>CM042386.1:10279545-10712045 GCA_023634145.1 Thymallus thymallus
ACGGAAGTGAGGTTTGGGGGCCACTCAATAAACTGGACTTTAAAGAAATACACCAACTAATGCATGTAGGGCAGAATTGGGCTGAAAGTACAAAAAAGATCATTATAATTTTGGCTACGCCTAATTTCAAGTCCAAATTCTAGTCTCCAATTTAAAGCACTTCAAACCCAAGAACTGAGCAGAGAAATGAGCCCTCTCAGTCAGCTGGTGTTGGACCTAACCAACCAAGCTGACACCAGCACTGCTTCAAAAGAAATAATTCAAAGAAACAAAATCATGAACCAATCAAAGGACTCATATTTACTAAATTGCTATCTGGCTCTGAACAGAAAATATGAATTGTCCGATTATCTCTACTCTGTCAGAGATACGAAGCAGAGACAGATCCTTACCAAGTACAGGCTCAGTGACCACCAGACATTAAAGGACATGGCTACCCAAAGAGGAGCGTGTATGTGGTCACTGCACCACAGGGGAGGTAGAAACAGAGATGCACTTTCTCCTTTACTGTGATAGATATTCCTCACCAAGAGATTTGTTATTCACAGAAATTACTACATTTATTCAAAATTGTATTTGCCTGCCATAGCCTGAGGGACACTGAATAATAACATCTCTATAGTAAGAAATAACTTACTTATTATTAGTGTTATTGTTATTACTATTATTATTATTAATGGTATTATTGTTATTAATATTATTATTATCATAAATAGTAGTGGGAGTTAGTTATAGTTTCATTTTCCATGTTTAGCCTTTTATATTGATTATATTTCTACTATTTACTGTTACCATTTTATTGTTGTTATTTTTTATTATTACTATTTATACCATTATATATTATTATTTGTTATTCTTTATTATTTTATTACAATGTATATTGTATACATTGTTGCTTTGGCAATACTGACATAATGTTTTTCATGCCAATAAAGCATCTTGAATTTGAATTTGAGTTTGAGAGAGACAGAGAGAGAGAGAGAAACAGATAGATTTTTTATCCTTCTTTAATAAGATATCTTCATCACATTAAGAAATCCCCACACACCCCCAACACACACACACCCCATCCCTCATAAAACCCACATGGTGTGCTGCTACAACTTTTACACATACATCTTGCACCATATACAAACACATACCTCAACAACAAATTACACTCGGACCTCAAAGCCCTCCTGTCCAACCACACAGACAGCTCCCCCAAGTCCCCAAACCTCCTCAAACAATTCAACACTGTCAATCAGTTTGTAAAACTCAACCCTAAGGCGCGCAGAGACCATCCACCTAAATAGTAAAACAGGGTCTGTAGCCTGTAACCCTCTGATCCTGTTCCTCCTTGTCAGCCAAACAGACAACTTAGCTTGGCAAATAAAACATTTCAACAAGACACATTTACCCTTCTCCTCCCTTCAATACCTAGGCCCCATCACAAACATTTCTAAACAAAAAAACACCCCCAACCTCACACCTACACAGATTCCAACAATGACATCAACGGCATCAACCTGGCACATACAGAGAATACATGTTGAACAGTCTCAGCCATCATACAAAAAGGACACCCCTCCCCAATCCCAGGGTCCCCCCCCCACCTTCACCAGACAAGAAGCCCCAGCATACAACATTTTAACCCAGGACACAAAGTGATCCCCAAAACCAAAAACAGAGAATACCTTAAACAAATATACATGATCCACCCTGTCCAATGCCTTTTCCTGGTCTAAAGAAACTAGTCCAAAGGTCACATTTGAACACCTTGACAGGTCCAAAATGTCCCTGATCAAAAACAGATTGTCTGTGATGGTACGACCTGGCACACAGTAACTTTGTCCAGGTGGGATTTAAACAGATTAGCGAGGACCTTGGCAAAGACCTTATAGTCCTCACAAAGCAAAGCCACAGGCCGCCAGTTCTTCAGGTCGCTCAAGTCCCCTTTTTTTGGGAGGAGAGTCAAAACTGCCCTCTGGCAGCTTAATGGCAACTCCCCAACCCCGACGCACTCACGCAAGACACAACACAAATCTTGACCAATGAGGCTCCAGAATTTCTTACAAAATTCAATTGGCAATCCATCCGCTCCCGGGGCACGGCCGGAGTTCATCTGGGTGACATCAGTCTCGAGTTCATTCAATGTCAGAGGAACGTCCATGTCATTCCTCTGTGACTGTGACAGTGTGGGAAGGTCCATAAACAATACCTGGGAACATGCAGGATCACACTGTTCTAGAGCAAACAGCAGCATCTTGTAAGAGCTTACATTGAATTTCCATTAGGAAGCCTGTCGAGGCCCTGGTGTAACAGAGAGCTGAGCCATTGTAATATGATAGTCAGAAAACCCAACTGCAAGTATCAAGGCCGACACCAGCCTATTGCTCTGGTGCCTAAAATATAAATTCACCCAGGTAAATTGTCTGGTGGTGGGATACTGAGTCCTCAATGCATCCATCAAATCATACTGAATTAATATATCATTCAGCACCCCTGCTGAGACTGGATGTGGCTCCTCACCATTCCGGTCCTTGGTAAAATCAATTGTGGAGTTCCAATCCCCCCTAAAACTAGCACCTCAGCCTGAACTATCAGTGCCAGCTCTTTACGTAAGCACCCAAAAAAGACGCCCTGCTCCCGCCCTGTACTAGGTGCATACACATTTATAAAAACAAACAGCACATTGTCAATCTCAGCCTTAACAACCAACAACCTGCCGCCACACACCTCCTTTGAAGACGTAATGGTAACGCCCAGACCAAGGGAGAAAAACACTGCCCCCCCTGAACTAGTGTTCGTACCATGGCTCAGCACCTGTGCCCCCTTCCACCAGAGTCCCCAATCCACCTAATTTACAACATCAGAATGGGTCTCCTGCAAAAACAGCACATCTATATGTTTCTGTTTGACATACTCCCCCAACTGACCCCTCTTCCCCCCGTCTCTGGCACCATTTATATTAAGAGAGCTTACCCGCAGAGCCTCCATGAGAAGTGAGAAGAAAAAGAAGAAGAACCAACTCTGGTAGTGAGAACCAAAAAACATAGCATGTTGGAAGAAACCGAGCCATTTAAGCTGTATCAGAAGGCAAGCCCTTTCGCACCGCTGTGACCCACCGCTGTGACCCACCGCTGTGACCCACCGCTGTGACCTGAAATGTTTCTTGAGCGAGAGGACACTCAAGCCCTCAGTCCTCATAGCCTTTTGCACTGACCTCACACACCTCACAGAGTCAGGAAAATGGGACTCCAGAAACACCTTCTTCTTACCCTTAGTGTCAGTCAAAAACTTAAACAGCTCCCTCACCGTATAGGTAGGGCCTGCCACCTGACCTCAGAGAGCAGTCAGAGTAGGACATCTCCTCACACTCCTCTTCAATCGATTCCCCTTCCTCCTCTTCTTCCTGTCCCAGCACCGTACTGACCTCCACTCCCTTCTTACTCAGGCCCTGCTCCCCAACGCCAGGTGAAACATCCTGGGACACCAGCCCCTCCTCTACCACACCAACCACACCTTTCCTCACACCCTTTTCTTCTTTGGCGAGATCAGCCCCACAGCCCCACCAGCACGCTTATTAAATCCCTCCTTACTCACACCTTCCACTAAACTAACATCAGTGACCACACCACTCCCATCATTCACAACAATAGGATCTCCCACCACACCCCTCACAACCGTACCCACTGCAACAGCACTGCTCACTGACACCACCACCTCCGTACCAACAACATCACCGGCTGACACCGTGGGCTGCGCACCTTCACTCAACCCAGCTACACTCTCCCGGGTATTATGACCCCGCCCGGTTTGCTGCCCCAAACCAGAGCAACAACCGGCCACAACAGGGAGCTCCCTGTCCTTGAGTCCTGTAAGGAGTCGCAAACTTCTTATGCCCCAGGTCACCACATTCAAAACACTGCAGACTGTCCGTACTAGAAAAGCCCACATACACACCATCCCCATGACGGTTCTTAAAATTGACATTAAGCTGCTGATCCGTATTGTTAAGAAAGAAACACTTGCCTACAAAAGGAGACGACATGCTTCACGGATTCTGCCCGAAACCCTGCCGACAGGATGCGAAAACAGCTAGCTACTTTTCCAAAACGAACCAGCTCCTTTCGGATCTGCTCATCTGTAATGAATGACGGAAAATTTGACACAACTACCCTAGTCGATGGCGTAGAAAGAGGCGAAATGAACAACAATTAATCCCTAACAAAAAGCCCACTAGCAATCAGCGTATCTACCAAGGCTGCTTTCTTCATGAAAACAACAACCGCTTTGTTCATTCTAGATGCCGAGTGAATGTGTTCAGCACCTACCTGTTCGCCGACGGCCAGCAACACCTCTTCAAGTCTAACTCCATCCTCCATCCCTTCTCCTCCAAAAACGACCCACTAAATTTCTATAAAGAAATTAGGAAACCTACATTTATGGAAAAGAAAAACTAGAAATCATGCAAAAAACTGATCAAAACCTAAAGAAAGGAAACAAAAACAGGCCCTCTTACCAAACAGCCACCTCCAAAACTCCCCACACCCCAAACTCCCAGCATGCAACACACAGAGTGAGAACGAGAGAGAGAGAGAGAGAGAGAGAGAGAGGACAAAGCCTATTCTGGGTAAGGATGTAAATGAGTTCATGGATCAAATTCCAGACGCCAGATTTCTTGGAGAGACAAGAGCAGTGTTTCGCCAGGATTGTGTCAATATATCAAACCAGCCCAAAATCCACCTCCAACCCCACTGCCTGCTTATTACTCGAGACTGTGTTCTGACCACCCATACACACACAGTTGCACGCAGGCGCACAAACACTCGCTCTAGCCAAACACAACCACTCAAATGTGATATCTACACAAAAATACACACGTTTCCTTGGAGACAGGCTACATTCCACCCAGCAACCAATAAACACAACACACACATTGACCTACTTCTGTCCTTCATTCTAGATCATTCCTCAAGATATTTGTTTTATGGTATTATTCTACTTTAGTCCATATACACTTTCTGGAGTCAAACCCTCAGCATGTTGTGAACATACATTGTGGGGGAATTAGCATGGAGGCAGCTGAGGGGAGGATGGCTCACAATAATGGCTGGAATGAAGTGAATGAAATTGCATCAAACAAATAGAAACCATGGAAACCATGTGTTTGATGTATTTGATACCATTCCACTTATTCCTCTCCAGTCGTTACCACGAGCCCATCCTCCCCAATTAAGGTGCCACAAACCTCTTGTGATGGAAAGAACTGGAAAGCTGCTCTGTGCACATCCATAAAATCCCCCAGTCACCCAGGGGCCAGGACCAACCATGTTACCCCCATGGGGCAGAAAACAGGAACACACTGGGGTGCCCAGTTGCCATAGCTCACTATAGAACATACCCCCCAGAGAAGAAGTTATAGAGGGGTTCCACCCTGTTTCTCGCATGGTCTCGCAGCACGGGGAGCAGATCAGAGGACATCAGCTTCACACCCACCCCTGGCCTGAAGGAGACGGAGGGCTATCTTTCTTTTCTCTCCATTGTAAATAAACTACAGTGACAGCATTAGTGCTGACCCGTCATACATGAAGCTATATAAGTAAGAAGCTATATACAGGGTCAGTTCCAGTACCATATTTACAATGTGAAGGGATACTGGAGTGATAGAGGTAGATATGTAGGGGGGTAAGGTGACTAGGCATCAGGATATATGATACGTTGATCCCTTTCATCTGCTGTACAGTACGCTATTGGGCCTCATCCACTCTCACTGATTCACTCTCTGATTCACTCTCACTGATTCACTCACACTGATTCACTCCTAATGAGCCTGGGGAACACAGATCTAATGGGCCTGGGAAACACATCTGGTTCCGTGGGAGAATAGATATGTCATGACTAACAGGGTTCTGGTCTTAGTTCTGTGGGGGATAGAGGGAAGGAGGTTGAGATTATGGGCCCAGGAAAAGGCCTGGAAATGCAGATCCCAGATCTCCAGGGCCCAGTCCCACAGCTCCAAGCCTCATCCCCCAGACCAGAGCTCCCTGGCCCAGTCCGGGGTGGGCCCACTTGCTCTCTCCATCTGGATCCAATCACGAGGGTTTGTCGTTGGGAATTGAATCAAATTATAAAGTGTAATATTTAATGCGACACCAGATGGAAGCGGAGAGGAGAAAAGAGGCCCTGCGGTCGGTCTAATATCCCCCTCTGAAGACCGGGCCTGGAATTCCTGGAGGCATAGCCTGTGGAAATATGTATACACACATATGGGAGTGGAAGAGAGGCGGGCGGGGAGACACGAACCATGTAACAGGATTACAGTCGGAGTCAGGACACAGGAGCAGGGATTCTGAAATCTAGCCTGTCAATCAAACCGCCTGCGCCGGGGGTAAGACAGGTCTACTCTCCGGACACTATAGACACACAACAGCAGACACACACACACACGCAGACACACACACACACACACACACACACACACACACACACACACACACACACACACTGTGTGGGCTGAGTTTGAGGTGATGTTTAGGACAGCTTTGGCTCAGGGGAAGCAACTCTGTCTTTTTAGCTTTCATAAACAAAGACCAAGGCTAGAATTTCACAGGGAGAGCGAGAGAGGTCGCCTGGACAATGAAAAAAAAAAATAGCCAATGTAATAATGTGATATTTAACCACCTGAAGGAGCAACGCTGGACGTGAATCAAAGCACTGATGGGAAGATCAGGGGTTTCCAACACTCATTGACCAGTCATAGTGACCTACAGTACAAATATTTCACTTGGAGATTTGACTTGATGTATGTCAGTGCGGTAGAGAAGCTGGGTTGCGCAGAGTTACGGTCCTATGGGAATTACTTGATTCCACAGGACTACAAGGCACACTCGATTTCAGAGAACATATCAATCAATCAATCAAATGTATTTATAAAGCCCTTTTTACCTCAGCAGATGTCACAAAGTGCTTATACAGAAACCCAGCCTAAAACCCCAAACAGCAAACAATGCAGATGTAGAAGCACACACAGTACATAATGTCAGGACTTGAGTCAAAATCTGTCGGTCTTAAAGATGTTCTGGTATCTACGAGGGAGGATATCCTGTCTGTACTGGATGGAACATACACTCTGTTGGTTTCAGTGAGGGCCTGTGTGAACCAATAGATATAAAGGGAGCAGAGTGCAAGGTGAACTTGATTTGAAGTACATGTATACCGTGCACACAAAGCAGGCCAGGACATGAGCCAAAAATATGTGGGACTTAGAGATGTTATGTGTATCTGTGTACAATGTGAGGGTCTGCACTCAACACCAAGGTGTTAGCGTGGCATCACAGATGTGTGGCCAGGGAGAGTTGATGTGGATGCCTGCATTAGGAGCGCGTGTGTGTGGGTTTGTGTGTTTGCGACCCAGGTGATGCCCAGTCCCGTGTCTCTCACATGGTTGTCTTCAGAGCTCGGTGTAATCCCCTGTCACGTTAATCAGGAAGCCACACGTGTCACGTGAGGAGACACCACACCATGCTAAAATCCATATACTGTGCAGCCCCCTGTCAGTGCAAATTAATATCAGCTGGTTCAGTCCCAACTGATGGCCTACAAAAAGGTCTCATTGCCAAGGTGTCACACAAGACACATCTCATGATGGGTAAAAGCAAAGAGCTGTCTCAAGACCTTCGCAACCTAATTGTTGCAAAACATAATGATGGCATTGGTTATAGGCGCATTTCTAAGCTTCTGAATGTTCCAGTGAGCACTGTTGGGGCCATAATACGGAAGTGGAAAGACAATCATTTCACCATAAATTTGCCTCGACCAGGTGCTCCTCGCAAGATTTCTGACAGAGGAGTGAAAAGAATAATCAGAAGAGTTGTCCAAGAGCCAAGGACCACTTGTGGAGAGCTTCGAAAAGACCTGCAATTAGCAGGTACTGTTGTCTCAAAGAAAACAGTAAGTAATGCACTCCACCGCCATGGCCTGTATGCACGCTCACCACGCAAGACTCCATTGCTGAAAAAAAAGCATGTTGAAGCTCGTTTAAAGTTTACTGCACAACATTTGGAAAAGCCAGTGAAATACTGGGAGAATATAGTGTGGTCAGATGAGAGCAAAATTGAACTGTTTGGATGTCATAATACACACCATGTTTGGAGGAGGTGGGAACATCATGGTGTGGGGCTGCTTTTCAGCAAATGGTACTGGCAAACTTCACATAATTGAAGGAAGGATGAATGGGCAAATTTACCGAGACATTCTTTACAAAAATCTGCTGCCATCTACCAGGATGATGAAGATGAGACGAAGGTGGACATTTCAGCAAGACAATGATCCCAAACACACAGCCAAGAAAACTCTCAATTGGTTTCAAATAAAGAAAATAAAGCTGCTAGAATGGCCCAGCCAATCACCTGACTTAAATCCCATTGAAAATCTATGGAAAGAACTGAAGATCAAGATTCATAGAAGAGGCCCACGGAACCTTCAAGATTTGAAGACTGTTTGTGTGGAAGAATGGGCCAAAATCACACCAGAGCAATGCATGCGACTAGTTTCTCCATACAGGAGGCGTCTTGAAGCTGTCATTACCAACAAAGGCTTTTGTACAAAGTATTAAATAAATATCAGTAAGTGTGTTCAATACTTTTTCCCTGTGTCATTTCACATTATTACACATAACTTAATTTCTTAACGTATGTCATGTCAATAGCACCTTTGGAAATATATTTACTGAGAAAAATGGTGACGTGTTCAAAACTTATTTCACCCGCTGTACATATTCACATACAAACACACGTTTACTTTCTTTAACTGATCAACATTTTAAACAAAAGCACATTACAGACATCCACACGGGCATAAAACCATGTCTTAGCAAACCTGAAAACAGCGTCCTTATCTCAGAATCTGCATTTAGAAACAACATACGTTTACACATGGCTAGTCTTGATGATGTACCAGAATGCAATATATCTGGTACAGTACAGGACAACCCAGGAGGACAGAACCCAGGAGGACAGATGAAAGAAAAACAGAATGTATTTGATCTCTAAGAACCAAGTCAATAAAGAGTGACAGCAAGGCAAACACTCAACTGTACAGAGGTAATAACTGGACAGTGTGCGTGGAGAGGAAGGCTAAAAGCTTGCTGACTCATGTATTCCCTCGGTCCGCTGAATAAAGCAAAACATATGCAACAGTATTTGCAGTGGATAAAAGTAGTAGTCTTTTTCAGTCAGGTCTTTGGTCTTCTAGTGCTCAACTGTAACATAACCTCCCTCACATGACACAGAAATAGGTTTAAACAGTAGCACTCTTGTCGCTCGATGTATCCCCTCAAGCCAACACTAACCATACAAACATTAGGCTATAGCCACAGTTGAACAGGCGAAACCGTGGAGTTTAACCCCACTGTATCCAGGGGGATAAAAACGGGCGTCAACGCTACTGTGGGGGTCAATGGTCATACCCCCTAGACTTGATGTTTATTTTTTGGGAGAAATGGGGGGCTCCCAAGTATGGAACATTGGGAGTCAGGCCCTTTACATGGCTTAGCTTTACAAGTGAACAGGGAGAGACGTCTCACACCCCAGCAGCCTGCGAGCTGCCAAGGCAGAAAAATGAAAACACTTTTTCAGCAAACATAGCTACACCCCTCCCTCACCACAAGAGGCAAATCAGGCAACAGTTCCCGGAATCTGCGGAGAGAGAGAGGGGGGAGGGGGGACTATTCCCAATAATAACATTGTGAATAAATATCTATACAGACCTTAAGCTAGTCCTAGGTCTAGTTAAACCCTGAAATTACACACCAAACCCCACCACTATAATTAATTAACCAATAAGTTGTCCTCATAGGAAATACGAGCAAGCAATGGTTTAAAAATACTTGTATTTTGGACCAATATCATCATATCTCAATAAAGTGCATTGAGGCATGCCTTTCCAGTTCATGATCACGGTAGGCCCTTACTGCTTGTCTACCCACTCACCAGACCATAGCCAGCCAAACTCCCTATGAGTCTTATGAGGAGACCCAGTGCATGGCCTCAACACTCAACTCACACACACACATACTACCAGTGTTATAACTTGTACTTGACTCAATAACTACAGTAAATGTATTTGACTCATGTGAGATCCGCCACACCATGTCACATATGGGCCTGTTTTCATTGGAGTTGCAACGTCCTTTCTTTGAGTCCTCCTAGGCTCCATCGCTAATTTTAGAAAATGTCCAAAAATAATCAAACTGGGTGTGAGTCTGAGTAGGCGGGTGTGGCGGGTATTCCTGCCATGGCAGAGTGGATACTCCTGGGCTCTTGGGCGCCTAGCATCACAGGTGATGATATGCGAGGGTGGAGACAACAGGGGTCTTCCTCACGCCAAGGCAGAGAAGAAAACACCAGAGTGTTTTGGTGAATATACAGTACATAGAGTCCTTGTCTCTCCCCTGTGACTCAAAATCAACACAAACTGAATCAAGTATCAAAGTACCCAATGTCCCAAATTAAACTGATGGAGATTCACGGCCCTACACACAAAGGACTAAGGTCTCCTGGACAAAGACTAAGCCTAGTCCTGGACTAAGAAGCATGCTCAATGGATATTTCTCCAATGAACTTGCTTCTTAGTTCAGAACTAGACTAGGCTGTCCAGGAAACTGTCCCAAAAAAATAATAATGTCCCCTATACTAAGTACACTCCAGTGTACTGTAATGGTGTCTTGGCTCAGTGGAGACTCTGGCTTAGTCAACACCAGCTCCCTAGGAAGCCTTGGCCTGGTGTCTATACTGTTATACTGTAGCATGGGGGGAAAAGTGGGCATACAGGCACCATCAATCCAGGCCCTATAAACCAATCAGCACTGGAAATAAAAGACTGGAGATAGTCACACAGGAGAAGGGATTCAACATTCCCACAACTTTCCCAGCCCAGCACCACCAACTTCATATACTGTGCATATTCTAGTTCCTCACGTTTTGTGTGGAAATTGAAGGAGGCCATTTTATAGTAAACGAGAGCTGTTTCACATTATATTATTCTTCTATTAGGCTCATTCTCAGATGCAGTAGTAGGATATATACTTCTCCACTACCATAAAATGGCCTCCTTCAATTTCCACACGTCAGAAAAACAAAACGGGAGGAACTAGAAATGAAAAAGGTGTGTGTGTGGGCCAACCTGTCTGCCAGGCACTGTAATGGATCTATTAGATGATAGCAGAGAGAGAGAGAGAGCATCATGGGAGCTAGCGTGTCACAGAATAGTGTGTCCTAGCCAGCCAGCCAGCTAGACTGAAGTAGGGAGTTCCCAGCAGGTTAATGTTTACACTGGGACTGACCGGGGGACGGTGGGGTGAGGGAGGGTGGTTACAGTGAGTCATAGGGTTACCGACTGTCATTAACATGTCACCGAAACCCACCCTGATACCCGAGCATGATGGTGACACCATCCAGACTCATACTCACTCACCTAACGCAGTTAACCCTGAAACATACATAAATACAAGGTCGACTGTACTTTTTATATCTAAATGTTCAACATAGAAGTTAGGCTGCTGTACAAGGAGAGCCATCCATTATTACAACCATCAGAAATAATGGAACATTATTCAAAGACTCTATACAGTCCAAACACAATGCCAAAATCTATATACCACTATGATAATGGTCAAGTGCATTAGAGAAGTCTGTTATTCTAGCTATATGGAGATATTGGTTCATATTGTTCTTGCCTTAGGAAACAGATGTCAGAATCTTTCAACACACTGGATGTAGACATAACCATTCGACATTCAGCAAGTGGAATCTCAGGAATTAATTAGTTCTTGCACTTGCATGCTCGCAGGAAATACTAAACCCCTAAGGTGGAGCAGAGTAGAGTTTCTGGGTTTGCCCTCTGGGCTAGCATGGTAGGCAAATAGCCCATCAGTCAGTATGCGAGTCCTGCCGGACCGCAGAGCTGCTAAAATACATTTCTATTTAGTCTGCTCCCCACACTTCTCTCTCCTTATAATGTAGAATCACTTATAGAGTTGTAGGGTGCGTCACAAATGGCACTATTTTTCCCATATAGTGCCCTACTTTTGACCAGAGCTCTATGGAGCCCTATGAGCCCTGGTCAAAAGAAGTGCACTATATAAGGAATATAGGGTGCCATTTGGGACGCACACTTAGAGAACAAACCGCAGTCAGAGAGGGAGTTTGGCATCTTGATTGAAGGACTACTTTTCTTGGAGTGCCTTCAGAAATGCTTTGCTTTTCCTTTGGGTGTTTCAAGTTCCAGCTGTTTTCTTTAGCGAGCATTTATTCAAATACTTAATTATAATAACAACAGTATTAATCGTTGACGTCAATAAGAATTACATTTAAATGTAATTGGGACAAATTACTCAGGTTGTCGAAAGCCGAGACTCTACTGAATGCACCGTTTTTGGCTGACTTGGGAAAACAACATAAAGCTACTTTTCCCAGAAATCTATTTGTTTGATCAATTTCAGAGATTCTATTTTCCTCCAATATACTATCTTTTTTTTATTTTTTTATTATAAATGTAACCTTTATTTAACTAGGTAAGTCACTTAAGAACAAATTCTTATTTACAAAGATGGCCTACCCCGGCCAAACCTGGACAACGCTAGGCCAATTGTGTGCCGCCCTATGGGACTCCCAATTACGGCCGGAAGTGATACAGCCTGGATTCGAACCAGGGACTGTAGTGACGCCTCTTACACTGAGATACAGTGCCTTAGACCGCCGCACCACTTGGGAGTATGCAGGGCTCAGTGACTGAGTCCATTGATGAACCACGGAACGATTACCTACATATAGAACATCTGTAGTGTTTAGTGGAATTAGAAGAACAGACCAGGAAGTATAACGTTAAGCAATATTCCACCATGTCACAATGATACATGGAAACACATACTGTACCACCTATGCAAACCTACTAGCACAAACATACTGTATTACAAACACGACATGCATTAAACACAAGGCCACTTGCCTATCGACATAACAGTCTGACAAAGCCAAAGTCAAATCTTTACATTCAATAACATTCACCACCAGATCTGTAAAGAAACCGATATTGTGCACCAAGGTGATGAATAGTCTGGACACCATCTGATTCAATGTGTGCCTCTTTCCATACTGATGTAATACAGTACATACGCTCCTGAGGATGTGAATTAAAACCCAATCTGGCTGTTGTCCCCAGTCCACTTCCTGTTTGGTCATTGATCTCTGTTTATCTGCTCTTCCTCTGAAGCCCAGATGAGCCCCAGTTTCATAACTACCCAGAGACAGTCTGGATGTTACAAGATGGAGCCGTACTGGAAGGCCGCCGTTTTGCATGCTCTGACCCAACTTTGCTATTTTGTGATTCTTTTGTTGTTTACTTTTACTTTATTTTCACGAAATGTATCCGCTATTATTTCTCACAACCGACAAGAACTCTTGAACATCAGATCGGCAGTTACATACCCCAATTCAGGTTTCTACTTCAACTCATCTCTCTGTAATTCATATTCGCTATCAACGGGACTCTCAGAATTGCAATATTCTTTGCTTTTCAGAAACATGTCTCTCAGACAATATACCCCCCATGGCTATCCAACTCGATAGATTCTCCATTCACCGGGCGGACAGGACAGTGGAGTTGGGGAAATCAAGGGGGGGAGGGGTTTGCCTCTTCATCAACTCTAACTGGTGTGCTAATTCCAGCGTGGTGGAAGTGTCGAGCTACTGTTCACCTGTCTTGGAATACCTGATGGTTAAATGCCGACCCTTCTACCTCTCGAGGGAGTTTTCAGCTGTTATCGTGACTGTTGTATACATTCCACCTCAGGACAAGAAAGATAACAAGCTGGCACTTAAGAGGCTGCCTTTCTGGTTGCCAGTGATTTTAATTTGGCGTCACTAAGACACGTGATGCCCAACTTCCATTAACACATCTCCAATGCCACTAGGGGCGATTAAGTCCTAGACCACTGCTATTCTACCCACAAGCAATCATACAAGGCCCTCCCTCGTCCGCCATTCGGCAAATCAGATCATGACTCCGTACTCCTGCTTCCAGTTTACAAGCAGAAGCTGAAACAGGAAGTACCCGTGATTCGCTCCGTTGAGAAATGGTCACCAGAATCAGAGGTTATGCTTCAGGACCAATTTACTAGCGCTGATTGGAATATGTTTCGAGACTCTGCCCATAACATCAACGACCTAACCACCTCCGTCACCGGCTTCATTAGGAAATGCATCAGCGACATTGTACCCATGGTGAGGGTTCGCTGCTTCCTCAATCAAAAGCCCTGGATTAACACGGAGGTTGGCGCTAAACTAAAGAGCAAGGCTACCGCACACAGAGCTATCGTAGACAACCCTGATGCTATGGCCGAAGACAGGAAACGAGCAAAAGGACAATATAGGAATAAGGTGGAGTCATATTACTCTCTGACGCCAGCAAGAGGTACCGGTGCATCAAGTCTGACACCAACAGGCTCTTGAACAGCTTCTATCCCCAAGCAATATGACTAATAAATAGCTAACAAAATAGCTACACAGACCGAGTTTACCTTGTCTTTATTGACCTTTTATTTCAGTATTTTACACTGTCTCTATGCACACTCACAGGGCCCTACACACTCACACACACACTCACTCCATCATCTGCTCACTCACACATAACATGCACATACATTTATACTGACTCTACACACATACAAGCTGCTGCTACTCTGTTTATCTTATATCTGATGCCTAGTCGCTTTACCCCTATACATATCTACCTCCATCAATCCAGAATCCCTGCACATTGTAAATATGTTAATGGAACTGACCCTGTATATAGTATGCTACTTGCTTAGTTTTCTTCATATTTCTTCTTATTTCTCGTGTTTTGTTTTTCTAGTATTACATTGTTATTGATTATTGAATTGTTGTTTTTTTTGTTTGCTAGAAAGGCATGTCACTGTACTTGTGCATGTGACATTAAAACGTGAAACTTGTTTTACTAGAAAAAGGGGGAAAGAAGAGAGAAAATGGATAGAAATGAAAGGGGAAGTAGTGGTTGTCTTCAGTCCATAGCGCCTCCTAGAGCAGAGTCAACCCCCCTGTCACATACACACTACTACACAGATGGCAGGATGCCATCCATCTGCACCATTCTCCTTAGTTGTGTTTCTCTCTCTCTCTCTCTCTCTCGCTCTCTCGCTCTCTCGCTCGCTTTCTCGACTCAAAGACGCCCTTGTTCTCTATCAACCAGCATAATCTTCCCTCCACAACAACATTCAATTCCTCACCCACACCACCCCACTCCCCCAACATCACAGGTATATCTCTCCCACCAATCCATCCACCAAACCTGCAACCCTTATTCACAAAGTTCCTCAAAGCAGCAGTGCTGATCTAGGATCAGTTCTACCCTTTAAGTCATAATGAATACGAGATGTTCTTTCCACACATAGGAGTTGGTGTAGAGGTTAAACTGCCTCACAATGGCCGTTGGCCTGCGCTATGTGGAGTGGTATGCTAGCATGTAGCCAGTGCGTTACACCATGCCAATGGAATGCCCTCATATCAGAGCGAGATTAAACACAAAACAAGTTACAAAAGGAGCAGGCCAGCACTGGGAAACAAAACAAGAGAACAAACAGAAACATTTTGGTGTGACAGTTTGTTTTACGAAGGACGTCAGTCACCAACCAAGTGGGCACAGACGTCAGTTTAACGTCTAGTTTAGATTTACATTTGGTTGAGTTGTCAACTAACGTGAATTCAATGTGAAATCGACAACAAAAATTCACCATGTCATTATTTATATAAAAAGATAAAACTCCCTTACAGTTTTTCACGTTGATTCAACATCATCACATGTTTTGTTGTTGGTTGAAATTACGTAGAAACAGTGTTGATTCAACCAGTTTTTAAACAGTGGGCACAGACTATCTCGCCCTGGAACGGTAAGTGACAGAGAGAGAGACAGAGCAAGAAGAGAGAGAGAACAAGAGAATGAGAGAATGAGGAGACAAACTAGGAAAAAGAGAAAGACAGGAAGTAAGAGAAAGAGTAAAAGAACACAACAGAGTGATAGAGAATGGGTTTAATGGAGCATTATGGAATCCATTCAGCACTAATGGCTGGCAGTGATTCCAGATGAGGCATGTTCTGACAGAAGTGGCTGTTTCCTTTCAATGGTTAGGCCCCAATTAGGACTAGCACTGTAGTGCTAGCACATCCCTAACATCACTGGTAATTACTATTGAATTACCACAGAGGCTAACGTCTGAAAATATCGTCTATACGAGTTGTGACCCTCCATCTGTCCCTTTTCCGACGTTGTGATCAATAACCAATGGAGTGATGCGTGGAGTGATGGTACAAAATTGACTAAAGAAACTTTCATGTTCTCCAACAATGGAAGGAAAAAACAGGCCTGTTGAATTTCACTATGCTAGTGAGAGTCTGTTGGAAATATGTAAGCCTGTTAAATCCAATCAGTTGATGTGACTCCATGAGTGGAGAAAAATGGGAGTGTATGCTGATGTCTTCAAACATAAAAAAATATATAAATATTGGCCTTTTTTTATCTGTGGATGATCTAAGACAGGGATGGGCTAATTGAGTGACTGTCAGTGACTGAAATAACAAGAGATAAAACGCTGATGCACAACCTATTCTACTATTGACTATTAAAATGGAACATATCATAAAGTTATGAACAATGAGTAAACAATGGTATAAAATTGATTACTTTGAACTACATCATGGCAGAAGACAGTGACAGCGAAGAAAAAAGGCATTCCACCCTGAAGGCATTTCACCCATGGCACAAGTCAGAGAATAGAAGAAGAAGAAGAAGAAGAAGAAGAAGAAGAAGAAGAAGAAGAAGAAGAAGAAGAAGAAGAAGAAGAAGAAGAAGAAGAAGAAGAAGAAGAAGAAGAAGAAGAAGAAGAAGAAGAAGAAGAAGAAGAAGAAGAAGAAAAAGATGTGGAGGACTGAGGGAAAGGATGACTTCAAACCTCATTCAATGGAGCCAGCAGCAGCGATTACAATTAGATATCATCCATATCATATCTGAGAGAGACGAGGAGTGGAAGCAGGACGGTAGCTCCACCCCCATCTCTTTGCATGTTACAGGCAAGTCTATGGGCCAAATGTCCCCTCACCTTCCGAAATTCGAAAGATGCGAACACCTGCAAAATCATGATTTGTCCATTACTCGTTGCATCCCACATTTTGTTGACAGAAGCTACGATACCAGTTATGTTACGTCCATGACAGATTATCCATACTGTAACACAGCCATAGGCTGCATGATGTGAACTAGCTTTAATTCAAGTCCAATGGACTGACACCAATGTTCTGTTGATGGAGTCAGTATAAATGTGAAATGATTGATAAACAACGTATTACTGCATCATACACTGAGTATACAAAACATTGCACCCTCAGAACAGCCTCAATTCGTCAGGGCATGGACTCTACAAGGTGGCGAAATCGTTCCACAGGGATGCTGGCCCACGTTGACGCCAATGCTTCCCACAGTTTTGTCAAGTTGGCTGGATGTCCTTTGGGTGGTGGACCATTCTTGATACACACGGGGAACTGTTGAGCGTGAAAAACCCAGCAGTGTTGCAGTTCTTGACACAAACCGGTGCGCCTGGCACCTACTACCATACCCCGTTCAAAGGCACTTACATTTTTTGTCTTGCCAATTCACCCTCTGAATGGCACACACACAATCCATGTCTAAATTGTCTCAAGGACAAAAAATCCTTTAGAAATCCTTTAACCTGTCTCCTAGCCTTCATTTACACTGATTGAAGCAGATTTAACAAGTGACATCATAGCTTTCCCCTGGATTCATCTGGTCAGTCTATGTCATGGAATGTGTGGCCCTACTGACGTGGCCCTACTGCATATGTAGCGCCAGCTGCAGTTGGTGGAAGAAGAAAGGCTGTTAACTGGAGTCTTACTCCGGAGGCCCGGGGGTTAAATGGTGCAGCGCTCAGAGTAAAGGGTTAAACTGAACCACATGCACACACACTCTCATACACACACGCACGCACGCACCCACGCACACACACACACACATACATGCATACATACAAAGCACATGGAGTCTATTCACACAGGCAGTAAAGCAATGGAAGGCCAGGATGGGTGACATTCAAAACACTGGCAACCCACCACAGGCTGAGATACTTAGTGAGAGCTTTATAAAACTCCTGCGACCAGGGAAGGAGTGGAGAGGCCTGTCATTCTGTTTCATCTCTCTATCATGCTGTCCTCTCTCTCAACCTTTTCTCTTCCCTCTCTCCCTCCTCTCTCTCAACCCTCTCTCTTGTTCTCTGTGCTCTCAGACCCAGCTAAACGTCAGGTGTATTTGTATTAAGGCATAATTCACATTCCGTGACTGCGACTTTTTCCAAAGTGTTCCAGGCTAGTGGTTTAGCAAAAGACCTCAGATGTATTTTTGTGGCTTTCAGGTTCTATGTTTTCACCCTGTTGCTACGGTTTCTGGCCCCCTGTTGCTACGGTTCCTGGCCATCTGTTGCTACGGTTCCTGGCCCTCCTGGGCAGTTTTGTGAACATTAGGCCTGTTTGTGGTGGCACAGGTTGGAGCAAAGGAGATAACTGCCCGTCTTCCCTCGCTCCCTCTCTCCTTTTCTACCTCTCTCTTCTCAGACAGCTGACAAAAGGTGTACATGTAGGTGGCCCTTCCCAACTAGTACTCACTGCCAACCCCTTAGGCGAACACACACACACACAGGTATGCGAGAGGCAGGCCTACCCACAACTGTATATCTGCCATCGTCACATTTGATAGAGAAATGAGGAAATGCCTGTCTGTAGTTAGCACTCAGCTCTATTCTTAGAGGCCACGTGCGTCACACGTCCAGAGTGACCACTCCAGCGCGTCTCTGTTCTCTTATTGTTGTTTGTCTTTCTGCACCTCGCTTTAGAGGCCCTGGGCCACAGGCATGCCAAGCCCACCCCTCAAATTCCTCTCTGCGCTGTAAGCTGCCAACAAGCTGTCACTCACTCACTAGCCCCGCCCCCCTTAGTCATGTCACATCAACACAAGAAGGGAGACTGTTGAGAAAGTGTGTGTGTGTGGAAGGGGGGTGCATGTGTGTGTGTGTGTGTGTGTGTGTGTGTGTGTGTGTGTGTGTGTGTGTGTGTGTGTGTGTGTGTGTGTGTGTGTGTGTGTGTGTGTGTGTGTGTGTGTGTGTGTGTGTGTGTGTGTGCGCGTGTGTGTGTGTGTGTGAACACTTGTTTGTGTATGTTTGTGTATGCGTGAGTGTGTGTTCCCCATGCTGTGACATGGGTTGTATGTGTGACTGTTTATGTGTGCTCCTAGGGGAGTTGTGTATATACACGTGCATGTAGTGTATTCGTGTGATGGTTGCAAAACAACATATATGAATCCATAGACTACTTGCGAAAATGAATGCCAGGGAATGTATCTGGTCTTTTCACAGGTGAGTGTAGTTTCTGGTTACCATTTCATCGACAGAATAAATGGGATTCCGGAGAGGTTTGGAGGTGTGGGAATATTGAGGGAAAGCTCCTTCTCCGCCATTATCGGTCTGGGAGTAGAGGAGTACGTTAAGACACACACACCCCTACACACACACACCGTGGGATCCTCTCCACTCATATCTACAACACTGACCACACTGTTTACACACGCCGCTCAGTTTACCCGTTTCCACGACAATGTCAAAAGGCCGCAAATTGTTTTATCTGCCGTAAAGCTGTCAATAATCATTTTTTGCAGCTTGTGCTCACTGGGCCAGTAATTACACGTTAGTCTTCCAGAACCTCCTAGCAGCCGCAGGTCCACAGACTATCAGTTCTAAAATGGCCGCCGATCCTCATGGTCAGAAATATGACAAGTCATGTACCAGCTAGCGTCTCATTCCGAGCTAGCGCTCTACTCAGATCAAATAAACAGGCCTATAGCATATCAAACGTACCAGATCACATTCTAGATCCGACCACAGGGGCATGTTTGTTTTGCTAGCAAACTAGGCCCAGGATGGATAAATACGCCATATTGAAAAATGCTCTGTCCGATGGGAGATTAATGCGGCATAAATATGACAGATAAATATGTCATGCTAGTTTTTTGTTTGTTGCCAGAAGCACATTTTGAAAGACCGCAGTGGCTTTGGGGGCTGAGACGGCGCAGAGGCCAGAGAGCATAACAACCCTGTAACTAATGTATTATTAAACACAGGGAAACAAAAGGAGAGCGATTTTCAACATGCTAATCTGATGCAACAGAAAGAGATGAGAAATAGGCCACAGAGAAAAGAGAGATGGGCAGAACAGGAGAGGTAAAGCGGTGAAGAAAGAGAACAATAACAGAGACATGGGTTTCAAAGGAGTAAGATTGAAAAGGCAGAAACATGTTTGGTCAATCTTACCACAGAAGTAGACAGTCAAAGTAACATATCACTGAATTGTAGGCCATTGGACATGAACTGTGCAATATCACAGTGTGTTATTCCAGTCAGAGAGCACACCCTGAACAACTGCAAGGCACCAAGTGGCCCATGCTGGAGACAGGAGGTTTTCCATACACAGTGCACACATAGTGTTGATGAATACTTACAGCAGCCTCTTTGACAGCTAGGCCTCTTCCTAACAATGTCCCTTTATCGCCCGCTATCCCAACATCTCACCCACGTCTACCCAACAGCCTGTGTGGGACAGACGACTGGGTCGGGAGAGGAACAGGTGACATAGTCTTATCATCCTCTACAACCCCTTTACCCTCTCTGAACTTTCTCCCCCTCTCCCTTTCTCTCTCTCTCTCTCTCTCTCTATTATGATGTAGTAGAGCCTTGGCAGAATCACATAAAAGTCAAACATCTTAAGAACACAATTAACACTTAATGGAAACAAATAGCTGCAATCCGCTAATTGTGCCACGAAATCCATCTCCCACCCAGACGGTAAGAAAGGAGAAAACATTTGTAAAAACACAGCGGTGAAATCACCCAGAATGATAAAGGAAGGCAAGGACTGTTAAACAGTGTCTGCTGGAGAGCCACACAACTGTGAAATCTACCAGAGCTGCGAGATTTCCCACGTTGCACTGGGGTACCTGTTGACTTTTTCCCTCCTCCTCCCCACACACACAAAGCGTGCTTAAGGGTAAATCAAAACAGTGCTGTACAGTATGTGGCATACAGGGTTGTAATCTTAATAAGATGACTTCAAAGCTAACGCACTGGTACCATGGCCTGAAGCCCTCAGATATCTCGCAGTGTTGGGCTTGTGTAAACACAACAGAGAGCAAAGGTCACATGAATTGGTGTGTGTGTATGTTTCTGGGGGTGGTGTGTGTGTGTATGTGTATGCCATTTCAGTGTTTGAATTACTGAACTGTCCTCCACTGGTCTTTCTGTGTGGAAAGCTTCACTGAACTACCCTCTTCGAGACGTACATGCTGCATAGCTTCAACGGATGGACCGTTTTCATGACAACATCATGGTGGTGCTCACAGGGTTAAAGCAGAAAGAAATGTTGTCGACATCCCTCAAGAATGCAACCTCTCACTGAGCCTACATTTCACACAAGTCGTTTCTCATCCAACAATATCAGAAACATCCGAAGCTTTCAGAACAAGACCTGGGGTCATCGTACTGTAAAACTCTCTCAAAGAGATGAAACAAAACACTGTGGCCTACAGACTTAGTCACTAGTGGTCTGAGTGGCGCATTGCCGAGGCATTGTGGGTAAGGTATTATTGGGGCGTCTGCCTGAGAGGGGGTCACGATGGACGCTTCACCCTGAGAAGGTGTCCAAAATCCCCCCCAGGATACCCTTGTCCCACACGCCCCCGTCCCCTACCCTCCTGTGCCTTGAGACATGCTGCTCAGCACACCACTCCCAGTGCCAATGCATCTGTTTGAAGTCTGTTCTAACAATAGGTTCTACTGTAACTCTGGAGTGCATTGTAAGAGCATATTAGACTAGGGATGGGTATTGTCCTGACAACTATCTTATGTTAGGCTCTTTAGGCTCACAGATCTGTCCAGTAGCCTGGTCCAAGATCTGTCTGTGCTGTTTGGCATACAATGATCATGGGAATTGTCAAGACTGCACAAATCGATCTGGGACCAGACTATGTGCAGGCCTGAGAGGAAGTTAGGGATTCAGTCAACGGCAAATAGTGTGTTTCCAGGTGGCACTTTCAGAAGTGTGTTTGATTTTGATAGTATGAGAAGGCAGATGCTTCTACTGTATCTAGTGAAGTCTCCATTACTGAGACCGCAGCTAGGTGATTAGGTTCAACAGACCAACTGCATCATACCAGCTGTATTTCTATATTTTGGTATATAGTTATATATCTTGAAAACTTGATTGCATTTTAGGACTATATCAACAATGGACTAAAATATTGTTTTGGGGTGGAATTGTCCTTTAAGACCCCTCTCCAAACTCATCACCTTTGGTCTGTTGTAGACAAATACTGTATGAGAGAGACAGGGAGGGAATGCTGCATCAGGTGTCTTTTGTACCTTTATATGTGGGTAAGATGTGTGTGGGTAAGTTTATGTGTGGGTAAGTTTTATGTGTGGGTAAGATCTTATTTAGATGAATGCATGAGTGTAATTGTGTGTGTGCGCATGTGTTTCGGTGTGTGACTAGCCCACGCCTGCAGGCACACACACACACTGTCATGCCCTCACCTGCATTAGCCAATCAGAGTGTTCGTCACGTAGGCATCTCTGTGCTGAGCCCACAAGCCCAAACCAGCCAAAGACAGTGGAGCAGGGCAGAACCATGCCAAGCCTGCTACTCCACACTCACTAACTCCCTCCTTATCTCCTCAGTTCCACCACACACAGGGCATGGTTGTTCACGCCACTGTTCATTACAATGAGCTCAGTCTCAGCAACGTACAGTATTTTCCAACACCTGTATGTATATTGCAGTGAGCTGAACCTCCGCTATAAGTAAAGTAATGAACTAACACATGACGGGTGCATTCAGATAAAACACGTCACACTACATCGGTTGATTACTCTTCATAATCCTCTGAGTCAGACGTGCAACAAGGCACAGCAGAACAAGACTGAGAACTGGTTAGGTGGAAAACTTCAGCAGGAGAGATCCACACAAAGGGGTCGTTGTCTTTCACTTCACCTCAAATCAGGTCACAGCAAACAGCAAAACTTCCTGTGTGCTTTTTAATCTCGGACCAATCGGCTCCTCTGTCTGGCCTGTCGCCATGGCTGCTGTTAATGTCGCTGGCCTGTCAGAGAACAAGCACCCACGCTCCAGGAGAAGAAAGAGATGAAAGAGAGAGAGGGGGAGGGGGAAGAGAGACAGCAGTAAGAGACAGAGACTGAGACAGAGACAGAGAGAGAGAGATAGAGAGAGGGGGAGAGAGAGAGAGAGAGAGAGAGAGAGAGAGTGAGAGAGAGAGAGAGAGAGAGAGAGAGAGAGAGGGAGAGAGAAAGAGATAGATAGAGAGAGATTAGAGAGAGTGAGAGACAGAGAGAGCGAGAGAGAGACAGAGAGAGACAGAGAGAGAGAGACAGAGAGAGAGAGACAGAGAGAGAGAGACAGAGAGAGAGAGATAGAGAAAGAGAGACAGAGAGGGGTAGAAATATATGTGGAGTCTTTTATCCTGGGAGAGGGAAGTATATGTGATATCTTCCACTAGTTATCAAAGAGAGTGGTGATGAAGAGGGGTATGTGGCTGCCTCTATGAAAGAGCTCTCTGTGTGTGGGGGGGGGACAAGGTCATCAGTAGCAGCACCCCTTACCCCCTATCCTTTAACTAGAACTTGGATTTTACTAATCATGCACACGTACAAAGAAAAGCAGTAAGGGCTGTATAACATGAAGTCTTTAGTGAACTACAAGAAGGTCAAAGGTCACTAGCATATGACACAACACGTCAGCCCTAACAGGTCTTCCTTATGCTGAGGTAGTCAGACAGCACTAGACCCTATAGTTGTTTCAGGGTGTCTTCGTAATGTATCATGGGATATCCTGTGCTGTATCCAAATACAGGTTGATATCCTCATTTGGTGCTTCTTCAATTTAGCTGACAAAGACAGAGCGGAGGTATTTTCATATCTGTATTTTACCTCATTCCAGACAATTTAGAGTTACGGATACTTAGCCCCTACCCACTCTCACTGTGTGCTTAATTTACTTTAACAAGCTTTGTGTTCCTTTGAAGTCGTAGAGGGAAAACATATGGGCTAATCCAAGCCAGGGACGCGCACACACACACACAGCACGTTTTATCCCCTAGCCTGATCTCAGACACCCAGAAACTAGGCGATGGACATCCAGGTAGAACATCCCTCCTGAAACACCAAGTTCTGATCCAATCTAGGTGATAAATGAGGCTAACCTCCACCTCTAGGTCTTTGTTCTCTGCCTGCCAGGCTGTAAGATACAACCATGCCATGCCTGCCCCCATCACAACTACTGTACCACCACAGGGCTTAACCAGTGATGTATGAAAACACTCTGAAATGTCCTCTTTCCTTGTCTCCTTTCCTTCAGGACCACTGATCTGAATGGATTCACTCACTGATTCCGCAGGACAACATGAGACTCTTCCTGAAGTCATCAGAGACTGCACACGTTCACTCCCCCCATGTTGAGATCCAGTTTTGAATTCCATCTGCTAAATGGGCCAAGTAGGTAAAAGTCCCATGTTTGTACAGGGATGGGATAGGAGCGTTCAGCGAGACACGTGTGCGTGTGCATGCATGCGTACGTTTGTGTGAGAAAGAGAGAGAGAGTTATGGATCTCTTTCCATCCTCTCTTTGGCTCACTCCATGGGAAAGGTGTGTCACAGACTCCCAGGCCTCTTTGCCCTTTTCTCCTCTGTTCCCTCGTTCCCCCTCTCCTGACGTCAAACTCTAAAGCTGATTCCAAACTGCTTGCCTGGATGTGGCACCATTTAACAATTGAGTCATGGGTCAAATTGTCACACACACACACACTGGGCTGCTCAGTAATGATGCCAGTAAGTCCCACGTCTTAACCAGTTGTGTAACACCAGTGGAAATATTTTGATTCTATTTTTAGCCCACTTTGGCCAGAACAGTCACACGACACAATGAAAACACCCTCCTCCTGATCTAACGAAAGGTATCACACTTCAAATTGACATTGACTCAATTTCCTTAACCCAGTAAATGATTGTGCGCATATGACATGATACGCATAATTTCCATTCCAAACAAAAAAACACTCTCAATGGCTGTGTCTCAATCGACAAGGATGTTGCCTTCTGAGGCAGCATTTCAAGGCAGGAAGATAATATTGACGTTTAAAGACGTCCCATTCCCAAGGTAAAATGCTGCCTTCTTCATTTGGGCCATTTTGAAGTCAGCAAGTGTTTTAACTTAATCTGCATGACAACCTAGTTTACCCCATTGTGTGAAAACTCAGGAAAGGAATAACACAAGTTCAAAGGCAGCTTCTGAGAAGACACGCATTTCCGATATCATTCTAGGCCGGTAACAGGAAATAGGGTTGCTTTCTTCAACATCTGTTCAGTCACAGAAATAGACAGGGTAGATGTGATATGTGAAAGAAAGCCTTTAGAGAGTGTCCAAGGAAAACATGGCTGTGATCAGAGAGAGAAGCTTCTCTGGCTGGAGAGAGAGGACCCCATGGAGTGGCAAAGATGGCTCCACATGTCTTGTTACCCCTCTGATGGTTTGATCACTAGGTAGGTGTACTGATCACAGTGTAGACCTACTAAGATACACTGACATTCTCTATGACCCAAATAATTATAATGAATTATGAATAGGCAATATAAATACAATGCATTTTAATAGGTCGGGTGAGATTTTAATTGGCTCTGGGCGTGATAGAATTTAAAATTGCAAATGATGCACTGTGGTGTGAAAGTGGAAGGAGCTGATTAACATCAAACAAATACCATGATGCCTATAATCCATGATAACCCAATTAAGACCATGTTATCCACCACAAAAAAAGATGAGTATCATACCGAGCACAGGAAGCATATAAATGGATGAAGTTCTAAATAACAAACAACCATGAAAACAAACTCAGAACTAAAATGAAGTGTTGTTGTTGTTCTTTTGCCAGGTCACTTCCTGTGATCTTGGTTAAGGTGTCAAAAGTGTCTAAGCCTGGACATCTGGGAAGTTCTGGGGTGCACAGGCTTTGATTTCACTCTTTACCGTGTGTGTGTGTGTGTGTATGTGCATCTACCCTTTCAGATATGCACCACTACTGTCCCACTGTGGTCTATTTCCTCTCCAGCTCAGTACAGACTCCTAGGGGAGGCGAGGAGGGGGTTAGGGGGTTATGGAGAATTTGGGGGGCAGCGAGGGGCGGACACGGGGGTCCCCCAGGGCAGCGGGGAGCGGAGGTACACCCCAGTACAGAGCTACAGATTAAAGAGACCCCCTGTAGCTTCCCACTCAGCAGCTCCATCACACGGCTGATGAGGAAATGAGTCTTCTGAACAGCAACAGGACAGATGTGTCATGCAATCGAATGGAAGTTGTAGCTCTCTTCAACTTAACCTTGTCCTGAGTCACAGCAGAAAATGACTGACAGCATGTTATACTGCACAATCTAAAGTGACAGGATTTCCTTCATATCTACTCAATGATCAGACTTGTGACTGTCTTCAATGCATGCACAAAACCAGGCGATGGATATCAAGACGTATATACTTGAATTAGGACAGGTGATAAAAATGCAATGCACTTGAACGTTGGCTCCTATGCAAGTGCACTTATCAGGAGTCACCTATACTGTAACAGCAACACCAGCTTGGCTATGTTCTGCTCTAAGGTTGGCCTTAATAAACCTTTTTTGAGGAGATGTGAGCAGGCATAAATCCAACCGCCTCAGTTCTCTCTGTTCCAACATGTACACTGTGTTCTGCAGGGGAGCCTCTGGCCCAAAACGTAAACACAGGAACATTATTTCAGTCAGACAACACGGAAACATAAACAGCAATTTATCTCCACTTACGGGGTGGGAACATTCCATTATTGCTCTCTCCATCATCCAACACACAGGGCCTTTCCCTGGTTACACACACATACATGAAGCACATAATCACACACACACACACACACACACACATGACCTCAAGTATGCATACACAAACACACAAACACACATGTTATCTAAGCATTGTGAAATGAAGTAGCACACACAGTAAGAACTTAATTGATTGATTGCCCCACTAAATACTTGGTTCTGATATTGAGGTTAGGAATTCCATAAAAAGTTACACCCCAGCTTTAATTGGAAATGAAAACAATAAATCACAAAAACACACAAACAAAACAAACAAACAAACAAACAAACACACACACACACACACACACACACACACACACACCCTAAACCAAGGTGTCATCCATTCCGGTTGTTTTTCTTTTACCATAGTTGCCATTTAATGCCATTAGGTGTTAAATCAATGTGCTCAACTTCCAGGGGAATTCCAACTGAGCTTGGGGAGATAAGGCTGAGATCCAGACCTTCTCTGACAGACAGATCTGTACAGGCAGGTAACTATACTGTCTGTTTATCTAAGCATGCCTTTGGCCTACCAGCAGATTACATGGAAAACTGCACACTGGATCAGGTGAGAGGCTCTTCCTCTCCCTCAACAATAACATATTTGTTCAGGGTTTTCCATACGGCACAAGGGTTCAAAAGGGAGCCTATTTGACACTGGCATCAGAAGTCTTGTCTGAGCCACCCGACTGTACTCAGACACTTGCTATCTAGTAAGCCATGTCACAGTAGTTCTGCTGACAGGGTAGAATGCAGTGTATTCATCCTAATGTCTATCTGCAGACCTCTCTTTCTTCTTCACCTGCTCTTCCTCTCCTCAGTGCATCTGATATCCCTCTCTTCTTGGCCTGCAGAAGCCATTCCAGAGGGATCATTAGTGCAGAGAGGCAGGCTGGGTAATTTGCATCCCAACAGAGTAGAAGAGAACAGAATGGCCAGAACAGAACAGAGCTGAGCAATCAGCATGCCTCTCCTGTGCCAACACGTTACCGTAGTAACCCACGTCTCCATGACTGGGCATCTCAACGAGGCAGGGGTTGAGAGCAGCAACATGAAGACCTGTGGGTTTGTACAGAAAGCGGAAGTGACAGGGTTTACATAGTGAACTGAGGCCTGAGTAGCTACACTGAAGGGTGTGAATAAATTAACCCTATTCTGATATTATTACATCTACCTCACAGGGGTCCCTGGAACTAGACTACAGCTCCAGAGGGCCAGCAAAACATATCTTTCTCACAGCCCAACCAAGACGCTGGGCTTTCTAGGTGAACAGGAAAAGAGTTATTCATCAGAACTGCTGTGAGCATAAGAGTGAGGAGGACAATCTCACTTAAAGCTGTGAATTATCGCGCTCCAACTCCAACAATGCCGGTTACAAGCCCAGACTGGATCAGGAACGCAGTGACACATTAGTTACTTAGCTATGTCTTTGGCCAACACTCGCTGGTAGAAATCTAAATATGTGTATTACTAAAGCAAAGTGTGTGTGTGTGTGTGTGTGTGTGTGTGTGTGTGTGTGTGTGTGTGTGTGTGTGTGTGTGTGTGTGTGTGTGTGTGTGTGTGTGTGTGTGTGTGTGTGTGTGTGTGTGTGTGTGTGTGTAAGTGTGTGTGTGTAAGTGTGTGTGTGTAAGTGTGTGTAAGTGTGTGTGTGTGTAAGTGTGTGTGTGTGTGAGTGTGGTTAGGTAAGTAAGTGTGGATATGGCATCTCAGCTTGGTTACTTGGTAATGAGAGAAGGATCTCTTATCCCTGAAGACACACACACACAGATCTACAGATCATTTCACTGTCATAAAGCACAGGCCCTATAGCGGTTTAACAGCGCTAAGAAATACAGCAATGTGCAAAATGCTGATTATTTTAACATTTTGCCCCAAAGCCATAAACTGCAGGAGAGTGTAAAGGAATGTTGGACTTTGCTACACAGGCGTGCGTCTTTCACAAACGTTAACTGGTCCAAAAAACTATTGCAGCAGGCAGCTCCATGAAAAAGGCAACACAAACACACACACACACACACACACACACACGTAGATACACACACAAACCAGGTGAATGTTGTACAGCCTAAATGATACCCTTGTGTAGGACTTCGCACAGTTTGGTCGATAGTACAGAGTAAAAAAAGGAAACCGCTCAAATTCCTCTCACACGCTTCGCCAGGAACCCAGCGAACAGGCGAAGGGGTGGCAGCGGGGCGGAGGAGAGGACGAGGGGGGGGTGCACTCTGCTCGGCTCCCTCTGAAGCCAGGGCATAATTTGTATTGTTCTCTGTACGACATGAATACAGAGTGTACCATGGAGCAAAAAAGAACGAGGCCGCCAATGGACACACAGCCCACGCAGGCCGAGGGGAGAACATCACATTAAACCACGGATACTCTCAGTACAAAGCGGAAGGAAGAAAACAGAGTTTTGTAAAAGCTTCTGAAGAAGAGGCGTCAATGGCCGGGGAGAACATCAAAGAAGATGCTGTTATCTTATGCTATGTAGCCTGCTTTGAGGTCTAAGGGAAGCACGTGATCAATAACTTGCATTATTACCCTTGTTAATAACATTTGAACATTGAGGACATCATTAAGATATCAAGAAGACATCATTTGGCAGGTACATGAGGAGGGGGGCGATTAGCTATGAGGAGCCAGCTCTTAAAGTAGGGGCCAGGGCCCCAAAGAGAAATGGTCATAAGGGCCACAAGTCTATCCCAAGGGCCCCTCTCTCTTTAAACAAATTGAAGAAAGGGGGTAAAGTGTTCTGTTCATCCTCAGAACCACTGAAACATTTAAGAGAGAGTTAGAGGCAGAGAGAGAGGCCGAGAGAGAGAGAGAGAGAGAGAGAGAGAGTGAGAGAGAGAAAGAGAGAGAGAGAGAGAGGCCGAGAGAGAGAGAGAGAGAGAGAGAGAGAGTGAGAGAGAGAAAGAGAGAGAGAGAGAGAGAGAGAGTGAGAGAGAGAGAGAGAGAAAGAGAGACTGCACACTCACTAGCAACCCACTTACAGCTGAGTGTTCCTTTTATTGTTTGTTTTTCTAGCACTTTGTGTTATTCTGGTTCCCTCTCTGTTCTCTCTGTCTTTACGTTGCATAATGAGGTCCATCCATCCCAATTAGGAGGTGTTGCTTCCTGACGAGGAGTGTGTTTTGTGGGTGAGGGGAGAGAAGGGCGGAGGGGGACTTGGTTTTGTGTTGTTCTTCTGAGAACTTTTTTAATTGTGTATAAAAGAAACTGGTGTGCTGAGCATCAATCATTAGCTCACACAATACAATTATATAGCTAACCCAACTATCCCTAAGGATTACACTATGGATTTGGTATGCAGAACAACTGTGGTTCATCAATCTGGATGAATCACAGGCAAAACCAATCAATCTACTCCTCAAGAAATATGACAGTAAATCCTCAATTCAGTACTTCCACCCTCCATAGACAGTTTCCGAAGAGAAACATGGAGACTACTCCACACACACACGCACGCTCACAAACACACCGAACACACCGAACACAGCGAACACACACACACACTTCTCTCCCTCTGTCAAACATGCAGAGCTAGTGTGTTTTTGTTTTGGGAAGAAGAGGGGGTTAATCATGTGCACTTCTCAATCAGAAACATCTTTACTGACTTTCCCCACCCTATCGTTTCTCTTTAATGCTGGGGGAGGGAGGGAGGGAGGGAGGGAGTAGGGGGTTAACTCCCTGTGTGTCTCAATGGAGAACAGCTGCTGGGTGCGGGCCAGGGACAGTTCCACTTGGCTAGAGAGAAGACCAGAGACCCCCTGGGGAGGACAGGAGAAATGAGAGGAGATGGAGAGGAGGGGAGAGAGAGAGAACGATATAGTAGGAGAAGGGGAAGAGAGATATGGAAGAGAGGAGAATAAGATGAGGAGGAGGAGGAGGAGGAGGAGGAGGAGGAGGAGGAGGAAGAGGGAGAGGAGATAATAGAGGTGCTTAGTGGTTACCATGAACAGGACCTGGTTCAACAGATGATAGGAGCCTGAGGGCCTGGCACGGGAAATAACGCAGCACAGTGGAGTGATTCAAAAACACACAACTTCATACGCTAATAGAGGACTCACAAACAGTCATTGATAGAGACTGATACTGGGATGTCAACAGAAAAAAACTTTACGAACCTACAGCCAAATAATTGCCAACAAACGACTAAACTCAAACAACAACATGCATCATCAGTCTTTAAAAAAAAATTATAATAATAATCTGCTTTGTACCAACCACCAAACCATCCCCCCAGAGCAAGAGGCACTGTGGGAACACGTTTGGTAGCAAAGCATTCTGGGTAAGGACACAAACATGTGTCAAGGCTCACCTGGGTGATTTACTACACTGGCGGTTTCTCTCCAGTCAATCAGGCATTGTTAATGTTTTAATGAGCTGGCTGTCAGGACATGATGAGTTGTGTGTGACACCGCAGGAATAACACCTTATATAAACAGCACCTTCTCGGATATAGGCTATAATCAGATAGAGGAGGGAGTCGTTCATAAAGTGGAGTGGTGGTGATTAATTAGTGCAGCATGGTTCTTGGGTGTTACAGCTGTTGTCTGGTTTTGATCAAAAACGTATTGTGTTGCCAACGATGCAGACAACTCCTTACTTTTTGGATTGTTCCTCTTGCTGTTCGTAAGAGTTGGTATCTTTTGACTCATCACATCAAATAAAATGTTATTGGTCACATACACGTGTTTAGCAGATGTTATTGCGGGTGCAGCGAAATGCCTGTGCTTCTAGCTCTGACAGTGCAGTAATATCTAACAAGTAATGTCTAACAATTTCACAACATACAGTATATCCAATACACACAAATCTAAGTAAGAATGGAATTAAGAATATATACATATATGGATGATGCTGTTTCTGTTATTATCTATCCTGTTGCCCAATCACTTTATCCCTACCTACATGTACATATCTACCTCAATTATCTCGTAGCCCTGCCCATCTACTCGGTACTGGTACCCTGTGTATATAGCCACCTTATTGTTAGTCATTGTGTATTTATTCCTCGTTTTATTATTTTTCAATCTTTCTATTACTTCTCTCTCTGCATTTTTGGGAAGGGTCTTAAGTAAGCATTTCAATGTTAGTCTACACCTGTTGTTTACGAAAATTAGATTTGGAACACAAAAATCCCAGTCCTCAGTGATTCTTGAACCACTGGGCACTTCATGCATGGAGCGTTGCTGTCACCCGGTGGTCAACGGGAGTATAACATCTTCCCTGCAGTGCTCTATGACCAATTCTAAATAGACCTCTAGCCCTTCCTGCTCCATCTCTAGCCTATCAGGGAACAAGGAGGAGCTTGTGCCATACTGCTTATACCTGTCAAGTCATTTCAGATCTATTTCAGGTGTCTCTAGGGCAGTGTTTCCCAACGTCGATCCTGGGCACCCCAAGGGGTGCACGTTTTGGTTTTTGCCCTAGCCCTACACAGTTCATTTAAATAATCAAAGCTTGAAGATGAGTTGATTATTTGAATCAGCTGTGTAGTGTTAGGGCAAAAAACTAAATGTGGCCCCAGGACCGAGTTTGGGCAACCCTGCTCTAGGGATAAAATGTGGAATTAGGCAGTAGCCATCTGAACTCAAATGTATGTGTGTGTGTGTGTGTGTGTGTGCGTGCGTGTTTGCGTGTGTGCGTGTGTGTGCGTGCGTGCGTGCGTTTTGGCAAGCATGCAAACGAGCGAGCGTAAAATCTTCAAAGTTGGAAGTTCTAACTTTCGATCATGCATTTCTTCACTACACAGTTCTACAATTAAAGTATCCACAATCCAAAATATCTCACCAGAGGTGTAGATGGCCACATCACTAAGGACTTAACATGGTCCAAACAAACCCGCACAGTCGTGAAGAGGGCACAGAAGTGCCTCTTCCCCCTCAGGAGGCTGAAAATATTTGCCATGGGCCCTCTACAGCTGCACCATTTTGACTGGCTGCATTACCGCTTGGAATGGGTAATGCGTACAGCCATGTACTGTACATCACTGGGGCCAAGCTCCCTGCAATCCAGAACCTCTACAGTCGTATGCAAAAGTTTGGGCACCCCTCTGAGGCTGCATAATAATTTACTCTGTTGTCACAGAAAATGATCACAGTGGCATGCCATTCATTTTCTAATAAAAGCTGAGTACTGGGGTATTGTCCAGACAAAGATTTTTAGTGTAGCAATATTAAGTTGTATGAAATTAAATCAGATGTGAAAAATAGGCTATGCAAAAATTTGGGCACCCTTGTCATTCTGTTGATTTGAATACCTGTAACTACTTAGCACTGATTAATTGGAACACACAATTGGTTTGGTGAGCTCATTAAGCCTTGAACGTCATAGACAAGTGCATCCAATCATGAGAAAAGGTATTTAAGGTGGCCAATTGCAAGTTGTTGTTCTCTTTGACTCTCCTCTGAAGAGTGGCAACATGGGGGCCTCAAAACAACTCTCAAATGACCTGAAAACAAAGATTGTTCAACATTATGGTTTAGGGGAAGGCTACAAAAAGCTATCGCAGAGATGTAAGCTGTCAGTGTCCACTGTGAGGAACATAGTGAGGAAATGGAAGACCACAGGCACAGTTCTTGTTAAGGCCAGAAGTGGCAGGCCAAGTAAAATATCGGAGAGGCAAAGGCGAAGGATGGTGAGAACGGTCAAAAACAGCCCACAGACCACCTCCAAAGCCCTACAACATCATCTTGCTGCAGATGGTGTCACTGTGCATCGTTCAACAATTCAGTGCACTTTGCACATGTAGAAGCTGTTCGGGAGAGTGATGCGGAAGAAGCCTTTTCTGCACACACACCACAAACGCACATTTGGACAAGCCAGCTTCATTTTGGAATAAGGTGCTGTGGACTGATGAAACAAAGATTTAGTTATTTGGTCATAACAAGGGGCGTTATGCATGGCGGCAAAAGAACACAGCGTTCCAAGAAAAACACTTGCTACCCACAGTTTGGTGGGGGTTCCATCATGCTGTGGGGCTGTGTGGCCAGTGCCGGTACTGGGAATCTTGTTAAAGTTGAGGGTCGCATGGATTCCACTCAATATCAGCAGATTCTTGGGAATAATGTTGAAGAATCAGTCACAAAGTTGAAGTTACGCCGGGGCTGGATATTTCAACAAGACAACGACCCAAAACACTGCTCAAAATCTACCCGGGCATTTATGCAGAGGAACAAGTACAATGTTCTGGAATGGCCGTCCCAGTCCCCAGACCTGAATATCATTGAGAATCTGTGGGATGATTTGAAGCGGGCTGTCCATGCTCGGCAACCATCAAACCTAACTGAACTGGAGATGTTTTGTAAGGAGGAATGGTCCAAAATACCTTCATCCAGAATCCAGACACTCATTAGAGGCTATAGGAAGCGTCTAGAGGCTGTTATTTTAGCAAAAGGAGGCTCTACTAAATATTGATGTGATTTTTCTGTTGGGGTGCCCAAATTTATGCACCTGTCTAATTTCGTTTTGATGCATATTGCACATTTTCTGTTAATCCAATAAACCTCATTTCACTACTGAAATATAAATGGAAATCATGGAAATTGTCAGGGGTGCCCAAACTTTTGCATACGACTGTATATCAGGCGGTGGTAGAGGAAGACTCCAATCACCCAAGTCATAGACTGTTCACTCTGCTACCATCCGGCAAACGGTACCAGAGCATCGGCCCTCGGACCAACAGACTCGAGACAGCTTCTACCCCCAAGCCATAAGACTTCTAAATAGCCAGACTGCTAAATAGTCAATTGATGGTACCCAAACTATCTGCACTGACTCTATCTTGCACTGACCCTACGCACACTCACTAGTCTATACAGTATATACACACACCATATACACACACACTACACTGTCACTCCCACGAAAATCCCTCACACATTCAAACAGTACATACACACAACACAAACACACACACACACACTTTTACACATCATTTGCTGCTGCTACTCTGTTCTTAATTCTACTCTTATATTATCTTTCCAAGTAGTCACTTTATCCTGCCTTCATGTACATATCTACCTCAAGTACCTCTGCACATTGATCTGGTACTGGTACTCCCTGTAGCTCCGTGGAGACTCCTCAGAGGACCAACCTCCTCAGTAAATTTCATAAAAATATGCATTTTTAAACATTTAAAAAGTTATCCTTTTTAGATATAACTATACTAAATATACATGAAGGAGAAGCAAGAGAGAGATTTTGTTAGGTTTTTTCACTTTCACTTTCTTAGCTAGCTAGTTTAGCCTACTCAAACACCCTGCTCAAACAGAGGGATGCTATGTTAGCTAGCTGGCTATGACTATCCAACACAACACTTGAACTCTTCCAAGTCAAGGTAGGCTTTTGGTTTTACTCATTTATAGCCACCGGGGCCCGCCGTTGTAACTGCTTACTGACTGTACACTAACGTTACTGCATGATTGTAGCAAGTTTACTAACACATTAGTTCTATTAGCTATGTTGACTATGACATTACTTTAGCTAATATAGTGACAATGATGTAGGCTATTTGAAGCAGCTATGATATGTTTTTTTCGCCTGGTCACATATAGCTGATGTGTTGGGAAAGTCCACAGACGAAGGGAAGAGGTGAGAGGAGGAGAGCACATAGATGCGAGAAGGAATACAACATGGCTGCTATGAAAGTGAACTGTGTTTACACGTGATCGGGGGTGTATTCATCCTACCGATTCTGTGGAAAAACCTTTCTTAAATGGAAGCAAACAGAACAAAACGGGGATGAACATACCTGAATTTGTCCAAAATAAACTCTGTTTTGCAACTATTGGACTAATGATTACACCCTAGATCAGCTAGATGCAGGCAAGAGTGTGTAAGGCGGTATTGAATGGCTTCCAATATACTGTAATAGAAATAAGGCCATGCTCATGAAGAAATACAAAAAAATGTCTCCCTCATCTTAAACGACCACCACTGATATAGCTCAATTCTTGTATATTTTATTAGTTAGTTACTATTTAATGTTACATTATTATGTGCATCATTGGGAAAGGTCTGTATGCAAGCATTTCACTGTAAAGTTTACACCGGTTGTATTCGGTGCATGTGATCAATACAATTTGATTTGATTTAGTACACACTAGTGGTGGTGACATGGACGGCTATTTTCCTGCTATTATAAAAATGCCCCTGTCTGCAGTACTAGCTCATCACCTGAGGGTGGGTGTATTTGACTATGTCGGGTATCTTGTGGTATATTGAGCAGGATCTAGGAGGCTCCAAGATGTTGTAACTCGTTCAAACCACATGGAGGGAGCAGAGCCTTTACTACAGACATGCTAGCCTTTACTACAGACATGCACGTGTACTTTAACAGGTAATAAATACACACACGTCTTGTTCTGTTTCACTGTTTAGGTCCTCTGTTTAGTTCTAAAGGTCCATGTAAAGGTCTGATAAAGATTTACTTCATCACATACTGCACAGATCACAGTTGCCAAACATTATAAGGACACCATCAGGGTTGGGGAGTAACAGGATTACATGTAAACCGGTAACTGTAATCCGTTACGTTAACAGCAAAAATATTGTAATCAGATTACAGATACTTTTGAAAAACTAGATGATTACTTCGAGGATTACTTTTAAATTCAGAAAGAATGTTTGCGGGGAAAAAATGACATTGAAATCAGCATTGAAAAAGGCACAAGTTTAAGTTTGTTCCACCTGAGCGAGTCTGACCAAAAGTATATGATATCTACGTAGCGCATTGATTTGAATCACACTGCTGCTCTCTCATTTAGCTATTTGCGCCTTACGGATTGTGGTTGTTGAGGATGGCTGTTTGCAAATCTAAATGTGTATTTGAACCCAATAATGGTTGAATTCAAGAAGTTTAAACTGCCAATCAATCATTGCTTTTGAAACCAGTGGACAGCCAGTGAAAAATGCACTTTTGCAACAACTGCATTGTGCGGATCCAAGCCTGTGGAATAAAAGTGGGGCGTTTGCACAATCTAATTCGTGCTGATAAAAAACATTCCATAGGCCTAATGGACACATGCTCAAACTTGCACACTTTTGATAGACTTAAAGAGGCTATATATATACACTGTTAGTAGAGCGTAGCCTACACTGGCAACCAGTACAATGGCTGCACTTGCCATTCAGGAGAAAAGGTCGTTAGGAGACTTGAAAGGTAGTATTTGCTTGAGTCTGTATGTAGGCCCGTTCCAGAACCATCCAATGGCATTCCACCAACCTCAATTGTTTTTTTTTGTTTTTATTTAATCTTTATTTAACCAGGTAAAACCCATTGAGGTTAAAAACCTATTTTGCGAGGCTGACCTGGCAAGAAGGCAAAACAGGGAAATAGCAGCGTGTTCATAAAGTATTACAGAAAAATACAAAATACATACAAAAGACAAAGTGTCACAAGTTACAGATACAACTGAAGATTAGAAACAACTGCAGTTATCACAAACAGTGTTATCGATTAGAGTCTTAAAAACAGGCAAGGACACTAACTCCCCTAACTTTAAAATGTTTTGAAGCATGTTCCAGGATGAAGGGGCATTATGGGAAAAAGATTGTTTCCCCATCTCAGTTCTAGCCTTAGGAACAGACAAGGACAGCAATGACTGTGAACGAAGACTATATTGAGGGACTGATCTGGTCGGTAAAGAACAGAGATACAAAGGGAGTTGTCCTATCAATCCTTTGTACACAAAAGTGTACCAGTGCTTTAGCCTCCTGGTGGAGAGAGAGGTCCATTGCACCACAACATACAAATCACAGTGATGAGTGAGTGATCCAGCATTTGTAATAAATCTTAAAGCACCATGATACACTGTGTCCAGAGTTTTCAAGGTACTTGCTGAGGCCTGCATATAGACAATATCACCATAATCCAGCCACTGATAAAAAAAAAGTGTTTTGAACAAGATCCTTTCTGACAAACATTGAAAAGCAAGATTTGTTCCTGAAATAGAAACGCAATTTCTACTTCAGTTTCTTGGTCAAGTTATCAATGTGCTGTTTAAAATTCAGCTTTTCATCTAACCAAATCCTAAGATACTTATAGGAGGTGACCCTATCAATTTGCTGGCCTTTTATAGTTAAAATCCATCTGTTTACTTTCAGAAAAGAGAAAACCATAAACTTTGTTTTCCTTGCTTTAAGCACAAGTTTCAATTGGAAAAGCTGCCTTTGAATAACATCAAATGCCAACTGTAAGTCCTGTAGCAGATGTAGAAGAGGATATGTCCATCTCCCCTCTACATGCAGGAAACAGACCCGGCAACATCTCAGTCAGGCCAGAAAGAACTGCTCGGGATAGCGAGAGAGGCACTTTCTCCCCAGAACAGTTCAGAGCCTCCATCATCAAACAGCTCAGCAGAACTCCAAGGCTGGTGAAAAACACAGCTGGCTAGCCCATGCCCAATCTGACGACAGTGGCCATACCAGTAGGGAGACGATTTGGGACATCAGGCCCAGAGCAATGGTCGCTTTCCAGACAGAACCTGCAGTACTCCTACTCTGCACACTCAAGATGACAGGAACATGGCTCCCACACTGGAGAGATGTCAGACCCCAGCAGATGCAACAGGAATCTCTGGACCCTGAAGCACTCCTCCTCGAGAGTGTCAGCAGGGTAGAGCTCCACAAGCTCCCCCAGCCATCAGGGAAACTGCTCCCCAGGGCGCCAACCAGGAAAGGGTCGGCCTCATCCCAGTAAGCTTGCAGCTGGAGACACTCCCAAAGGTAGTCCGTTTTGTCTAATGTTCTCCATCACCTCAGTAATAGCCACCTCCATCGGCAGTTAAGGCCCCAGCGGCTCCTCTATTGGAACGGGTTGGCACTGCACCAGCTCGGGTGGATGAGTGAAGAGGCAGACAGGCATTAGAGTGCTCACCCAATGAAGGTGCATTTATTGATAAGTGCCAGAGTTCCAGGATTCACAAGATAAATATACACTACTTATAAATATATGCAAAATGTACAAATTAAAGAAAGTGTATATAAGGTTCAACATATTTTATTTCAAGGCCTTTGGCTCTGGCCTGGCATAACCATCTCTCCTTCCTGTCAAATGACAAATGACAGCTTCTTAAAGCCTTGCAGGAAACCACTTGACAGGAAACATGACTGATCGACCAATCAACAATTAGGCCTATATGGTTTAAATAAGGCAATAAATCACAATGAACACATTCAGGTAATACCATCTGAATTCCCATAAATGTACACATGTCAATAAAAGTGTGAACCCTTGTCAAAATGACATGAAATGAAACCATACAAACTATAATCCCCCAGTGTCGTGCGCCCCCTACACTGGATACAATTTATCGTCTCCAAACAATGTTTGACACTTGACAGCTGACCAGACCATGCAGCGCCAGAACTCACCAGACACGAGTACTCTTAAATGTCTTACACACACCTTTACAATTATAAGGCATAACATTAACGTCAGACATCTTTACATTGTCCATAACGATAAATTGCGGTAAAACCTCCGAGGCTTATACAGAAAAATGCCCGCGCTTAAATCATAATAACCATGCATTATCTGTTGTCCCAGTCACGTGATCTACAAACAACACACGGCCTCGGAATGAATAAATAACTAAACAAACAGTATAAACAATATGATCAATAACGGGTTTACAGCTTCGTAATAGGAAAGTGATTTACCTGCAAAATTATGTTCTTGCTTCGTCTTATCCAGGGGGGTCATTTTACAATCCAAAAGCGAGTTTTCTTACGTTACGCACAGGGCAGTTATGTGGCAAAAAATGCGCGCGTTGCCACCCACCTGTGCCATTGATGCTGATGTGTTCTATAGTAAAGTCCAAACTCCTGGGCAACTCAACTGCAGCCTATGGGTCCGACACGGAATATTGAATATCCATAAGCATAATGCGTAAAAAGAGATCCAAAGTCGGGTGTCAAAATCTAAATGCTGAACCCAAGCACGCGTAAATCGATCCACAGCGGAAAATAAGTCCATACAAAGTTCTCCACAACGCAGGGCACGCACATCTGGCGGTGGGACATGGGATATGCTATCCAATGAGATCCAATAGTCAGCGAACCACAGAACAGATGGCGGCGAAACCTGTTTAATTTATAAAATCAACTTAAACAGAATACATCCGGCGATTTGCATTACATGTTATCCCATAGCACTGTCAGTTCCTGGAGTTGCCTTGTTTGACTGTAGCATGATCCAGCGATTTGGCGAGTGTGGTTTCTCACGCATCTCCGCAGTTCCGAAAAGTCGCTTCTCACGCGGTAAAAGCCAGCACATTAGAGCCAATTTATGCTTGATCCGAAAATGTTGTCGGAAGCGCGGTATGGATGGTGTGACGCAATTGCTGAGCCTCGGGAGGCAAGCCGAGGCCATATTAAGCTCTGTACCGCATCGCCTTGCGCTTCTCAAATGTTGTAACAATGTGGATGGCTCTATATAGCTCCGCATTGAAATTATTGGGTGATGATAGGTGAGGGCTAGAGGTCCTGTATAAACACAAATTCACCTCCTTGACAACTTTCTTCACAACAGCTCTGTGCTGCGCAGCAATGCGCAAGAAGTATGAATGCCCTGACTTCTGCAGAGGCCATATCACATTAAATGCTCCATGGTCAATGCAGATTTCGGATTAACCATGCGGACGTCAGATTGACCATGTGACCGATGGGATATGTAGTCCCCAGCCACAACAATTTGTTACACCAAAAGGGTTCCCCAACGTGAGTAAAACACATCATTCTATTAAAAATGTGCACACTTGTCCAGTAGGCTTTTTCTGTGTTCTCCTGGTCTCGCTTCAATCAAATTAGCTGAATTTAACAATAACACTTTAGGCTACATCCAATAGGCCCTTTTCTGACTGAAGGCTCTGCTCGCTGTCTTGCATCACATTGAAGTCTCCCCGCCTTGCATCACCTTGAAGTCTCCCTGCCCGCAGGCATGCTGTTATTTTTTTAGTATTTTAAGTTACTAGCACGCAAAAGCTCGGCTTGGATAAGAAGAGGAGTAGTGCAATCCACCGAATGGACTGGGTGAGTGTGGAAAGCTGCATAAAAGGCACAATCAACTGGAAGCCAACTGTCTCAAACAGGACCGGCCCTAGCTATTTGGGGACCCTAAGCAAGATTAGTTTTTTGGGCCCCCCACCTCGCGGGTAACATTTTTGGTGGTCCCCCTCTTGATGGCAGAGAGTAATTCTCTCCATTTTGCTATGAGGCATAGAGAAAATGTTGTGGTTTTAAATGAAATTGGGGGGGTTGGAGGCCCTAAGCGACCCCTTATATCGCTTATGTCCAGGGCCAGCCCTGGTCACAAACATGTGGAAAATAATTAATTCACACTCAGTTAGGCTACAATCACCCATTTTTTACCATATGCTACAATATTTAAATGCATTCATAAGAGTTCTATTTTTTCTTGCAATAGACACATATGAAACTTTAAATTGCGTTATTTAAGCAGTTATCATTTCCAGTTGTTCCTTTATTCGGGTTGGTTCCCTGAGTTTATGCACATTTCCAAGACACAGCTAAAAGCTTGGCAGTCGAACAGCCAGATGTTTCGATTCCAGTCAATGTTAAAATCCGCAACACGTTTTCCCTCCTACACTCACACCTGGATTCGCTCCAGTGCGCCCCAAGCACGTGAACTGCACGCGAGATGCAGGTACTTGATCGCGCTCTTGTGTGAGCAGGGCTGAGCGGTTATGGAAAGAGTGTGCTCACATGGTGTTGCGTGACTAGAAGTCGGGCCGGTGAACACAAAGACATTGTTCAGTGTGTGATCAGTCAGTCAGTCCGCCTATCCGGTAACACAGCAACATTCCTTTGGCGTTCCTCAGCCTCCCGTTCCCTCCACGCTGCACAGGCATGCTGCTGAGTGTTAAGCCGGGAAAGCGAAAGTGATGTTTTTATACTTGTGTGTTATGGTGGTTCCAGCCCTTTGTGTGGTTTTCTATATTCAACAACATGTAAGAGAGACATTAGAAAGGAAATATTTTAAACATAAAAAAGTAACTTCAAATGATTCCTATTTACAAACCGTCACTATGGGAACATGACATAAATCGGTCAACAAATGTGTGTCAGAATGACCCACTACTAGAGGAATTTCGGAGAGATCTTAAGTCTTCATGATCATGTTCTTTGAGGTTTTGGGACACTACTTTATATCTCTCTGGTCTCTCCAGTCACTCTCTGCTCTCTCCAGTCTCTCTACGGTCTCCAGTCTCTCTCTGGTCTCTCCAGTCTCCCTCTTTCTCTCTGTCCTGTCTGCGTTTTTCTCCACTGACACAAGGGCTCATTCAGAGGCTGAAGGACAAATGTTTCCTTATGTAGCCTAGCTGTGAGGGACGACAGCACTGGGAGCAACACGAGAGAGGCTGCCCTCCTCGTCTTTTCTTTCCTCTCAGCACACTACAGCTCACCAACCTGGCTGCCTGCGGGCACGACTGGGGGCACTCGGGGCATAAACGATCAGAGAGAGAGATAGAGTGAAACAGCTTTACACAGAGACTTGAGGGATACATTGAGCTCTACCTGGGGGAGCTGTAGTTACTCTCAATCTTCTTCTGTCTTTCATTCACACCGTTTATGTCTCTTTCTGCGTCTGTCTGTCTTTCACTAATGTGTGTGTGTGTGAGAGAGAGAGAGAGAGAGAGAGAGAGACTGACAAAGACACACGCACGCACGCACGCACGCACGCACACACACACACACACACACACACACACACACACACACACACACACACACACACACACACACACACACACACACACACACACACACACACACACACACACACACACACACACACACACACACACACACACACACACACACACACACAGCCAGACAGGATGGTGAGTGTTTGTGGTAATGAGTTCTTAAGCATTATCACCTGTAGCCTAACTGATGCAACATAGGCTATAAAAGGTACAGTTGAAGTCGAAAGTTTTCATACACCTTAGCCAAATACATTTAAACTCAGTTTTTCACAATTCCTGACATTTAATCCTAGTAAAAATTCCCTGTATTAGGTCAGTTAGGATCACCACTTTATTTTAATAATGTGAAATGTCAGAAAAATAGTAGAGAGAATGATTTATTTCAGCTTTTATTTCTTTCATCACATTCCCAGTGGGAATTGTCGGAGGGGGCCACAGTGTCTCCTGACCCCCCCTGTCTCAGGCTCCAGTATCTATGCTGCAATAGTCTATGTGCCGGGGGCTAGGGTCAGTTTGTTAAATCTGATGTTATTATCCGGTGTCTTGTGTGAATTTAAGTATGCTCCCTCTAATTCTCTCTTTCTCCCACTCTACCTCCCCTACCGGAGGACCTGAGCCTACCCGGAGGACCATGCTTCAGGACCACCTGCCCTGATGACTCCTAGCTGTCCACAGTCCACCTGGTCGTGCTGCTGCACCGGTTTCAACTCTTCTGTCTGCGATTATGGAACCCTGACCTGTTCATTGGACGTACCACCTTGTCCCAGACCTGCTGTTTTCAACTCGCTCTCGCTCTACCGCACCTGCGCTCTATTGCACTGAAAAACCAAGTGACATTCACTCCTGATGTATTTACCTGTTGCAACCTCCACAACTACTATTATTATTATTTGGCCCTGCTGGTCATCTATGAACATTTGAACATCTTGAAGAAAGAACTGGCCTTAATGGCCATGAATTGTTATAATCTCCACCCGGCACAGCCAGAAGAGGACTTGCCACCCCTCTGAGCCTGGTTCCTCTCTAGGTTTCTCCCTAGGTTTTGCCTGCTTCTACATCTGCATTGCTTGCTGTTTGCGGTTTTAGGCTGGGTTTCTGTATAGCACTTTGTGACATCGGCTGATGTAAAAAGCGCTTTATAAATACATTTGATTTGATTTGATTTTAAAACCTAAGTCTGGCTTTTTTATGGCAGTTTTGGAGCAGTGGCTTCTTCCTTGCTGAGCGGCCTTTCAGTTTATGTCGATATAGGACTCATTTTACTGTGGATATAGATACATTTGTACCTGTTTCCTTCAGCATCTTCACAAGGTTCTTTGCTGTTGTTCTGGGATTGATTTGCACTTTTCTCACCAAAGTACATTCATTTCTAGGAGACAGAACACGTCTCCTTCCTGAGCAGTATGACAGCTGCGTGGTCCCATGGTGTTTATACTTGCGCACTATTGTTTGTACAGATGAACGTCGTACTTTCAGGTGTTTGGAAATTGCTCCCAAGGATGAACCAGACTTGTGGAGATCTACCTTTTTTTTCGGAGGTCTTGGCTGATTTCTTTAGATTTTCCCATGATGTCGAGCAAAGAGGCACTGAGTTTGAAGGTAGGTCTTGAAATACATCCACAGGTACACCTCCAATTGACTCAAATTATATCAGTTAGGCTATCAGAAGCTTCTAAAGCCATGACATAATTTTCTGGAATTTGTCAAGCTGTTTAAAGGCACAGACAACTTAGTGTATGTAAATTTCTGACCCACTGGAATTGTGATATAGTGAATTATAAGTGAAATAATCTGTTTGTAAATGTCGTAACCGAACCTGCCAATCTGTCTGTAGATGTCCTAACCGAACTTGCCAAAACTATAGTTTGTTAACATGAAATCCGTGGGAGGTCAGTTCCACACCTTCCACGTTGTTCATTATTTTCCATATAACACATAGCCCCTCTTTGATTATCCCTTACGTATTTTATTATAATTATATAAACAATTATTATTCACTCCAATTTTTTTATTTTGGGGTTTCTATTACAAAGTATGTTATTGCCCTTTTAAGATACTATTGGCACTTTAAGATCTCTAATGGAGAAGTGGGTAGCTGCATCCCAATATGGCGACTAGAGTATGGGCGAGTGGGCGTGTGGAAAGTAGTGGGCGTGTGGAAAGTAGTGGGCGTGTGGAAAGGAAATTAGTTGGTCGTGTGGGTGTGTCGAAAGGGCTCTACTAGACTGTTTTGTTTTAGCAGTGTTCATCTATCTATCTATCTATCTATCTATCTATCTATCTATCTATCTATCTATCTATCTATCTATCTATCTATCTATCTATCTATTTCTTCAGTTTCTTAGCAACCAAAGACTTTGACTGCAACTACCATACATTGAGCTACCTTAATGCGAGAGTTTGGACTTCGGTTTTGTAGCCAGAGAATGAGTCCGAGTTGTATTTCACTGTTAGTTAACAAATAATTGTTAATTGTTTATTTTTGATTAAAAGTATTGATGCTTCATGCATTCATGCCAGAAGCTACAGTAGGTTACACACCACAGTTTAATTTGAGGCCCACGGTGGTGCGTGTTATAGACTATTTCATTCCTTTCGTCTGACCATCGGAGTGTCAGCAACAATCATGCACGTCAGTTCAGTGCACACAGAGTAGCAGAGAACGCAACATATTTGAGAATTATTTTATTTGGGAATATATTTCATAGAACAGACATGTTTTAGTCTGTATTAGGCAATGTCATGACTCAGGTATTAGGATCTATCACTGAAATCTCACTTTTGTCTGAGCATGACAGAGAAAGAGAGAGTCAACCGTTGCGATGCAGCCTTCATAAAGGTAGTATTGTTAAGTTGCGTGCGAAGCTCCTGCTTTGAGCTTTGGGACTCCGCCCACTCTTGTTAACAACAGACATATTATTTCCTTGTTTTCTTCTTCTCTTACATACTCCCCTTTCTTTCAGCTACAGGTAAACATTTGATGTCTGCACGCAATCCCTTGAGTGTCTCCTCCCCCGTTTCGCTTTTTCACTCCTCCTCACCTACATACATACACACACACACACACACATTCTCCCAGTAAGCGCCTGTCAATAAAGTCTACTGTCGTTGGTTGACGCTGTAGCCTTTCAAGGCCTTACAAAGAGACCATCTTTAGAGCTAAACTGTCATTCCTTTCTGATTGAGACAATACCTTATTTGAGATATTCTGTACTCACTATCTTCTCACACGTTAGCTATATCTCGCATGCTCCCTTACCCGACTGTATCCCACTTTTAGCACCTAACCTACATCCTTACATCATACTTTACTCAGCTCTCTCTTACTGTAACAGTGCTTTAACAGTGCTGTACTGTTCTTTGCCTATGTGAGTGTTTGTATCTGTGTGTGTGTATATTGTGTGTGTGTGTGTGTGTGTGTATATTGTGTGTGTGTGTGTGTGTGTGTATATTGTGTGTGTGTGTGTGTGTGTATTGTGTGTGTGTGTGTGTGTATTGTGTGTGTGTGTGTGTGTGTGTGTGTGTGTGTGTGTGTGTGTGTATATTCTGTGTGTGAAATCCATGCCTGTGACTTCCCTCTCTCTGGTGCCGAATAAAGTCAGAGAAGATGTTCTGCCTATACCAATCTCTGCCCACAGCGAGGTGGGCATGTTTGCCGCGGGCGACGCTGGTACAGGGCGGCTGTGAAAGGGGTTCTTTGTCTTTCACCATGGCAACAAGGTGTGTTTCCTGAACTGGTATTTCAACTCAATAAGCAACAAAACCGCGTCTCACCTCTCCCTATCACACATCAGTTTCACAGCTAGGGTTGCAAAGGGTCGGAAACTTTCTGGTAAATTTAAGCCCTGGAATTTGGAGAATTTTGTTTAAATTCATCAAAAAAGTTAGCTTATAACAGTGAACCTTTTTTTAGTATACACATAAGGCAGTTCTAGGTCTTGTGGCATATTTTGGTTAAACTATCCCCAATTCAATGGAATTGCAACCCTCTGCATGCACAGTGCATTCTTCCATCACATCACATTGCACTCTTCCATTACATGTACAGCTGATTCTCAAGATCTTGCACACTAATGAGATTATATTGAGCCCACACTACTACACTGTCTGAGCCAAGGACTACATGCTTTCTGCTTACAATACTGGTTGGGGTGAATATATTGTATATGACATACGCAATTTTTTGTTAACTAGTAAATAGTAGCCTACAGCAAAGTGTGTTTAAATAATTTCTAACTTGTTAACAATTTCCACTAGTTAGTTTTTGCTACCATGTGGGTTTTAGCTTGCTTGAGCCTGAATCTGAGGAGTGTTAATTCACCTATTTCCATACATGTTTCATTTTTAAAAATGTATCTTACAAAGGAGTTGTTTAATCTAACTGCTTAACTATTTATCTGTACATGGAACTGTATATATATATATTTTTAACAATTCTAATCTTTACAATAAAATGCCACAGGAACTATCTGATGTGTGGAAACATTTCACTGCAGCTAATGTAGAAGGAAAAGCTGTGTACATTTGCAAATACTGTGACAAATCATATGTGAAGAATGCAACAAAGATGCAGAATCATCTGGCCAAGTGCATAAAGTTCCCTCAGTGCTCACAACAAGCAACCTCTGACAAAAGTCCTTCTACTTCTATTTGAGGTGAAAATTATGAATCAGACACCTTATCGATAGCAACAACTCATGGTCCTCCTGGAATCAAAAGTTTTTTCGACTCAATGGAGGAATGTAGTCAGAGAAATGCTGGTGAATGTCTTGCTCAAGCTGTGTATGCAACTGGTTCACCTCTCACAGGCAATGTGTATTGGAAGAGATTTCTGAATGTTCTTCGCCCAGCATAATCCCCTCCAACCAGACATGCTTTATCTACTCATTTGCTGGATGCAGAGTTCAAAAGAGTTCAAGTGAAGGTCAAGCAAATCATAGAGAAAGCACACTGTATTGCAATCATCTCGTGGGCAAGGAATAATTAACTACATCTCCACCCCTCAACCAGTATTCTACAAGAGCACAGACACAAGGGACAACAGACACACCGGTCTCTACATTGCAGATGAGCTGAAGGCAGTCATCAATGACCTTGGACCACATAAGGTATTTGCACTGGTGACAGACAATGCTGCGAACATGAAGGTTGCTTGGTCTAAAGTGGAGTTAGGTATGTGAAGGGTCATCAAGTTATAGCAGCAATCTACCTCACCAAGCAAAGTGATGGGGTGGTGTGGTCATCATGTTTGACAATCTCCTGGAGGGGAAGGAGTCTCTCCAAGAAATGGCCATATCACAGTCTGTCAAAATGGACAGCCCCATCAAGAGGATCCTCCTGGATGATGTATTTTGGGAGAGAGTGGTAAGCAGCCTGAAACTCCTGAAACCAATAGCAGTAGCCATTGCACAGATTGAGGGAGACAATTACATCCTGTCTGACTTGCAGATGTAAGAGAATTAATCCATACTGCCCTGCCCACTTCACTGTTGCTCCAAGCAGAGGAAACTGCAGTTCTGAAATACATCAAAAAGCATGAAGACTTCTGCCTGAAGCACATACATGCCGCAAGAGCATCCTGTCTGGTGCAGAGATCAACAAGGCCTATGGTGTCATTACTATCGTGTCTTGCCACCTTGGCCTGGACGTGCCAACATATCTCATCAGCCACCTGGTGGAAGGGACTTTGTGGATCTGAGGCTCTTTCCCCTGTTGCCTCCATCATCATCCAAATCCCACAAACATCAGCTGCCTCAGAGCGCAACTGGTCCTTGTTTGGGATCACACACACCAAAGCATGCAACAGGCAGACCAATACAAGGGTTGAAAAATTGGTGCCCAATCCGGGCAAATTTGAGGCTTTTTGAACCTGACAACGAGCCATCCTCAACAAGGTTGGAAATTGACAGTGAAGATGAGGCCTCAGAGTCTGATGTTCAAGAGGTGGACATTAAGGAGGTCCAGGGAGAAGACATGGAAGCCTGAGAGGAAGACAACCAAACCTTTAGTTTCTAGACTATAATTTTACAGATGTACAGTGGGGAGAACAAGTATTTGATACACTGCCGATTTTGCAGGTTTTCCCACTTACAAAGCATGTAGAAGTCTGTAATTTTTATCATAGGTACTCTTCAACTGTGAGTGACGGAATCTAAAACAAAAATCCAGAAAATCACATTGTATGATTTTTAAGTACTTAATTTGCATTTTATTGCATGACATAAGTATTTGATACATCAGAAAAGCAGAACTTAATATTTGGTACAGAAACCTTTGTTTGCAATTACAGAGATCATACGTTTCCTGTAGTTCTTGACCAGGTTTGCACACACTGCAGCAGGGATTTTGGCCCACTCCTCCATCCAGATCCTCCAGGTTTCGGGGCTGTCGCTGGGCAATACGGACTTTCAGCTCCCTCCAAAGATTTTCTATTGGGTTCAGGTCTGGAGACTGGCTAGGCCACTCCAGGACCTTGAGATGCTTCTTACGGAGCCACTCCTTAGTTGCCCTGGCTGTGTGTTTCGGGTCGTTGTCATGCTGGAAGGCCCAGCCACGACCCATCTTCAATGCTCTTACTGAGGGAAGGAGGTTGTTGGCCAAGATCTCGCGCCCCATCCATCCTCCCCTCAATACGGTGCAGTCGTCCTGTCCCCTTTGCAGAAAAGCATCCCCAAAGAATGATGTTTCCACCTCCATGCTTCACGGTTGGGATGGTGTTCTTGGGGTTGTACTCATCCTTCTTCTTCCTCCAAACACGGCGAGTGGAGTTTAGACCAAAAAGCTCTATTTTTGTCTCATCAGACCACATGACCTTCTCCCATTCCTCCTCTGGATCATCCAGATGGTCATTGGCAAACTTCAGACGGGCCTGGACATGCGCTGGCTTGAGCAGGGGGACCTTGCGTGCGCTGCAGGATTTTAATCCATGACGGTGTAGTGTGTTACTAATGGTTTTCTTTGAGACTGTGGTCCCAGCTCTCTTCAGGTCATTGACCAGGTCCTGCCGTGTAGTTCTGGGCTGATCCCTCACCTTCCTCATGATCATTGATGCCCCACGAGGTGAGATCTTGCATGGTGCCCCAGACCGAGGGAGATTGACCGTCATCTTGAACTTCTTCCATTTTCTAATAATTAATGCTTGCCTATTGTCCTGTAGCCCATCCCAGCCTTGTGCAGGTCTACAATTTTATCCCTGATGTCCTTACACAGCTCTCTGGTCTTGGCCATTGTGGAGAGGTTGGAGTCTGTTTGATTGAGTGTGTGTACAGGTGTCTTTTATACAGGTAACGAGTTCAAACAGGTGCAGTTATTACAGGTAATGAGCGTAGAACAGGAGAGCTTCTTAAAGAAAAACTAACAGGTCTGTGAGAGCCGGAATTCTTACTGGTTGGTAGGTGATCAAATACTTATGTCATGCAATAAAATGCAAATTAATTACTTAAAAATCATACAATGTGATTTTCTGGATTTTTGTTGAAGTGAAGTGTACCTATGATAAAAATTACAGACCTCTACATGCTTTGTAAGTAGGAAAACCTGCAAAATCGTCAGTGTATCAAATACTTGTTCTCCCCACTGTATATTGAAAATGTTTTTGGGAGATGTGACGGATCATTGGGGATCATTCAATATTCCCTTTCTTTTGTTGTTCAGTGAAATCCTCCCATGTGAAGAGTCAACTCATTTAATTGTCTGTGTGTGCCAGTCGACTAGCTGCCAGGTCCTAGGCTTACACAGAGTTCTAGGCTTAAACAAGACAAGACCAGGCCTCAATCAGAGTGGGTTTTACTTTTAAAAATGGATTCTCTCAAATGAGAGCTAAGGACTGAAATTACAAGACAACATAGGGAGAAAGAGAACCGATGACAGTAAGCAAGTTATAGAGAGAGAGAGCGAGAGAGAGAGAGAGAGAACAGATTACAGAGTAAGCAAGTCATAGAGAGAGAGAGAGAGAGAGAGAGAGAGAGAGAGAGAGCGAGAGAGAGAGAGAAAGAAAGAGAACAGATGACAGAGTAAGCAAGTCACAGAAAGAGAGAGAAATGAGAGAGAGAGAGAGAGAGAGCGAGAGAGAGAAATAGAACGGATGACAGAGTAAGCAAGTAAGAAAGAAAGAGAGAGATGAGAGAGAGAGTAAGAGAGCAAGATATATGAAAGTGAGAAGGTCATGTTTGGATTCCAGAGGGCTGCCAAATGTTTCTCAAATATCTGTCCAGGAACCTAACATTTCATTACAGAAAATTACCCCTTTACTGCACACTGCATTTTCATCAGGCCCAGTACCTAGACTAGTAGAGTTGACCCTTTCTGTACTTTACCGTCTCATGTCTACGAGTCATAGCACTGGCCACACACATAAGTCTTGCCAACAGGGAAGTGCAGTGTGCAGTTCATTGTAACCGTATGAAGACTTTACATTGGTTAGTGCCTTCAGAAAGTATTCATAATTCTTGACTTATTCCACATTTTGTTGTTACAGCCTGATTTCAAAATTGATTAAATATGATTTTTTTTCTCACCCATCTACAGTATACACAATACCCCATAATGACAAAGTGAAAACATGTTTTTAGACATTTCTGCAAATGTATTGAAAATTAAATACAGAAATAGCTAATTTACATAAGTGTTCACACCCTTGACTCAATACCTTTGACGGCGATTAGAGCTTTAAGTTGTCTTCGGTATGTCAATATTCTCTTGAATGAGAGCTAAGGACTGAAATTACAAGACAACAGACGGAGAAAGGATGACAGTAAGCAAGTTAGAGAGAGAGAGAGAGAGAGAGAGAGAGAGAGAGAGAGAGAGAGAGAGAGAGAGAGAGAGAGAGAGAGAGAGAGAGAGAGAGAGAGAGAGAGAGAGAGAGAGAGAGAGAGAACAGATGACCCTTGAGTCAATACTTTGTAGAATCACGATTACAGCTTTGAATCGTTTTCGGTATGTTTCTATGTCTTCAGCTTTGCACATCTGGATTTTGGGATTTTCACCCATTATTCCTTGCAGATTTTCTCAAGATCTGTTAAAACCTCTAAAAGTGTATTAAGCTAACATTTGGAATTGTTTATCTATTTGATTTAGAATTTTAGGACCCCTTTAATTGGTTCCCCCAAAAAATTATTTTATAAAATATTGAATTTGGCCTTTACTACTATAGACCATAGATACACATTGAATAACACATTCATAAATGGCAAAAAATACAGTAACAAATAAGGAATAAGGTTTTGAAATGTCTGTCCTACATCTAAGAGCTTTTTGCTAACTCCAAGCGTGCTATCATGTGCCTTTTTCACAGGAGTGGGTTCCATCTGGTCACTCTCCCATTAAGCCCAGATTGTTGAAGTGCTGTAGAGACTTGTGCTTCTGGCAGATTTTCCCCATCTCAGCCCAAAAACTCTATTTCTGTCAGAGTGGTCATTGGGTTCTTGGTCACCTCCTTCTTGACCGGTTTCTCAGTTTGGTCGTACGGACAGCTCTAGATAGAGTGTGGGTAGTTCCAGATTCTTTCAATATCCCAATGATGGAGACCCCTGTGCTCTTGGAAACTTTCAACACTCTAAAAACTGGATGCACCTGAGCTCAATTTGGTGTGTCATAGCAAAGGGGTGTGAATACTTATGTAAATTTGATATTTCTGTATTTCATTTTCAATACATTTGCAGACATTTCTAAAAACATATTTTCACTCTGTCATTATGGGGTATTGTGTATAGATGGGTGAGAAAAACAAAAACACAGGCTGTAACACAACAAAATGTGGAATAAGTCAAGTGAATGCAGTGAATGCACTGTATGGACAATTCTGAGTATAACTCATGTTTTTATACATATCTCCCAAAAGAATCAAAGCATGATTTACAAGAACTTTGAAGTTATGACATGTATTTCCAAATAGGCTTGGACCCTGTACAGTAAGAGCACAGCTGCATTACAGTAAAGGTCTACAGTACAATATCTAATTAATTCCAGTGAATCATGAGTCAGTGGGGCGGTGGCAGAACCAGGGTTGACCCCTCTAACTAACAACAGAGAAAAACGCATAGTGGAAGCAGTTTTGGTTTATTACATCATCATTACCACATCTCTCTCCATTACACTTTTCCTTGGGAATGGTTCAATCCAGCCCCCTCCTAGAATAGAGTCAAGCAGGGAGACCTGAGGGATATACCACGAAGCAGGATCAATGAGTTAGCCAGCTAACTTGGATAAACAACCCGATTTTCTGGTTCATTAAGAAATCTAAACTAAGATGTGTTTTTGGTTGTTGAGTCAATTAGACTATGCCCATTTCAAGCTTATCTAAAAGTTATTTCAGAATATTTATGCAAGTTTACTGGCTAACTCACTGATCCTGCTTTGTAGTATACCCCTCAGGGTCCATTTCTATCAAGCGTATCCGAGTAGGAGTGCTGATCTAGGATCTGTTTAAACTTTTAAATAACAATGAATAAGATTACATGAACAAGGAGGGTTCCTGATCCTAGATAAGCACACCTACTCAGACCTTGTCCCATACATAGGAGTAAGGCCAGAGGGTCTACAGTACAATTAGGTCAGAGGGTTTAAAAGCCCCCACCCACCTCCAGCAGTACAGTACAGTTCATGAAGGGCAGGCCCTGGGCATAAGCGATATAAGGGGTCGCTTAGGGCCCCCAGCAGCTAGCGGGCCCCCAACCCCCAATTTGCTCCACGACATTTTCTCTATGCCTCATGGCAAAATGGAGAGAATTACAGGAAATGTAAAAAATTTACTCTACCATCAAGAGGGGGACCGCCAAAAGTGGTGGGGGGCCGAAAACCAAATCTCGCCAAAAGTGGTGGGGGGCCGAAAACCAAATCTCGCTTAGGGCCCCCAAAAATAGTTCATGGAGGTAAAAATGAAAAAGCAAAAAGAAGGCTGCATTTGGGTTGTAGCTAGCATTCCATTTGGCTAGCTGCAATCTCTCTCTTTTCACAAAAAAGCCATATTATTAATTACATTTAATTTCACCTGTAAGAATAATAGAATGTCATATTATAAGGGTGTAATAACAACGCAATAAGAATGGAATGTGTATGCTATTGTTGAGAAACAAGAAAGGAGAAGCTAGCTGTAAAATGTAGCTATTCCCATTCTCTTCATCCACACCACATTCTATTCATACACACATACACAATGCCAGCCTGAGGTTGATAGAGAATGCATGCAAGAAAACGCTAAATAAAGTAAAAGAGAAAGGTTCAAACGAACACAGAATCACTTGGTCATTGAAATAATTGATAATTGAAGAAGAAAAAAAAAACATTCCATCCTGAATGAATCAGGGTGTGCAACATTTTAATAAATTACATCATAATCTGAGCAAAGATCCTGCTCAAGGATCAGGCAAACCTACACATTCAGCTGGTTATTTGTGACATATCTGTAGACACAGATCCCTGTGTTTCCTTCAGTGACCATAACTAGACTTCAAAAAATAGCTAGAGCCAAAATGGCCTTAGCCCTTAGAGGTGTAACCCCGATGACACACACACTCCATAAAAATCTACTTTTCATACATGGCTGTCTCAGTGCCAATCTAAACTAGTCATACAAATACCACTTCTCATGTATCATCACATTTTATAATACGGATCCAGTATCCCAAAAAATAACAATCAAATTCACAAAATGTCATAATTCCAAAAAAAGAAGCATAAAACGAAATAAAACAAAAGCGAGCATTTAGAGAGAAGGCAGATTTGGTCCCTTTTTTTTTTTTTCGAGGTCTGACGATTGGCCGTGACATCATTCTGTGACATCAACGAGGTGTTCCATGTGGAGGTGTGGCCTCAGCCCAGCCCAACGTCCAGTGACATCATCACTACAAAGCCCAGGATAGAGGTCCAGGAAGCCAACTTCCCGTTCCCACTTCAAGACAATATACACGGACAGTGTTAATCGATGTTGGTATAGTTATACAGTACTTCAATAATATACAGTAGACTGAGACACAGAGGTAAGCAGTGACAAGATTAAAAGACAAACAGACAAGACAGACAGGACAGACAGACAGACAGCACAGAGACAACGCCAGAATGAGACAGAATGGCATATACTGTCAGGTTACTAAAACACACACAGACCCTAAACACTAGCAGGAACACTCTACACAGTGAGTTCACCTACACTCTTCACAGTGACAGTCCACACACACTCTAAACAAACAGTGAGTCTACCCACACTCTACACAGTGAGTCTACCCACACTCTACACAGTGAGTCTACCCACACTCTACACAGTGAGTCTACCCACACTCTACACAGTGAGCCTACCCACACTCTACACAGTGAGCCTACCCACACTCTACACAGTGAGCCTACCCACACTCTACACAGTGAGCCTACCCACACTCTACACAGTGAGCCTACCCACACTCTACACAGTGAGCCTACCCACACTCTACACAGTGAGCCTACCCACACTCTACACAGTGAGCCTACCCACACTCTACACAGTGAGCCTACCCACACTCTACACAGTGAGCCTACCCACACTCAACGCAGTGAGTCTACCCACACTCTTCGCAGTGAGTCTACCCACACCCTTCACAGTGAGTCTACCCACACTCTTCACAGTGAGTCTACCCACACTCTTCACAGTGAGTCTACCCACACTCTTCACAGTGAGTCTACCCACACTCTTCACAGTGAGTCTACCCACACTCTTCACAGTGAGTCTACCCACACTCTTCACAGTGAGTCTACCCACACTCTTCACAGTGAGTCTACCCACACTCTTCACAGTGACAGTAGACCGACACTTCACAGTGACAGTCTACCCACACTCTTCAGTGAGTCGACCCACACTCTTCAGTGAGTCGACCCACACTCTTCAGTGAGTCGACCCACACTCTTCAGTGAGTCGACCCACACTCTTCAGTGAGTCGACCCACACTCTTCACAGTGACAGTCTAACCACACTTCACAGTGAGTCGACTCACACTCTTTAACATGAGTCGACCCACACTCTTCACAGTGACAGTCAACCCACACTCTTCACAGTGACAGTCAACCCACACTCTTCACAGTGACATTCTACCCACACTTCACAGTGACAGTCTACCCACACTCTTCACAGTGACAGTCTACCCACACTCTTCACAGTGACAGTTGAACCACACTCTCCACAGTGACAGTCGACCCACACTCTTCACAGTGACAGTCAACCCACACTCTTCACAGTGACAGTCAACCCACACTCTTCACAGTGACAGACTACCCACACACTTCAGTGACAGACTACCCACACACTTCAGTGACAGTGTACCCACACTCCACAGTGACAGTGTACCCACACTCTTCACAGTGACAGTCGAACCACACTCTCCACAGTGACAGTCAACCCACACTCTTCACAGTGACAGACTACCCACTCTTTACAGTGACATTCTACCCACACTTCACAGTGACATTCTACCCACACTTCACAGTGACAGTCTACCCACACTCTTCACAGTGACAGTCTACCCACACTCTTAACAGTGACAGTCTACCCACACTCTTCACAGTGACATTCTACCCACACTTCACAGTGACAGTCTACCCACACTCTTCACAGTGACAGTCTACCCACACTCTTCACAGTGACAGTTGAACCACACTCTCCACAGTGACAGTCGACCCACACTCTTCACAGTGACAGTCAACCCACACTCTTCACAGTGACAGTCAACCCACACTCTTCACAGTGACAGACTACCCACACACTTCAGTGACAGACTACCCACACACTTCAGTGACAGTGTACCCACACTCCACAGTGACAGTCTACCCACACTCTTCACAGTGACAGTCTACCCACACTCTTAACAGTGACAGTCTACCCACACTCTTAACAGTGACAGTTGAACCACACTCTCCACAGTGACAGTCGACCCACACTCTTCACAGTGACAGTCAACCCACACTTTTCACAGTGACAGTCAACCCACACTTTTCACAGTGACAGTCGACCCACACTCTTCACAGTGACAGTTGAACCACACTCTCCACAGTGACAGTCGACCCACACTCTCCACAGTGACAGTCGACCCACACTCTCCACAGTGACAGTCGACCCACTCTCTCCACAGTGACAGTCAACCCACACTCTTCACAGTGAGTCTATCCACACACTTCACAGTGACACTCTCTCTACCTCTCGCGACCCACCTGAGTTGAGCCTCTGGGATGATGTCATCAACCACCACATACACCATGGCCCCTGCAGCGAAGGCCAGGGCGTATGGCAACAGTGGTTCAGCCAGCACCACGGCAACAGCACCTAGCAACCCAGCGATTGGTTCTACCATCCCACTGAGCTGTCCATACCTGAGGAGAGAGGAGTTAGTTAAAACCCTAGTTAGTACCCTTTATGTCCCCTTCAGTCACTGGCTGTCAAACAAAACAATTCATTTAATATACAGTTGCCTTCAGAAAGTATTCACACTCCTTGACTTTTTCCACATTTTGTTGTGTTACAAAATGGGATTAAAATGGATTTAATTGTTATTTCTGGTCAACGATCTACACAAAATATTCTAATGTCAAAGTGGAAGAAAAACAACAAGATTTATAAAAAACAGTTATGAAAAATAAAACACTCATATCTTGATTAGATAAGTATTCACCCCCCTGTGACAATACATGTTAGAAAAACCTTAAACAATTTTTACAGCTGAGTCTTTTTGGATAAGTCTAAGAGCTTTGCACACCTGGATTGTATAATATTTTCCCATTTTTCTTTTTAAAAACTCTCACCAAACTACAAAGTGTAGATTTGGCCTTGTGTTTTAGGTTATTGTCCTGCTGAATGGTGAATTCATCTCCCAATGTCTGTTGGAAAGAAGACTGAACAAGGTTTTCCTCTAAGATTTTGCCTGTGCTTACCTGTATTCCCTTATTTTTTTTGAATCCCCAAAACCTCCCTAGTCCATCCCGATGACAAGCATACCCATAACATTACGCAGCCACCACCATGCTTGAAAATATAAAGCATGTTACTCAGCGATGTGTTCGATTTTCCCCAAACATAGCGCTTGTATTCAGGACAAAAAGTGAATTTCTTTGCCAATTTGTTTTGCATTATTACTTAATAATAATGGATGCATGTTTTGAAATATTTTTTTATTCTGTACAGGCTTCCTTCTTTTCACTCTGTCATTTAGGTTAGTATTATGGAGTAACTACAATGTTATTGATCCATCCTCAGTTTTTTCATATCACAACAATTAAACTCTGTAACTGTTTTAAAGTCACCATTGGCCTCATGGTGAAATCCCTGAGCAGTTTGCTTCCTCTCCGGCAACTGAGTTGGGAAGTACGACTGTATCTTTGTGGTGACTGGGTGTATTGATACACCATCCAAAACCTAATTAATAACTTCACCATGCTCAAAGAGATATTCACCGTATGTTTTTCTTTTTACACATCGACCAATCGGTGCCCTTCTTTGCGAGGCCTTGAAATTCACTACTTGATTAAGGGAACCTTACAGATAATTGTATGTGTGGTACAGAGATGGTGTAGTCATTCAGAAATCATGTTAACCACTATTATTGAACACAGAGTCTATGCAACTTATTATGTGAGCACATTTTTACCCCTGAACTTATTTAGGCTTGCCATAACAAAGGGGTTGAATACTTAAGACTCAAGACATTTCATTTTTAATTAATATGTAAACAAAGAAAAAAACATTATTCCACTTTGACATTATGGGGTATTATGTGTAGATCAGTGATGCAAAATCTCAATTTAATACATTTTGACACAACAAAACGTGGAAAAGGTCAAGGGGTGTGAATACTTTCTGAAGTCACTGTAAGTTAAGATGCAGAGAAACAGAGATGATCATATGGAGATACTGTTTGGATATTAAGAGTTGTTTACTCACCAGAAGGCTTTCCATGTGGACATCCCTGCACCTCGCAGAGGGAGGCTCACCGCAAGGCCCTCTGGGAAATTCTGGATCCCTATACCAATGGCCAAGTTCCTGTGAAACACATGATGGCAACGCTTTAGAGGACACCACTTCTTAGATCGTTGTCGGATGGCCCTTCAGATAACATTTCTTATTACCATTACCTTAATCAATGGTCGTTCATTGACATTGGTTTAGAGGCCTAAGTGGAAGAAATTTCAGAGCATTGAGTTTTTGAAGCATTACATTCACTTTAACATAATTTCTCCAATAGAGTTGGAGCTGTATCGTGGCTAAGTGAGGTAGAAGTGTGGTTTGTGGGTTGGTGGTTGGTTGGTTAGCTAGGAGGAAACTGTATCTGAATGATGTACCGTACATAGCATGCGGAAAAACTCTGTTATTTTGCTGCTGGCAGTTCCCGGGGTCAGTTAAAAGGCAGTCGTGTTCAGTCTACATTACACAGAGAATGAGTCAGCACTGGTGGAATTCATCATCATCACAGTAAAACCGAAGAGACTATGGATAGGGGCTCATTCTCAGGCCAGGAAATGAGCTGGAAACAATTGCTAAGGAGACACATGAGGAAAGAGTTGGATGTGAAGAGTTGGGACAAAACATTCAAGTCACCCCACCCCAGGCCCTCCAGAGCATCAATAAACTGAGGCTAACAGCACACTGCCAGTCCACACTATTAGAAGCCAGGGTGGTAATTCAACAACATGCTCAAAACCAGGGTGTTTGTTTGTCTGCTCACACTCCAATGCATCCAATTCAGACTGCTTCAGTTCCCAGGGGGGCAGGAACTCAGCAACACCATACACTAGTGTGTTTGGGAGGAATGATCTGGGTTTACCTCTTCCCTCTCTCCCTGTGAACCACTCTTTGGGACAGAGCCAAGAGTCTGCCCCCGGAGAGAGAAGATTAATGACAGCTAGTCACGGAAAGGCTTACACAGTCAGCGACAGAGACAGAGACAGACAGAAATCGGAAGAGAGAGAGATGGGGAGAAAGCGGGCGATAGAGAGAGAAAGTGGGAGAGAGAGAGAAAGTGGGAGAGAGAGAGAAAGCTGGAGAGAGAGAGAGAAAGCGGGAGAGAGAGAAAGCGTGAGAGAGAAAGATAGCGGGGGAGAGAGAGAGAGAAAGAAAGCAGGAGAAAAAAAGAGACCAAAGAGAAGGCTGGAGTATTCGAACGAGGGAAGGATGGCAGAGAGAAGCATGAGAGAAGAAAAAGAGTAAAAGAAAGAGAAAAGGGATAGAACAGAAGGAGGTCAGGAAGTCCTGAGTGAGTTAGGGAGGAGACCCTGTGCCTTTGGTGTGGTTGAGGTGAACAGTCGCCCAGTTCTGGTTTTCACTGCTCTTCACATAGGGTCTGTATCGAAAGGAAACACCTCCTTATACAGTACTAATGAATAAATGTGAGCTACATTTACCCATTACAGCACAGCAGCACAGGGGCATTTTCATGGATGCTATATTTGTTTAGCTGCAGTATCAGGACAGGACTGGCCCAGAACAGATGAAACCAGTCCTCAGTACTGAAGGAGGGAGAGAAAGAGAGAGAGAAAGAGAGCGATGAGAAAAAAGAAAGAGATTTCTGTCTGTAATAGACATAGAAAGAGCAGGGAATATATTTATAGTGATGTGCTATGTTATGCTTTGGACTACTAGCCTATCCTAACATGCTAACTTACTGTTACTGCATTAAGCTGCTAGTTGGCCCTGTTCCTATTGTGTACTAGGTTATCCTCTAAATATAGTATGCTTATCCATTGTGCTAAGGCTATGGCTATATTAGGCTATGTAAGCCTGCTAGCCGTTTGATAATAACGTAACACTGTATACAGCAGCATAACATAGCACATCGCTAACACCACTGTGTAATACCTGCTCTATTTCTATCTAAAATAGAAACCAGTAATAGTTGACATTGGCAATATGCAGGGACCACTATCACTTCCACTAGTCCCTTCTCATTGCAATGTTGTGTGTGCCCGTTAGGCGTAAAAGTGTGTTCTGTACATTCGAGGGCCCAGGCCAATTGTTCCATTCTAAACTGAGACCACTGACCAACAGGTGGCACACACTTTTTCAGTCTTAAAGGTACAATCTGCAATATTTACAACTCTTCAATGGTCATCTCAATTAATTAATGATATTATAGACCCATTGATTCTGGAAGAACATAACTTAGAAATGCCTTATGAGCCAACATAAACAAATATGTTGTTTTACGTAAATATTTTTAAATTAACAAAACATACACAGTATTATTGCTTTTTAATGATTTATTAATTGTAGTAAGAGGAGCATTTGGGTCTACAAGGGGGTCTTACAATACAGACTCTTCACCTGAGACCATTACAGCAGTTGGTGTTCTCACATAGGGAAGAGCAGGAAGCCACTAAAGATACTGTGATTATAATCACTATCAAATAGTTGGTTCGCTGAGGGGAGCTCTATGTGGGCCACACCCCCCTTATCAAGCTCCTGACTGACTGCATTAGATACACACCAAACATGGGAATAAGGTTCATGCTCAGAATTGTGCAGAATGAACTTGCCATTCACAAACATGGTAACCATTACGCTCTTATCTCTCTGGTTGTTACAGGCTCTGAATCTGAAGTTGTAGACCCCTCTCACTGGTGCCGTAAAGATTCCTGTAGTTGGGTTGTAGGCTTGGCCAATGTTGGTGAAGACTTTGGTATAGACCAGTGTGTGTCTAGTATCGAAGGGTTCTACAGCGCCGTCAAACCAGCTAGAAAGGACACCTTTGGTCTGTCTGCATTCTCTTTTTTCAGTTCCTCCACCTCTCTCTTGCTGGCTGTCACTCTGTCGCCCATGGCTGACAGTTCAGCTGCTTGGTCTGAAAGAAAAGCCGTTTATGGAAACATAAGCCGTTAATGTTGACAGTGTAAATAAACCAGATGAAAACACAAAATCTTGTTCATACCAACTCATACACACAGTAAGGATAAATTAATTACCTGCATTATTTTTCTTCAGTTCGCCCACCTAGCCCTAAATTGCTGCCGTTCTTGCCTCCATAATCCACAGCTTATCTGAAAACGATGTTTCTCAGCACCACAACGCCTCTCAGTTTCAACACATATGTGACCGACCGGCTCTATTCGGTCTTATGTAGCAAAATGTGAAATGCTGTTTTTTTTTTACAATGGAAAGTAGTGACTCAGAGCTAGCAATGGTAGATCATTCACTACAGTTGAGGAACAATGGGAAAGTAATTCTGCTTTGAAAGTTGATAAACTTGTAACCCCACTTTTGAGAAAATGGACCTTGAATGTTTTGGTTCACCTACTGGACTAGAGCGCTCTTCTTTGTCTAACACCCATTCAGAATCGTTCACACCCTCTTAAGCCTTAGACAAACCCATCTCTTTAAGGATTCACGTGAGGCCATGTGCTATACAGAGTGAGTATGGTAGTGTACTAACCACCAAAGATTTCAAGACTAAAGGCTGGTTTATGCTACGTCTATCAACATGTCTGTAGACGGTTGTCGCATTGACATCATGAACATTCTATTGTCGCCCGACATCAAACTTGTCGTTGTCGTTATGAAGAAGTATAAACACAAAAACGACAGACTGCAAGACGTCAGCAGCCTGGTGGTCCAAAATAGCATAACTGGTGTATTTTAACACTAATAAACCCATCCGTTTAAAAATAAATTTAGTATTTGTCAATCTAGCAAACCAGGCAACTAAAATCAAAACTATGTTTTAGTTTGTTTCTAGCTAGCTAGCTAATGGCAAGCTAATTACAGAAAATAGCTTACGGTTGTAAACGTGACGATATAAAAGTAGGGCATTTCTACCAGAGAATTTTTGAACTTGGGACACCGTCTCGTTGGTCTAAAGTTAAATCCTAAAGGCTTGTTTGTTTTGATGATGATGACGATCACAATGATGATGATGATAAAGCAAAGATGATATATAGAGAGAGAGATAAAGAGAGAGAGAGAGACAGAGAGAGTTGAAGAGGTAGAAAGAGAGACAGGGTAAACAGGAGAGGGAGGTGAGGGAGGGAGGGAGGGAGGGAGGGAGGGTGAGAGAAGGAGAGAGAGTACTAAGTAAAGGGTCTGAATCAGTTTTTTTAGTTTTTATAAATTAGCAGAAAGTTCTAAGAACCTGTTTTTGCTTTGTCATGATGGGGTATTGTGTGTAGATTGATGAGAAAAAACAAACAATTTAATACATTTTAGAATAAGGCTGTAACATAACAAAATGTGGAAAAAGTAAACGGGTCTGAATACTATGCAAATGCACTGTATACAAAAGTATATGGACACCTTCAAATTAGTGAATTTGGCTATTTCAGCCACACCCGTTGCTGACAGGTGTATAAAATCGAGCACACAGCCATGCAATCTCCATAGACAAACATTGGCAGTAGAATGGTCTTACTGAAGAGCTCAGTGACTTTCATCGTTGCACCGTCATAAGATGCTACCTTTCCAACAAGTCAGTTCGTGAAATTTCTGCCCGATCAACTGTAAGTGCTGTTATTTTGAAGTGGAAACGTCTAGGAGCAACATCGGCTCAGCCAGCGAAGTGGCAGGCTACACAAGCTCACAGAACGGGACCGGCGAGTGCTGAAGTGCGTAAAAATCATCTGTCCTCGGTTACACTCACTACCAAGTCTCTGGAATCAACGTCAGCACAATAACTGTTCGTCAGGAGGTTCATGAAATGGGTTTCCATGGCCAGGCAGATGCACACAAGCCTAAGATCACCATGCACAATGCCAACAATCGGCTGGAGTGGTGTAAAGCTTTGCCGCCATTGGACTCTGGAGCAGTGGAAACACGTTCTCTGGAGTGATGAATCACGCTTCACCATCTGGCAGTCCGACAGACAAATCTTGGTTTGATGGATGCCAGGAGAACGCTACCTGCCCAAATGCATGGTGCCAACTGTAAAGTTTGGTGGATTAGGAATAATGGTCTGGGGCTGTTTTTCATGGAACTAGGCCCCTTAGTTCCAGTTAAGGGAAATCGTAACGCTACAGCATACAATGACATTCTAGATGATTCTGTGCTTCCAACTTTGTGGCAACAGTTTAGGGAAGGCCCTTTCCTGTTTCAGCATGACTACGCAAAGCAGGTTCATACAGAAATGGTTTGTCGAGGTTCGGTATGGAAGAACTTGACTGGCCCGAACAGAGCCTTCATCTCAACCCCATTGAACACCTTCGGAATGAATTGGAACCCGACTGCGAGCCAGGCCTAATCGCTCAACATCAGTGCCCGACCTCACTAATACTCTTTTGGCTGAATGGAAGCAAGTCCCTGCAGCAATGTTCCAACATCTGGTGGAAAACCTTCCCATAAGAATGGAGACTTATAGCAGCAAAGGGGGGGACCAACTCCGTATTAATGCCAATCATTTTGAAATGAGATGTTCGACGAGCAGGTGTCCACATACCTTTTGACATGTAGAGTACAACTGAGATGATGTGTCTAAGAATTGACAGAAAGTGATGTAGACTTCCGAGCACGGAGCTGATATACAGTAAGTCTAATGGCGTCAGTCTGCAGCTGAAGAAAAGGGACGATAACAAACACACACATTTTAGTGGCGCCTGCTCTTCTCTGTGTGAGAACATTGTGAATACTCAATGCTGTATTAAGCCTGTATTTTAAAACCCTCTTGTGCTCTGTTCCTTGCCTCGGGCTGCACAGGCTGTTCTCTCATCAAGTGATCATATGTTCACCAATCAAACAATTCTCAATGTAATCTTGTCTTTGCTAATATGTCAAATTAGTTTCAATTAAAGAATGGCCCGTTATCAAATGGGCAGGAACAGGGGCAGGGGGAATAAGACATGTCATCTGTATGTACTCCAATAGAGAATGGGGGTCGTTTTTGTTTTTCATTCATGCCAGTTCCGGTGATTTCACTCCAAGCATCAATCCCTGTTTGAAGAGCATGCAGCCTCTTGCTGCACAACAGGTGATATTCTGCCCAAACTCTCCAACCCTGTTCCTGCAGCGACCCAGAGCTAAATTTGGGAAACCAAGTGAAATCTGTTTGGGAATGTCGATAGTAACACGTTTTCACAACAAAACATATTTCATTAAACTGTTGACAGCCCCTCTCTCTGCACAATTAAGAAAGGAATGAAGGAGAGAGAGGAGGAGATGGAAACACACAGTGGTGAGAAATTCTGTAGCTAAACGTAATGTGTCAGTCTATTAATTATTCAAATATAAAAAATACCCTATTACTAGGCTCTTCCAAATCAAATACAAATTCACTATAATGGCAGGTTAACTCTGTAAGCCGCCCTGCACAATCAATGAACCATCAGCATTAACTAGGCCTATATGTTCTCTCCTAGACTCATGGATAGAACGGAGCGTAGCATAAGGTAACCAGTCCATCCAGTATGCATAATAACACAGTCCATACTCAAAGCCGATTACTAGAATTTGTTTCATTTTGGAGAATAGGATAGACCAATTATGTACCAATGATTTTTTTTCTACCATGCGTAATATGCGGTAGGCTATGTATTACATAACGGCACAATCATTATTTAAATTCAGGGCTTTTTTTCATGCTTGGGCTCATATATAGGCCTATGCGTATGTATAATATATACTGTATGCATAACCTCTAATATGAGTATGATTGTTTTTAATTAATCATCACCTTAGAAAGCGCTGTCCATTTCGTTGTTAGGCTTTGAAACAACATCCACAATGACCATGTTTTTCACTCAGTTTCAACCTTCTTTCTTCAAATTGTTCAGTCACAGTGAGGTGAGTTTTAAAAGCACAATACTGTTTTGATGATAAGTGTTTGATGTGATTTTTGACTGCATTTGCATTGTTGAGTACCAGGCCATTAGCCACCTGATGGTCATTAGCGAGTCGGGTACTAGCAACAGTAACGTGGAATTTTACTGCAGTCATAACTCATGACTTCCGGTATGGTGGTAATACCCTAGTCTACATCATTCATTCAAATGACCAGATTGTACTTTAAAGACCTTATTTGATTTAAAGGTGATCCTGTAGATTCAGTTTTTCTTGGTGAAATTATGTAAAGGACATTAGCTTTCAAAGTGCATTCTAAGAAAAGCATAGGCAATGTTCCAAGGTTGTTCCAAGATTCAATATCCAATCATTTATTGCCATATCAACCAAAGTTGTTAGGAATTAGATTTAGTGCATTTCATTAAAAACCAGGGACAAAAAAGTGCACATATACATACAGTTATAGTCTATATAGTAGGGTGTTTCTAAATATGCATACTACCATGCTCCGAGCACACAAATTGGAGCACGGGAGGGTCTGAGTATGAGTCCAAATCAAAGTATGCTAAGCGTGAGCACGGAGGGCACTTCTCGGATGTGTACTCCATTTGTACACAACTTTAAAGCGATGCATTGATGCAAGCATCAGCGTAAAGTATTCACAGAATTATGACGCAAACAGGTCAAAAAAAATAACTACCCAACATTTATTGAAATCATTATATTTCTTTTGGCCATTATTTTAGCTGAAGTGAGAGAAAAGAAAGTCAGACTTCGGAATTAAATGTTGCCCATTCACATCTCATATGTTGCCTGACTACAATATTTTAATGTTGATACGTTAATAAATACATACTGTGTTAATATTCACGTTTACCTGCCTACAATACCCACTGTAGTGTGTGTGTAGATCCAAGCCCATAGACCAGCTGGCAAGTGTCTTCACTGACATTTTCAACAGCTCCTTTTATATACAGTTGAAGTCGGAAGTTTACATACACCTTAGCCAAATGTATTACTTACATGTTTCAAGCAGAACATCATAGTCCCTGTGCCCAGGAACACCAAGGTAACCTGTCTAAATGACTATTAGCACTCACATCTGTAGCCATGAAATTTCCCCTCCGGGGGATCAATAAAGTACCTATCTATCTATCATCTATCTATCTAAATCAGATCCTCAGAAAGTTCTACAGCTGCACCCCTGAGTGAATCTTGACTGGCAACTGCTTGGCATCCAACCGAATGGCGCTACAGAGGGTAGTGCGTACAGCCCAGTATATCACTGGGGCCGAGCACCCTGCCATGCATATTGAGAAACACTCACAGTACACAAATACAACAATATACAAATCTATCAATCTAAGTCAGTCAGCGTGCAGCAAACTTAACTTAAAGTGACAGTCAAAACCGTGCTACTCTCCAACTCCTCTCATGCACGACACTGGGCCAATTGTGCGCCGCCCTATGAAACTCCCAATCACGGCCGGAAATCGAACCAGGGTCTGTAGTGACGCCTCTAGCACTGAGATGCAGTGCCTTAGACCGCTGCTCCATTTGGGAGCCCTAATTAGTGCACTAATTTAGTTCTCAGGTTGCGTCCCAAATTGCACCCTATTCCCTATATAATTTACTGCACCATATAGGGAATAGGGTGCAATTTGGGACGCAACCTGGGATACTGCCTGTCTGTCTACCTGACCACCTTCACTTTCAGAGGGTTTATAGTCTTATTCACCCTCCTTATTTTCCTCTCTTTCTACCTTCTACCTCTCTCACTCATTCTCCCTCTATTAGGATGTACCTCACTTTAGACCTTTTATGTCATCTCTCTCTTTCTCTCTATACTCTCTCTCTCTCCTCCCATCTTCTGCTCTACTCTCTCTCCTTCCTTTAAAACTTGAACACTAACTGAAGCTACAGCACAAAGTGAAGTCACTTTTAACACTCAGACTGCAGAAATGTGAATGTTAAGGAGACTGTGGGTGGAGCGCAAGGGAAGAGAAGACAGAAGTGTCCCAAAGGCAGGCAGGCACACACACTTGGATGACTGTGTATATATATTCTCGTGACGCCCCAACACTGGGAACTAACAGCTTCGGCTGAGGGCCCGTCAGGGGGAGACAGTACAATACACTGAACACCTACTGTCAGACACACAAGTCCTTCTTAAACAACTGCCTGTTGAATGACAAATGTGCAAATGTGTTAGAAACAGTGTGAATTACAGTGTATCAAACTTCTGTCAGCTGCTTTAAGACACTATTCTTGTGCTGTGTGAGAGAGGGAGAGCCCAGCGGTTAATGAATGAGTGAAACACCATGTGTTAGGGTAGCAAGCCCCCCTCTCCCTTCCTTAACAGCAGGATTTGGCTGCACTCCGGCCCTCATAGCCGCCCTCATAGCCACCTTAACTTCCTCCCTGGTGCTGCCAGCAGTTGGTCCACATCTGGAGGGCGGTCTCCACACATTCCTCTGGATTCCTGTTCCCCTCCCTTCCGCCTCTCAATCGGACCATTTACAGACACACACACAGATGCATGCACACACGCACACACATGAGCGCCCAGACACACACACACACACACACACACACACGCACACACACGCACACACACGCACACACACACACACGCAGGCGCATAAACACAAGCACTACGCACAAACACACAGATATATAGAAACATGCACAGACACAAACAAACAGATGGACAGACACATGCATGCACACAGGCAAATACATATGCTCACTCACACACAAATACTTGGCTCTGGAGTCTGGTCTGAGCATCCTCGGAGGCCCATGCATTAATTATAAATTACATGTGCAGTACCAGTAGTGACCACCGGGTGGTAGCAGCACACAGCAGAGAGCAGGACCCAGAAAAAGCAGAGCACCCAGACACAAAGGCAGGCTGTTTTGTCCTCCTCGTCCCCAGAGAGTAAACAGTGCTTTTCCCACCAGGAGGAACAAGTGATGCTCCTGTCTACTGGCCACATGGTAAGTGGAGGTGGATTATGACCACACACACAGAGACAAAACGCACGCACACACCAAATCCCGGGCTCTTGTGACCGAGACCTAAGGCAAATCCATCTGACCGTGGTCGAACCAGTAACCAGATGTGGTCATAGAAATAGGTCATAGGTCACAGTCACCGATGGAATAGCCGGATCAGTGTAGACTAGGGCCTGGGTTATTGACAGCATATTTGCTGTCAAAATGGATATCTAGACAGTGTTGGGACACCGGTAAGGAAGACAGTTATGGTATAGGTCTCTGCATGTTCTTACCTGGCACTCTCAAATGTGGCAGATGAGGTCTTTCCTATGGCTCCAAACCCTACACCCACAGCCAGACCCTCTGCAAGAGAACACACACAGTCATGGAGGTTAAAATGTGTGTGTTTGTGAGAGAGAGAGGGAGACAGAGAGGGAGACCGAGACAGACACCGAGATGGAGACAGAGGGGGAGATTGAAAGAACAAGTGAGAATAGGAAGGGAACGGTTATAGAGCTGGTGAGTCAGAAAGTACAGTCAGAGTTTTTTCGAGCTGCTTGGCTCATCAACCAGAATAAATATGAGTCCACATATATATCAAGTATATTATCGAGAGAGAGAAAATGAAAGGAGAGAAGGAGGAGGGTAGAAAGAGAGAAAGAGAATAAAGAGGAGTCTACTGAAGGAAAGACAAAGCAACAGAGGCAGCAGGACAGACAGGATCCATTCCTCCAGTCTATTCACAATGAATTGTGTGAAAATATAATAGAATTATCAATGAAATACCTTATTATTTCCTATTCTATCAAATCTAATTATTTATCTACTAGTGGCTGGGAGCAGGTTGGGTGTGTGACACAGTCTTGCACAAGCACCCACTCTCTCTCTTACTTACGCTCGTGTGAGTACGAAAGCACACACACGCACACGCAAACACTTGTACCAGCAACCAACTCCCTCTAATTGGGCTCACAGCAGCTTCCAGCTGGGTATTTCTCTTCCCCCACTCCCCTCTTCTTCTTCTCATCCTTCACTCTCTGATTTTAAACACTGGGATATAAATACATCTGAAAAGGCCACAGGTTAGACTGACAGTCGTACACACAGGTAATGAGACTCTTAAAGGTCTGTGTGTGTGTGTGTGTGTGTGTGTGTGTGTGTGTGTGTGTGTGTGTGTGTGTGTGTGTGTGTGTGTGTGTGTGTGTGTGTGTGTGTGTGCAAAGCCTGGCTGAAAAACACACAGCTCCATACTTCAGTCCCTACACTAACTGGCAGCTGACACAATCAGTGGCAAATGGCCTAGGCACTCGCACACACAGAGAACCATGAAGTACACAACAGTACGAATAGCACCTCCATGACTGGAACAGCTTATAGTATTGTATACGATAGTATAGTATAGTATAGTATAGTATAGTATAGTTACAGTGCATTCGGAACGTATTCAGACCATTTGACTTCTTCCAAATGTTGTTACGTTACAGCCTTATTCTAAAATTGATTAAATAGTTTTTTCCCCCTCACCAATATAGACAACACCCCAGCATGACTAAGCAAAAACAGGTTTTTAGAAATGTTTGCAAATGTATTACATATAAAAACATATCACATTTACATAAGTATTCGGACCCTTTAGTCAGTACTTTGTTGAAGCACCTTTGGCAGCAGTTACAGCATCTAGTCCACTTGGGTACGATGCTACAAGCGTGGCACACCTATATTTGTTTCTCTCATTCTTCTCTGCAGATCCTCTCAAGCTCTGTCAGGTTGGATGGGGAGCATCGCTGCACAGCTATTTTCATGTCTCAACACAGATGTTCTATCAGGTTCAAGTCCGGGCTCTGGCTGGGCCTCTAAAGAACATTGAGACTTGTCCCGAAGCCACTCCTGCTTTGTCTTGGAAGTGTGCTTAGGGTTCTTGTCCTGTTGGAAGGTGAACCTTTGCACCAGTCTGAGGTCCTGAGTCCTCTGGAGCAGGTTTTCAGCAAGGATCTCTCTGTACTTTGCTCCGTTCATCTATCCCTCGATCCTGACTAGTCTCCCAGTCCCTGCCGCTGAAAAGCATCCCCACAGCATGATGCTGCCCCCACCATAATTCACAGTAGGGATGGTGCCAGGTTTTCTCCAGATGTAACACTTGGTATTCAGGCCAAAGACAAAGAGTTCAATCTTCATCTGAGCAAAGAATCTTGTTTCTTTTGAAAAACTCCAAGCGGGCTGTCATGTGCCTTTTACTGAGGAGTGGCTTTCGTCTGGCCACTCTACCATTAAGGCCTGATTGGTGGTGCTGCAGAGATGGTTGTCCTTCTGGAAGGTTCTCCCATCTCCACAGAGGAACTCTGGAGCTCTGTCAGAGTGACCATCAGGTTCTTGGTCACCTCCCATCTCCCCCAAATATTCAGTTTGGCCAGCAGGCCAGTTCTAGGAACAATCTCTTGGTGGTTGTAAACTTCCATTTAAGAATGATGGAGGCCACTTTTCGGACCTTCAATGCTGCATACATACACTTACCCAGATCTGTGCCTCGACACCATCCTGTTGTACAGTTGTACTGTCAACTTTGGGACCTTATATAGACAGGTGTGTGTCCAATCAATTGAATTTACCACAGGTGGACTCCAATCAAGTTGTAGAAACATCTCAAGGATGATCAGTGGAAAAAGGATGCACCTGAGCTTAATTTTGAGTCTCATAGCAAAGGGTCTGAATACTTATATAAAGGTATTTCTGTTTTTTCTTTTATATACAGTTGAAGTCGGAAGTTTACATACACCTTAGCCAAATACATTTAAACTCAGTTTTTCACAATTCCTGACATTTAATCCTAGTAAAAATTCCCTGTCATAGGTCAGTTAGGATCACCACTTTATTTTAAGAATGTGAAATGTCAGAATAATAGTAGAGAGAATGATTTATTTAAGCTTTTATTGCTTTAGTCACATTCCCAGTGGGTCAGAAGTTTACATACACTCAATTAGAATTTGGTAGCATTCCCTTTACATTGTTTAACTTGGGTCAAACGTTTAGGGTAGACTTCCCACAATAATTTTGGCCCATTCCTCCTGACAGAACTGGTGTAACTGAGTCAGGTTTGTAGGCCTCCTTGCTTGCTCACGCTTCAGTTCTGCCCACATATTTTCTATAGGATTGATGTCAGGGCTTTGTGATGGCCTCTCCAATACTTTGACTTTGTTGTCCTTAAGCCATTTTGCCACAACTTTGGAAGTATGCTTGGGGTCATTGTCCATTGGGAAGACCCATTTGCGACCAAGCTTTAACTTCCTGAATGATGTCTTGAGATGTTGCTTCAATATATCCAGACCCTCCAGCAGCAAAGCATCCCCACAACATGATGCTGCCACCCCTGTGCTTCACGGTTGGGATGGTGTTCTTCGTCTTGCAAGCACCCCCCCCTTTTCCTCCAAACATAACGATGGTCATTATGGCCAATTAGTTCTGTTTGTGTCATCAGACCAGAGGACATTTCTCCAAAAAGTACAATCTTTGTCCCCATGTGCAGTTGCAAACCATAGTCGGGCTTTTTTATGGCGGTTTTGGAGCAGTGGCTTCTTCCTTGCTGAGCAGCCTTTCAGGTTATGTCGATATAGGACTTGTTTTACGGTGGATATAGACACTTTTGAACCAGTTTCCTCCAGCATCTTCACAAGGTCCTTTGCTGTTGTTCTGGGATAGATTTACACTTTTCGCACCAAAGTACGTTAATCTCTAGAAGACAGAATGCGTCTCCTTCCTGAGCAGTATGACGGCTGCGTGGTCCCATGGTGATTATACTTGCAGTCTATTGTTTGTACAGATGAACGTGGTACCTTCAGGTGTTTGGAAATTGCTCCCAAGGATGAACCAGACTTTTTTTTTTCTGAGGTCTTGGCTGTCGAGCAAAGAGGCACTGAGTTTGAAGGTAGGCCTTGAAATACATCCACAGGTACACCTCTAATTGACTCACATTATGTCAATTAGCCTATCAGAAGCTTCCAAAGCCATGACATCATTTTCTGGAATTTTCCAAGCTGTTTAAAGGCACAGTCAACTTAGTGTATGTAAACTTCTGACCCACTGGAATTATGATATAGTGTATTATAAGTGAATATTTGTCTGTAAACAATTGTTGGAAGAATTACTTGTGTCATGCACAAAGTAGATGTCCTAAACGACTTGCCAAAACTACAGTTTGTTAACATTAAATCTGTGGAGTGGTTGAAAAATGAGTTTTAATGACTTCAACCTAACTTCAACTGTATATAATTTTGCTAAAATTGATAAAAACCTGTTTTCGCTTTGTCTTTATGGGTTATTGTGTGTATATTGATGACAAAAAAAAAATGTAATCCATTTTAGAATAAGGCTGTAAGATAACAAAATGTGGAAAAAGTCAAGGGGTCTGAATACTTTCCGAATGCACTGTATATACAGATGCACAACATTCCAAGCTTCACTGAAATACCTCATCTTCCATTAAGGGGCTTCATTCCCATGAGTGCTTTCAGGTCAAGTCAAGATTAATCTCACCCCATCATCCCATTGGCTGATTCACTAACAAGCTCTCTAATCATTGGTAATTGGCGTTTTTTAAAGTTGAATTGCCCACAATAAGAGCAAGCATCAGCAAACATGTTTATGTGTGGACGGTGAAAAACGCTGCAGGATTTCCTCTAGTGGTAGTGAGAGGAACTTCACCCTTGTCCTTTTCCTTACATCTTCCGTGTTCATTTCACTCACCATCTCTTCATCCCTCGTCTTCTCTCTCTCGCTGCACGTCCTCATCAAACCCCCATATGTCTCACTCTCTCTTTCTCTCTCTACATCTCTATTACTCCTCCCTCGCTCTCTCAATTTGAGTGAACGTGCAACTGACCATTGCTGACACATGCCGCTACCTGTGAGATAACCAAAACACACACAGCCAAGAGAGAACTAGAGAACTAAGCCATCCCTTCCCTCTTTCCCTCTCTCTCCCTCCCTCTTTACCTCTCCCCTCTCTCTTTCCCTCTCTCTCTTCCTCTCCCTTTCCCTGAGCTTACATAAATAAGTCATAAAAGTGAATTAGAAAGAGAGAGAGAGAGGAAGAACCATTACATTTCTATGTCTCCCCCAGGCTACACAGCTCTAACCAGACAGGCATGGGGTGGTGGGGGGAGAGGTTGGTTAGGGCATGTGATGAATATTCCCTCAGATTGAAATACATAGGGTATTCAGATAAGGCCATTACAGATGCATAACAGATCCCCCACTCTCCATCAGTCTCAAATCGGCTGCTCTGGTCTGGGCTCTGTGGTGCTGGAGGAGCCATTAAAAACTCAGGCAGGGGCAGTAATATCTTAATTTGACACCATATGAGACATTAGGAGGGGTGCCGCCTGGGGGGAGGATCAGTCTCTAGCTTCACAGTGGCACAGGGAAGGGAATGAGTTTGATGGGGCGGAGGGGGGTGGTCTTTGCCATGTGGGACCATATTTCAGCAATCTACAGTCGTGGCCAAAAGTTTTGAGAATAACACAAGTATTGGTCTCCACAAAGTTTGCTGCCTCAGTGTTGATGATGGCAATTTGCATATACTCCAGAATGTCATGAAGAGTGATCAGATGAATTGCAAAGTCCCTCTTTGCCATGAAAATGAACTTAATCCCCAAAAAACATTTCCACTGCATTTCATCCCTGCCACAAAAGGACCAGCTGCCATCATGTCAGTGATTGTCTCGTTAACACAGGTGAGAGTGTTGACGAGGACAAGGCTGGAGATCACTCTGTCATGCTGATTGAGTCAGAACAACAGACTGGAAGCTTTAAAAAGAGGGTAGTGCTTGAAATCATTGTTCTTCCTCTGTCAACCATGGTTACCTGCAAGGAAACACGTGCCGTCATCATTGCTTTGCACAAAAAGGGCTTCACAGGCAAGGATATTGCTGCTAATAAGATTGCATCTAAATCAACCATTTATCGGAGCCAAGGGAGTGGGCTCACTCACAATTTTGCCTAAGAACACAGCCATGAATAAAGAATGGTACCAACACATCCTCCGAGAGCAACTTCTCCCAACCATCAAAGAACAGTTTCCTTTTCATCATGATGGAGCACCTTGCCATAAGGCAAAAGTGATAACTAAGTGGCTCTGGGAACAAAACATATACATTTTGGGTCCATGGCCAGGAAACTCCCTAGACCTTAATCCCATTGAGAACTTGTGGTCGATCCTCAAGAGGCGGGTGGACAAACAAAAACCCACAACTTCTGACAAACTCCAAGCATTGATTATGCAAGAATGGCCTACCATCAGTCAGGATGTGGCCCAGAAGTTAATTGACAGCATGCCAGGGTGGATTGCATAAAGATCTAAGAACACTGAAGCAGCAAACTTTGTGGAGACCATGCCTCGAGGAGGGGAGATCAGAGACTGATTCAGACCAAACAGGCTTGGCTTAGCAGGAGGGATGGAAAGATGTGGCAGCAGGTAGCCTAGCGGTTAAGAGTGTTGGGCCAGTAACCGGTTCAAATTCCCGAGCCGACTAGGTGAAAAATATTCCGATGTGCCCTTGAGCAAGTCTCTCTGGATAAGAGCATCTGTTAAATGTTAAGTATTGTGTACTAATCCAGGATTTAGGCCAAGCTCTTTGATAAGATGTAAGTTTGTTGAATGTCTCACTAGCAACATTTAACGACAACACACACAGCGAGGTGAGCGTCTGGCGCTGCTGTTACTATGTTGCCAAGAAGCAAGGCGAGTGGACAGACTCTTCAGACTCTTGTGGGGAAGTAACCACCATGGCATTTGATGTGTCATACATGACAGGAAATAGAGGGTTCGTGGATCTAATTCCATGATGGATGGTCTACCCCTGGGAAAGGTGCAAAGTTCAACTTGACTTAAGTCCCATGGTCGATAGAACCATTAATAAGAGAGTGGGACTTGCCTCTGAGCAGAGGCAACTTTGCTAATCTGCTAATCTTACGATACTCCAAATGCATGAAATAATCACAGATAAGTCTGTGTGAGTCACTGTGGAAGCTACGTTTAATAGCATCCAGTCAATCATCTTTTGTAATTTATTACAATCCCCATTCACAGATATTTCGGTCTCTCATTCTCTTCGAAAAGCCGCCACACTCCTGTCATAGCGCTGTCGCTAGGCTATCATAAAAATGTCACGCTGTCACCATAAAGTGTCAGAAAATGCCATAAAGCTGTCATACGGACGTAATTATTCTGTTATAGCCCCGTCTTCTCGGCTCTACATAATAAGTGCTGACAAGGTCAGAATGACTACAGAAATAGCACAAGATCATCTAATTGCCAGGTAAGAGTTTGGCCTGTCTGAAAAGGCTTGCCTGACGACTCATCCTGACTTTCATTCCACTGCCCTATCGATCGCTACAGACATTCAGTCTGAAACTGCCATCCAAGAAGTCGTTTGTGGTGACGTCAAAATGAGGGCCGTTGTACAGAACAAATTAATCAGCGATTGGATCGTCTCTAACCAATCAGAGTATCAAAGTTGATAATGTCATCACGCAGGCCAGGTCAGGCCCAACCCATCGGTTTCTGGGACCAATCAGAGCGGTCAGAATGTGTTCGCATTCTACAAGATGTCAGGGAGGAAAGCAAATCCAGAAAGAAACGCTAGTGGATGGGTAGTCAGGTTAAGAAAAGACTGGAGTTGGCAAAGAAGTGTGAAGTGAAGAAAACTCTTGATTCGATGGTTTGGATAGAACATCTCTAATTAGCTAGAGAGTTGGAGAGAACGAGAGAAGCCGGCAAACAGACATGTGCATCTTCAAAGCAGTAGAGAAAAATTGCTTGTAATTGGCAATATGGCATTCTAGGCATGTTCAAAGGGCTGAGGTAGCCGAGAAAAGACGCATATAGCCTAAGTGCCTTAGTGCATCAGCTATGAGGGGATATGGAAGTAAATCATTCTGGACATGAATTATAATGGTTCCCTATCAGCTCTCATTACTCCAATCCCTAGAGATGATCAACACTCCTTTTCTAGAGAGTTGGGATTACCATTCCAAGTTTTGGGAGTGAAGCGTATGCAGAGACACCGAGAGAGACACAGAGAGAGACACAGAGAGAGACAAAGAGAGAGAGACAGAAAGAGAGGCACACAGAGAGAGAGACAGAGAGACAGAAAATAGAGGTTTTGTGGAGCACAGGCGCACGCATACACACACACGTACATTTACCCTCAAGCACACACACACACACACACGTGCACACACAGACGCACGCCCGCACACACACAGTCAGCATGGAAAACTGAGGGGTAAAGGAATATAAGAGAGAATACTTAGTGAAACGACTGAGTCAAGAAAAATCAAATAGATCAATTAATTACTTCTGACCAATCTGTAATCTATAACTGTATCTCTATATGTCTGTTTCAGTGTCAGGTAGAGTAAACATGAGGACATGGCTTGAAGATAAAGGGTTGCAGACTCTATACTAGGCTTGGATGGTATATCGTATATACAGTAGACCGGGGTATTTGGAAATAGCCACAGGATAGTTTTTCAATACTGTCAATACGGTTGAAATTATTTATTTGAAGTGTTTCAATACATTTTAATATTTGTAACTTATTTTTAAGGAAATACCTGCAGTCAACTTGTGCAATGGTTTAGGAGATAAAGCAGATCACATTCTTCCGTTCACCGGTCACATTATTTTACATTATGAAGCTTACCATAGCTCTCCAGAACAGTTGAGCCAGTCACGCATTTGTTTGTAAATAGCACCACAGGAGAAAGTGGGAGCAGGTGAGTCCAGCTGTGCACTGACAGGGGTTGCGGTTTATATTGTGTTTTTAGAGTGATCAGGGAAATACATCACAGAAAATACATGAATGCAACGCAATCGGACGGAAATTGCATAATTTTCATTAGATGACAACAGAAGTACAGGTGCAACTGATGCAGAGCAGAAATTACAAAATGCATCAATATATTTCTAATGCGTTTTATCATTTTTTCCTGCGTGACAAACGCAGAATTATGCGTTAACTCGACCCCTAGTGCAGCAGGATCATATTGTGTTAGCTTTCTGCCGCGTTTGAGAAGTCAAAGCCCTTTGGAAGACTTATTTGTACAGCTGCCACTTCCATCTTGATTTCCTTGCATTTTTACTACTCTCAGTCCTAGCGACTTCAGACAGACACAGTGTGTAGACATGCTGCTGGAGAGCCAGTACTGCATGCTTCAAAACTTTGTTCATTTGCACAATGTATCTCGTTCACATTTGTTTGTAAAAGTATATAGGTAGCTCCTACCTATATATGAATAACTTTGTGAGTTGGATTACCTGTCTTTGCAATTAGTTTATTTTCGTTTGCACTCGTTAGCATATTTAGCTAGCAGTCTCCATGGAAATTCGTTATTACTTCTGCTAATTTTGTTAGCATTCTGGTAATAGACTCCCAATGGGCTTTTCCCCCCCCCTTTTGTACTAAACTGGTAATACCGTAAATCCCAGGGTGAGAGAAGGGCAGTATGATGATATGAAAATCTGGATACCGCCCAACTCCACACTATACACTTCAGAGGTTCAGCTAAATCCCCAAAGCGCTTGTAAACATGAGTGCAGATTAAGCCGAGCAGCGAGTCTTCAAAGAAAAGGCACCAGGCCTACAGCCAGCCACAGCCAAGCATCGGCAGAAGGGGGGCTTGGATTGGTCCACTGGGCCTGGGGCAGAGCCTGGAGCTGGGCGATACTGAATCTACAGGACCAGAACGATCTCATATGGAGTCTGGGCTCACTTTCTCACCTTCTAACTCTGCTCTCACACTCCCTTTGATGGGATGTACTGACACAGAACCTACTCACACTGTGTTGTGCCACTCCTTTTCATTTGGCTCCTCATAATATTATGTTAGGTTAGAATGTTAATTGTCAGTGTTGTGTTGGAGGAGAGGGGGGGAGTGTGTGTGGGAGTGGGGTTGTGTGTATGCATGCGTGTGCGTGTGATCTGTATTCCCCACAGCTAATCTTCAGCTGTCAATCACATAGCCAACTCTGTCACACTCCTTGTTAGTTATGCCAGAGTAAAGGCTTGGTAACTCTCTACGTGCAGCTCTCAGAGGAGGGACAGCCTGCAGCATGGCTTGGTGGGCTCAATGTGGGAAAGTTTAACAGTGGACTGGTGAAGCCTCCCCATAGTAAGTCACTGAGCCATTCTTCCATAACTAATAAGCCTCAGAAGGGTTCTGTGGTGCGGTTCATGTCAGTCCAGTCCACACCAGCCGGCATGGGGAAACATTATACCAACACGATGAACAGCCAGACATCTGGTCTGTCTGTCTGTCTAGTAATGGTGTTGGATCAGAGACAGGGAAAATGAAATCAATCAACAGCTCACAGCTGACACGTACGGGAGAGCTCACATGCATAATTTTACATTTTGAGGATTAGCGTGATAGCATTAGCATGGGTACAAACAAACTACTGGTCCCCAGGCCTCATCAGAGACCTCACAATTGCATGTACAGGACAAGCTAGTTAGGCTTCTATTTACCAATGTGAGCTGTGGAAACGCTTAACAGCTTCTAGGCATATACTCAAAACTGAATTGACACGTTGTAGCATCGCATGCTATGCAGGTAGCCTAGCGGTTAAGGTTTTTGTTAGAATTCCTGACATGACTAGGTGAAAAATCTGTTGATGTGCCCTTGAGCAAGGCACTTAACCCTAATTGCTGCTCTAATTCACTCTGGATAAGAGCGTCTGCTAAATTATTAAAATGTCAAATGTAAAAAAAAATGTATGATAACATTGATATATATTTATACCAGGTTAACAATGTGTAATGATATGTCTATATGCAATTCACATGGATCAGCGTTCATTCGCACTTCCTGGAAAAGACCTGCATTAAAACTCTGGGGTGTAACTCCCCTTAAGTACAGATCTAGGATCAGCTTCCCCTCCCCTCCCCAAATCCTAACCTTAACCACTACTGCTAAAAACATAAAACTGACCCAAGATCAGCGTGTAGGGGCAACTTCACCCTACACGTCACTAAACTGCATGCACATCCGTTCACGTCGAGACAGGCTAGACTGACGGTGAACACGGAAATCAATGAAACTTCTCACTCTTTGGACGTTTTTATTTTTTTTTCATCCATAATTCACACATGGAGACAATATTGACGGGTGACCAAGCAAAATTTACAGTAGCTGGGGTTTAGCTTCTTTTTTCTTCTTCTAGGACATGTATCATTTCAAGCCCAAACAAATCCAATCAATTATCGCCACCCAGTTCAGCCTTAGATATACAGTGCATTCGGAAAGTATTCAGACCCCTTGACTTTTTCCATATATTGTTACGTTACATCCTTATTCTAAAATTGATTGAATTGTTTTTTTCCCTCATCAATCTGTACACAATACACTGTCACGACCTGCCTGTTGGGTGGGTGGGGGCCATAAACCCGACCCCCCCCAGTTGAGTATGGTAAAATGGTATGAATTTGAACTAAAGAAGTGATTAAATCCTAGACGTCGTGTTATCAGCTGCAGCTGTATCAAACTGTTCGTACTTATTAGCTGTGCTGGAGGTTGAAAACTAACCCCCCTGAAAACACTGCTATTGACTCTCAGTTGGTGGCTTTAAGCTTATTAAGGTAATAACACCTATAGGACCAGACTTCCCTCCACAGTGGTAGACTGGCTAGTGGTTAGAGCATTGCCCTTCCAGGAAAACCCACCTCATCCTCCTCATCAATACTCCATCAGCAGTCCAACTAAAGGAGAAAGCTATATCAAACTGTGTGTTGGCTCTTTGAAATCACTGCTACAGATATTACTCACTACTCCCTCTAAGGTGTAGCTTCAGCAATATGGTGAAAATGTCACCAAGGCAATCTGTTAACATATTACTGATTCCTAAAAACCTAACCTATCTGATTCAGATGAACATGAATAGACTAGGGAAAGAAGATAGGGGCTAGGAGCTAGACGCTGAGGGCTAGAGGCTAGGAGCTAGTGGCATAGGTTGGTTTGGGACTGAGCATTACAGACTGGGCTGTGGTGGGTTCTTCTTCTCACCTGGGATGTTGTGGATGGTGATGGCCAGGATCAGGAGGACGATGCGCCTCCATCTGCTTCCAGTAGGCTCTGCCCCTTCCTGTTGCCGGCTGCCCACTTCCTGTCCCTCGGAATCTGAGGAGCCAGCGTCGACATGGGGGCCTTTTCTTCTCTGGTACACATCTCCTCCGTTCTCGATCTTATCTGTAAGAAATACAAGACAACATTCAGACAACATTCCTTCAACATACAGTCCTTGCCAATTAATGTTTCAGAATAGAATACGATTAATCACTATTAGAAGACGATTAAGCAATAGTAGTCATTATTTCAGCAAATTGGACAGAGGTCTGATGAGAAGCTGATTAGTATGGCCATCATCAAAACGGTTACTATTGCTGTCAATTAATGGAAAGCAAGTCTAACTAACTAACATACAATATTCCCTCATTTCAATCCCATTTGAATATATTGACAGAATAACACATTACATCAACTGAAATAGGCAAAAACAAGTTGATGCAATCGTTTACTCTTAATACCACCTGTTAGCTCAGTTTGACCTGGGCCTCTTTGGGCCCATTGATTGACTGGCTGATCGGTAGATGGCTGCACTGATTGTGTTGATACAACAGAGACAATAGTACATTCTAATCCAAACACTCATAATCCCACATTAAAGAGATATTGTAGATTAGGGGGATCTGAGCCAGTGGTGTAAAGTAACTAAGTAAAAATACTTTGAAGTACTATTTAAGCATTTTTGGGGGGGTATCTGTACTTCACTTTTTAGATTTTTGACAAATTTTACTCCACTACATTCCAAAAGAAAATATTTACTTTTTACTCTCATACATTTACCCTGACACCAAAAAGTACTTACATTTTGAATGCTCGAGCAGGACAGAAATATGGTCCAATTCAAGCACCTATCAATATAACGCGTGGTCATCCCTACTGCTCCTGATCTGATGGACCCACTAAACACAAATACTCTGTTTGTAAATGATGTCTGAATGTTGGAGTGTGTCCCTGGCTGACAGAATATAAAAAACACAAGAAGATCATGCCGTCTGGTTTGCTTAATATCAGGGGCAGAGAGCCAGACGAGCAGAAGGCAATGTGGCAGCAATGCCTGTATGCGTCATCAATGTAGTACTAATTAACTTTTCATTACTCTAGGTAGTGGGTGTCCTTTTAAATCAGCTAAACTAAGATGACTTACTCTAATAGGAATGTTAATAGTTACTATTACATAAGTTGTGTGAGTAGGGAAGATAATGAGAAAAAGAGAGCAACAGATTCAAGGGTGGTCCTCAGAAGGCTTCGGAGCTGGATGACAAGTATCAGCATGGATCTGTGCCCCCTAACTGGCGTGTACCATATTCCCATATGGGGACATTAGCGTGGGTTAACGTAGCATACAAGCCAGAGAAACGCATTTGCAGAGACACTGTGCTCGGGTGCTTCTCTGGCTCTCATCTTGAAATTAGACGAAGTGGTCGGGAGACAGGATTGTGCGCGTGTGTGTGTGTATGTGTGTGTGTAGGGGGGCTGATTGATTACAGCCAAGTGATGGGCTCCAGACCCACAGCCAAGCCCTTTAAAGTAGAAACAAATGTATTCTATCACTAACCTACTAATCTCTCTGATCACTGGGAATAAGAGCCAGGAACACACACACATAAGCATGCACACACAAACCAAAAAACACACACACATACACAATTCATTGAATGGGGAACGGCAGAACAAACCCATCTACACCGGGTAGAAGGACTTGATTCAGGGGTTTATGTCAGCCATGGTTCAGGCTACTTGTACACGTATTAAAAGGTCTAACCTTCCTCATGTGTTATTGCTCTCGTAGGAAGAAAATACCGGGACAAATGAGAGCACTTAGATCACCATGTTCTGTCCATTCATATAGATTATTTGAGCTCAGTACATTTAGGCCTATTCTTTTTATTATGAGTTGCTAAGGGAGAGAGGTAAGTAGAGAGACAGAGAGAGAGAGAGAGAGAGAGAGAGAGAGAGAGAGAGAGAGAGAGAGAGAGAGAGAGAGAGAGAGAGAGAGAAACTTAAAGGGTAGGACATACTCGTTTTTTGTAACAAAACAGTGTGGTCAAATACTTAATTAATAACATAGCTGTAGTCATGATCTGGTAACCTATAACTACAAAATATATATATACAGTGGGGAGAACAAGTATTTGATACACTGTCAATTTTGCAGGTTTTCCCCTTTACAAAGCATGTAGAAGTCTAATTTTTATCATAAGTACTCTTCAACTGTGAGTGACGGAATCTAAAACAAAAATTCAGAAAATCACATTTTATGATTTTTAAGTAATTCATTTACATAAGTATTTGATACATCAGAAAAGCATAACTTAATATTTGGTACAGAAACCTTTGTTTGCAATTACAGAGATCATACGTTTCCTGTAGTTCTTGACCAGGTTTGCACACACTGCAGCAGGGATTTTGTCCCACTCCTCCATACAGACCTTCTCCAGATCCTTCAGGTTTCGGGGCTGTCGCTGGGCAATACGGACTTTCAGCTCCCTCCAAAGAGTTTCTATTGGGTTCAGGTCTGGAGACTGGCTAGGCCACTCCAGGACCTTGAGATGCTTCTTACGGAGCCACTCCTTAGTTGCCCTGGCTGTGTGTTTCGGGTCGTTGTCATGCTGGAAGACCCAGCCACGACCCATATTCAATGCTCTTACTGAGGGAAGGAGGTTGTTGGCCAAGATCTTGCGATACATGGCCCCATCCATCCTCCCCTCAATATGGTGCAGTCGTCCTGTCCCCTTTGCAGAAAAGCATCCCCAAAGAATGATGTTTCCACCTCCATGCTACACGGTTGGGATGGTGTTCTTGGGGTTGTACTCATCCTTCTTCCTCCAAACATGGCGAGTGGAGTTTAGACAAAAAAGCTCTATTTTTGTCTCATCAGACCACATGATCTTCTCCCATTCCTCCTCTGGATCATCCAGATGGTCATTGGCAAACTTCAGACGGGCCTGGACATGCTCTGGCTTGAGCAGGGGGACCTTGCGTGCGCTGCAGGATTTTAATCCACGATGGCGTAGTGTGTTACTAATGGTTTTCTTTGAGACTGTGGTCCCAGCTCTCTTCAGGTCATTGACCAGGTCCTGCCGTGTAGTTCTGGGCTGATCCCTCACCTTCCTCATGATCATTGATGCCCCACGAGGTGAGATCTTGCATGGTGCCCCAGACCGAGGGAGATTGAACGTCATCTTGAACTTCTTCCATTTTATAATAATTGCGCCAACAGTTGTTGCCTTCTCACCAAGCTGCTTGCCTATTGTCCTGTAGCCCATCCCAGCCTTGTACAGGTCTACAATTTTATCCCTGATGTCCTTACACAGCTCTCTGGTCTTGGCCATTGTGGAGAGGTTAGAGTCTGTTTGATTGAGTGTGTGGACAGGTGTCTTTTATACAGGTAACGAGTTCAAACAGGTGCAGTTAATACAGATAATGAGTGGAGAACAGGAGGGCTTCTTAAAGAAAAACTAACAGGTCTGTGAGATCCGGAATTCTTACTGGTTGGTAGGTGATCAAATACTTATGTCATGCAATAAAATGCAAATTAATTATTTAAAAATCATACAATGTGATTTTCTGGATTTTTTTTCCTCATTTTGTCTCTCACAGTTGAAGTGTACCTATGATAAAAATTACAGACCTCTACATGCTTTGTAAGTAGGAAAACCTGCAAAATCGGCAGTGTATCAAATACTTGTTCTCCCCACTGTATATATATATATTTTTTTACATATTTATTCACTTACACCACTGTTCAAAAGTTTGGGGTCACTTAGAAATGTCCTTGTTTTTGAAAGAGATCATTTTTTGTCCATTAAAATAACATCAAATTGAGCCTGTAATCGAACCCACAAATGCTGATGCTTCAGATACTCAACTAGTCTAAGGACTGTTTTATTGCTTCTTTAAATCAGCACAACAGTTTTCAGCTGTGCTAACATAATTGCAAAAGGGTTTTCTAATGATCAATTAGCCTTTTAAAATGATCAACTTGGATTAGCTAACAACGTGCTATTGGAACACAGGAATGATGGTTGCTGATAATGGGCCTCTGTACGCCTATGTAGATATTCAATAAAAAAAAAATCAGCCGTTTTCAGCTACAACTCCCCGTGAAGCTGGCTACCAGAGTTTTACAACCATTAGTACGGGAGCGCTACAGTAGCTGACTGACTGTGCTGTTGTGATAATTTCCCTCTGCCTGGAGCCTTCCTCCAATCGTCATCTTATTGTTGACTCTTTCCCCCTTGTCTCTTGTGCCACCTCGATTTTTGCCTGCCTTTAGATTTACCTCACTATATCGCTATTGGATTGGCTGACTCTCCCTCGGCCGGTGAAACAGCCTCTCCCTCTGAAGCGCCTCTCTCCTTGGCTCTTCTTCGGTAGCTAAGTCAGCTGTTAATTACTACTTTAATTAATTTACTTTAATGTAGCTGTAAGATAGGTGTTGATAGCAACTGGCTGACTCATGCAGTGCTAACGTAGCATTAGCGGGCTGGAAGGGTAAACATTAGCAGGCTAGTTGGCTAGCAACCTTGCAATTGTGCATCTTTTTACTTTTTGTACACCATCTTGGATATTGACAAAATATTTCACAGCGATTCAGATGGTACAATGATTCCCTACACAGTTCTGTTACAAACTGTAATGAGGCAAAACTTTAGCAATGTTAGCATCCATGGAATGGCAGAGCAATTTCTACTGTCATTGTTGATTCCGCTCGTGAGAAAATGACTACGCCTCTGACTGACGCTGAGGGCTCATCAGCAGTGTGTGTACTGAATGTCACTGTGGATTCTATTTGGCGAGGTTTGATTGCCAATCTCTAGAACAGACATTGTACCTGTCAATCACTTTGACTGACAGATCAAGGGGATGTGCTCAACGGGATTATTAACACTGGAGTCTCATTCTGACCTTGACCGCATGCACACACACACACACACACACAGACACTCAGACACACACCCACCCCCCGGACTCATAACACAAGGCTAATGGGTCACATATTACAAAGTAAATGGGGTGGGGGACACACCACACAGACACTTCACCACAGTTCAATCACATTTAGGGAATCACTGCTGTAGATCGTGACTTGTAACAGACCTCAAAATAAACTGTATCGGGCCGTGTCACCTCTACAGGCTTAACATGGCTGTCATCTCATCCTTGTGCTTTGACAACACAAACACAGACACACAAAGCATCCCACACACACACACACACACACACACACACACACACACACACCTGAGATCAATATTGAGCACATGAAATAAGCTTCTACGGTCCATTGAGAGGGGAACCGTGAGACAACCGTGTGACAAAAACCCCACTCTAACCTATCTACACCGGGCAAAAGGAAAATAATCAGCGGTCTACGTCAGCCGTGGTTTAGGCTACTGGTACACACGTATGAAAAGGGTATACCCTTCCTAACTGCTCTAATATTAAGCTCTTTGAGGATACAGAGCGATGAAACACAAGTGAAAAAACCTCATCCACGTGCGAAAAGTACGGATGAGAGGGTTTCACGTCCACGAGAACCGCCCCGCCTGGATAGAATATCGTCCCCCGTCTAGCTTGTAATAGAATGGACCATGCAGCCCTCCGCTTCGTATACGTAAAGCGCTTAACAGTTGCAATGACTTCTCATTACTACACTGACACTTTCCATTGACACGTCACCATAGAAACGGTTATAAGCACTGGTGTTGTGTCCAGGTCACTTTGGGAACAGATCATAGAAATTAATGTAAACCTGACATTTAATTTTTGCCCTATTTGGTGTTACGGGTTATGCACTGTCGCTGCATAGGCCTGATAATGCATGTATATACGATGTATCATTCATTATTAACTGGGTGGTTCGAGCCCTGAATGCTGATTGGCTGAAAGCCGTGGTATATCAGACCGTATCATGTACTCTAGCACATTTAGCACTCACACCGCATCTCTGTACTGCTAGGGTTGTTCTAAACACCTAAAGGCTGATTGAACCCTAAATGTGTGTCCGCCACAAAGATCTCTCACTATTGACGGGCAGATGCTCATCTACCCATGTGAGTCTAAGAGAATGGAGGTCCTTACTAAGTACAGTGCCTTCAGAAAGTATTCCCACCCCTTGACTATTTCCACATTTTGTTGAGTTAATGCCGGAATTTAAAATTGATTACATTTAGATTTTGCGTCACTCATCTACACACAATACCCCAAAGGAAATTATGTTTTTACAAATGCTTAAAAAATTTATTTAAAGTAATAAGCCGAAATGTCTTGAGTCAATAAATATTCAACCCTTTTGTTATGGCCAGCCTAAATAAGTCCAGGAGTAATTAACAAGTTACATATAAGTTGCATTGACTCAACTTGTGTGCAACAATAGTGTTTAATATGATTTTTAAATGACTACCCCATCTCTGTACCCCACATACACAATTACCTTTAAGGTCCCTCAGTCGAGCATTGAATTTAAAGCACTGACTCACCCTATGGGTCGCAAAGAAGGGCACCTATTGGTAGATTGGTAAAAAAACAAAACAGACATTGAATATCCCTTTGAGCATGGTGCAGTTATTAATATTACAATTTGGAAGCTTATTTAAATTCACCCAGTCACTTCCTAAATCAGTTGCCGGAAAGGAAGTAAATCGCTCAGGGATTTCACAATGAGGCCAATAGTGGCAGTTACAGTTACATAGTTTAATGGCTGTGATAGGAGATAATTGAGGATGGATCAACAACATTGTAGTTACTCCACAATGCTAACATAAATAACAGAGTGAAAAAAAGGAAGCCTGTACAGAATAATAACAACAACAAAAAAGCTTTCTGTTTGCAATATGGCACTAAAGTAATACTGAAAAACATGTGGCAAAGAATTAACTTTTTGTCCTGAATACAAAGTGTTATGCTTGGGGCAAATCCAACACAACACATCACTGAGTACCACTCTTCATATTTTTCAAGAATGGTGGTCGTTGCATCATGTTATGGCAAGGACACGGTCGCCAGGTGTACGGTGGTTCCTCCGACACATTGGTGCGGCTGACTTCCGGGTTAAGCGTGCATTGTGTCAAGAAGCAGTGCGGCTTAGCGGGGTTGTGTTTTCGGAGGACACACGGCTCTCAACCTTGGCCTCTCCCGAGTCCGTACGGGAGTTGTGCGATGGGACTGTAACTACAAATTGGATATGACGAAATTGGGGAGAAAGGGGAGTAACATTTATTTTTAAATAAATAAAAACAAAATTAAGAAACGGAATAGAGCTGGTTCAGTCTGCTTTTAAACAGACACAGAGAACAATTCACCTTTCAGCAGAACAAGACCCTAAAACACAAGAACAAATACAGACTAGAGTTGCTTACCAAGACCACATGGAATGTTCCTGAGTGGCCTAGTTACCGTTTCAACTTAAAATCGGCTCGAAAATCTATGGCAATGATAAACAACCAACTTGCCAGAGCTTGACAATTTATTTTAAGAATAATGGAGAAATATTGTACATTCCAGGTGTGCAAAGCTCTTAGAGACTCTTAGAGACCCAGAAAGACCCACAGATGTAATCGCTGCCAAAGGTGAATCTAACATGTATTGAATTTTCTATGAATAAAAAAGCCACACCTCAGAGCCTGGTTCCTCTCTAGGATTCTTCCAAGGTTCCTGTCTTTCTAGGCTGTTTTTCCTAGCCACCATGCTTCTACATCTGCATTGCTTGGTTTTAGGGGTTTTAGGCTGGGTTTCTGTATAAACACTTTGTGACATCTGCTGATGTAAAAAGGCCTTTATAAATTCATTTGATTGATTGATGAAAAAGTCAAGGGATACGAATACTTTCTGAAGGCACTGTATGTAGCTTTTAGAGGAGATACTTAGGATTGATCTCCAATCATCTCCTTTAGTAGGCTACACACTATCCTACAACTTTGGAAAATAAACTGCCTCCCTCATTTTGTTCGCTCTCCCCCATCCTTTCTTTTTCGATTCCTACCTTGTCTTCTTCCTTCCCTCTCTCCCTCCCGGTCTTCCTCTCTTCCAACTAAAGCAGACGGCTTGACCTCCTGACCCTGAATCAGTCTCCTTACCCTCCAAATCCTCCTCCTCTTTGTCACACTCTGGCTCCACCGCACAATGTGTTATATTTTACAGTGAAGGCTGCAGCAGAAGCAAACGCCCTGTCGGCAACTCTTTCGTTCACACGCGCGCATATAATGGTTCACTTATGCCCCAAAATAAATGTCTTCATATGTGCAGAATATTGTATCAAATAAATAATAAAAAATGTGTTGCATTTGTTGCCTTCCTTCTAGACAGAATAAATAAAACACAGTTGGGTCAATAACTTGAAAAATATAATCCATAAACTTAATTAATGAATTAATAAAAAATGAGCACAAATACTTTGTAATAATACATTTTCTTTCAATTCGTTATATAGAGTCTAATTATCAATATAATAAATCTAGGCTATGATATTTCCTTGAATAGGCCTAGCTACTCAAACATCATAATTGGCTTTAGCATGGTTCTGTGCAGATTCATATATTTTTTAGCAAATACATTTTAGTTTTTTAGGATTCATTTTATGATTACTTTATTATTAGGATACGCTAATTATAAGAGATTCCGCATTACTTTTTTTGGAGAGGTATAGTGCCAATAGCCTATGCAAAGTCCGTATCAATCGGCTATCAGTTGCATTTTTTCGATTTGAAAAGGAGAGGGAAGCAAGATTGGCCAGCACTGCACATAAGAAAGTGTCCAGATGACAGTAACCTTTTGTTGCATATTTGGGAGGTCAGCGTCCATGGGTTCCAGGGTCAATACCCTTCTAGGGTGGTCCGGGGGCATTTGTTAAAGAAATAGCTGTTTTTTGTGAATTTCCTGATAATTTGGTCCAATTATTATGTATTTTCTGCATATGCATTGTTATGCAGTACATACATATGGGAAAGTGATGCCATATATGTAAACATTATAAACATTATTAAAGTGGCTAGTGTTCCATACCTTAAAGTGACCAGTGATTTATAGTCTGTGCCTCTAGGCAACAGCCTCTAATGTGTTAGTGGTGGCTATTTAGCTGTCTGATGACCTTGAGGTAGAAGCTTTTTTTCAGTCTCTCGGCCCCAGCATCGATGCACCTGTACTGACCTCACCTTCTGGATGACAGTGGGTGAACAGGCAGCGGCTTGGGTGGTTAATGTCCTTGATGATCTTTTTGGCCTTCCTGTGACATCGGGTGCTGTAGGTGTCCTGGAGGGCGGGTAGTTTGCCCCCGGAAATGCGTTGGGCAGACCACACCACCCTCTGGAGAGCCTTGCGGTTGTGGGCGGTCCAGTTTGTGTTTTAGGTGTTAAGCCACATTTCTTTAGCCTCCTGAGGTTGAAGAGGCTCTGCTGCACCATTTCAGTTTATCAGTCAAGTTTTCCACCTTCTCCACTGTGGTCCCGTCGATGTGGATGATGTCCTGTTTCCTGAAGTCCACGAACATCTCCTTTGTTTTTGTTTACGCTGAGTGAGAGGTTGTTTTCCTGGCACCACACTCCCAGAGCCCTCACCTCCTCCCTGTAGGCTGTCTCGTCATTGTTGGTAATCAAGCCTACAACTGTTGTGTCGTCTGCAAACTTGACGATTGAGTTGGAGGCGTGCTTGGCCACGCAGTCATGGGTGAACAGGGAGTACAGGAGTGGGCTGAGTACGCACCCTTGTGGGGCCCCAGTGTTGAGGATCAGCGAAGTGGAGGTGTTGTTTTGGCGTTCTCTCAATATAGAAAATAAAAATAAAAATGTTATTTGTCCAAATGTTTTACTGGTACTGTACATAACTACCTCAATTACCTCGTACCCTTAAAACATTGACTCAGTACTGGTACCCCATCTACATAGGCAAGCTATCGTTAATCTATTATTACTTTTATTATTGTGTGTTTTACTTTTCTATTATTTCTCTATTTTTCGCTCCACATCTTTGTGCCTTTAAACATCAACCTATAGAAGCAGTTAAAAAACATAATTCCAGGCCTCCTGAGAGGCGCAGCAGTCTAGAGATGGCAACGATGGACTGGCCATCTGGAGCACCAAGAGTTTTCCCGGTGGGCCGCTTGACAATTGGGGCCAATGCAACGCAAAATATAAATAACCCCAGCCACCGCTTAAATAAAAATAACCAAGTGCTGTGTGTCTGACTGGCCCAGGCGAGTGGCTGCCGGCCCACTGCCACTTCGGTTGGGTATTACATCTCTCTCTCCCAGCCAATTACTTTTGGTCCATTCTAAGTTTACCTGGGCCCCACCCCTTTTCCATCTCTGTTAAGTGGTAATATTTAGATAAATAGTGGAGTGGAGCATGTTGGACAAACAAAAAGATAAAAAACGTAAAGGTGGTGCTGAAAAGTGGAGAGAGAAGAGGTTGAAGTCCCTTGAGGCTGATGCAGCCAAATGTTTTAAAATAACAAACTATTCATTTGGCGCCGTTACCAGCCAATCATCTAAGCCTAGTGAGCCTGAAGGCCCTGGCAGCAGAGAGGAGAGAGAGCAGCCTATTGAGCCCAGCGATACCAGTTCAACTGTTAGTCAAGGTTTTGCAGCTGAAGCAATAAGACAGAAGACAATAGGGATAAGATAAGCAATGTTTGGGTTTGGCTAGCTGGCTATTTAGCTATATCGGATGCCTTTTGTTGAAACAAGCGCTCGTCAAAGTCACTTTTCGTTAACTGATCAATCACTGGATGGGGTGGGACATTAAAAAAAGGTTGACGTGCTACAGCAAACTTTCAAAATGTTGAGCTCATTGTCATGCATGAATGGTTATGATTATTGACAAGTTAGTACTAAGCATTAACAAATTAGAGACTAACCACCAATGTAGACCATTTTTCTTGCACAAGGATTTAATGATGGAACAAAACCTACAAAAATGATAAATGTTGGTTGTGTATTTCTTAAACTGCTGTATTGTCCAATTGGAATTAGTATTATAATAGTGTGATATAGTATACTATTATGTGAAATTATATGAATACACTAACATTATATAATGAATATATTCATATTATACTAACATTATACTATTATATTAACATCATACTTTTTATTTAATATGTTATAATATTATACTAATTTATACTAACTACTCATAAAGGTTGAGGATAGTGCATCTACAGTGGACAGATGTAGATTGAGCCAGAGCCAGGATGCCACTGCCACGACAATTTTTTATTATTTTAAGAGGCCGAAGTCAGGGGACCTAGATATGTTTTTTAGTTTCCACCCCCAACAAAAGTGTGAAAAGTCTGTGGTGCAGAAGATGTTGTTAAAGTCATAGGTAAGAGGGGTCTGAGCTACAGAGGCATGCAGTCTGATGCAGCTTATACGCTAGATGACAGCAGCACTGACCATGGAAACTTTTGTTGTGGAAAATCTTCCCGTATTTTCTTTAAAGTAAGGCACGTTCAGAGTTTGTAAAAGCAATATAGTCTGAGGGAGGTCTGCAGAGCATCCTGTCTCCCAGCCTCAGTACACTTCTCTTACACAGTCATGGCCAAAGGTTTTGAGAATAACACAAGTATTGGTCTCCACAAAGTTTGCTGACTCAGTGTTGATGATGGCAATTTGCATATACTCCAGAATGTCATGAAGAGTGATCAGATGAATTGCAATTAATTGCAAAGTCCCTCTTTGCCATGAAAATGAACTTAATCCCCCAAAAACATTTCCACTGCATTTCAGCCCTGCCACAAAAAGACCAGCTGCCATCATGTCAGTGATTGTCTCGTTAACACAGGTGAGAGTGTTGACGAGGACAAGGCTGGAGATCACTCTGTCATGCTGATTGAGTCAGAATAACAGACTGGAAGCTTTAAAAGGAGGGTGGTGCTTGAAATCATTGTTCTTCCTCTGTCAACCATGGTTACCTGCAAGGAAACACGTGCAGTCATCATTGCTTTGCACAAAAAGGGCTTCATAGGCAAGGATATTGCTGCTGGTAAAATCTAAATCAACAATTTATCGGATCATCAAGAACTTCAAGGAGAGAGGTTCAATTGTTGTGAAGAAGGCGTCAGGGCGCTCAAGAAAGTCCAGCAAGTGCCAGGACCGTCTCCTAAAGTTGATTCAGCTGCGGGATCTGGGCACCACCAGTGCAGAGCTTGCTCAGGAATGGCAGCAGGCAGGTGTGAGTGCATCTGCACGCACAGTGAGGCGAAGACTTTTGGAGGATGGCCTGGTGTCAACAAGGGCAGCAAAGAAGCCACTTCTCTCCAGGAAAAACATCAGGGACAGACTGATATTCTGCAAAAGGTACAGGGATTGGACTGCTGAGGACTGGGGTAGAGTCATTTTCTCTGATGAATCCCCTTTCCGATTGTTTGGGCCATCCGGAAAACACCTTGTCCGGAGAAGACAAGGTGAGCGCTACCATCAGTCCTGTGTCATGCCAACAGTAAAGCATCCTCAGACCATTCATGTGTGGGGTTGCTTCTCAGCCAAGGGAGTGGGCTCACTCACAATTTTGCCTAAGAACACAGCCACGAATAAAGAATGGTACCAACACATCCTCCGAGAGCAACTTCTCCCAACCATCAAAGAACAGTTTGGTGACGACCAATGCCTTTTCCAGCATGATGGAGCACCTTGCCATAAGGCAAAAGTGACAACTAAGTGGCTCGGGGAACAAAACATCGACATTTTGGGTCCATGGCCAGGAAACTCCCCAGACCTTAATCCCATTGAGAACTTGTGGTCGATCCTCAAGAGGCGGGTGGACAAACAAAAACCCACAACTTCTGACGAACTCCAAGCATTGATTATGCAAGAATGGCCTGCCATCAGTCAGGATGTGGCCCAGAAGTTAATTGACAGCATGCCAGGGCGGATTGCAGAGGTCTTGAAAAAGAAGGATCAACACTGCAAATATTGACTCTTTGCATAAACTGAATGTCATTGTCAATGATAGCCTTTGACACTTATGGAATACTTGTAATTATACTTCAGCGTACCATAGTAACTACTGACATAAAGATCTAAGAACACTGAAGCAGCAATTTTGTGGAGACCAATCCTTGTGTCATTCTCAAAACTTTTGGCCACGACTGTACCATATTTAGCATGCATGTTCCTTCCCTCATATGTAAATGAGTCACTCCTTCTGACTTTCTCCCACTATTGTTTCAAAGCCTTTGGTCCTGAGTTGTCTACGCCCTTTTGGGACGGAGTGGCGAAACCCTAGCTATAGTACAAACGATTTACTCTCAGGACTACACCTGCTCATACTCCCAAAGAGCCAAATGTATAAAATCAAGGTTGTTTGAGGGGAGCAGATGCACGGAGCTGTCTTCCGTCTGATAAGTTTCTGCAGCAAAGCTCAAAACAATCTTAAGCATTGACACACACACAGGTCTCAAAAGGAGCACACACACAAGTCTCAAAGGAGATATTACAAAGTTTCACCCCGTCAGCTAGACCCACTTCATAGTTTCACCAGGATGTTTCAAGGCCTCAGGAGTGTCTGCACAAAGGTTATGGTGTCAGACACTGCTCCAAGCTTATATACAATATAAGGCAATATGTTCTAATAATGCATATGCATAATAAGAAATCAATATATACCGTGGCAAATGATCCAACACTTTTTAGAGATGATCATTCTGCTGGGAAAGTACAACCTGTGTATGAAAGAGCATCTCACTGCCTGCATAGAGAAAAGCAAAAAACTGAGTGTGTCTTGGCAAGTGGGTCACTTTTTTCTCTCATTAACAACATAGCTGTGTTCTTCTGTGAATCCTACCAGAGGATGAACATTTGGGAGAAGGAGAGCAAGGACCCAAGACACAGACGTCTTGCTCCAATTGGAGATAAACGCTGGTGGGCTAAAGACAGTGCCTTAAAGAAGGTCTTTGGAGCTTTTGGACATCCAGATGACGGTCTTTATGTTGATCTCCTTCTCACTCTTTCAACCATACAAGATCAGAAAAACATTAACACAGCTGCACAGGACAAGGCACAAGGATACATTGAGGCGTTGCTGAAGTATGAAACAATACTTAGTGTCCATAATCAAATTCTGGATATAGTTATAGATAGCATCCATCAGTGATTTCTCAGTAATGACACTTTGTATGCCGACATGGCTCTTCTGGACGCTAAAAACATTAGTTAGCTAAAGTGCCAGTGGCCTTCCACAGACAGCCCTTCAAGAACTAAGCAAATGTTTGATCAAATGTGACAGCAGAGCATTGGGGGGCAATTTACAGAGTGAGCTCATGAGTCTGGCAGAATAGTGGACTAGGTTAAAACAATCGGGATTTGAAGAATACACAACCAGGACTATGGAGGATCGTGGACCTGAAGGAAATGAATACAAGGTGTAGATGGTGAACAAGAGCTGTTCAACTTTCAAGGACTGTCCAGTGTGTTGCTACCGTATTCTTAGTCAGTACAACGTATTGACTGACGCATACCACATCCTGGGCCTTGCTTACAAGTTCCTACTTACCCTGTCAGTAACCCAGGTAGCTTGAGAGTGGAGCTTCTCTACTCTGAAATTCATCAAGAGTAGGCTCAGGAGCACTCTATCTCAACAGCACCTGGAGGTTTTTATGCTCCTGGCTACTGAGCGAGATGTTTTAATGGCCCTGGACAGTGACCTGGTTATAGATGGCATTGCTGAGAGAAGTGAGCTGCAGCAGAAATTGCTAATTTAAGGAGGTAGGAAATATGTTTATGTCTGACTTGCCTACTCACCAGTCTTTTAACCAACAAATGTCTTCCTGTATGATTTATTTTACTGGTCAGATTGTTCCGGAGATTCTTGCCATCTTGCTGCCAGTGCCATTGTGCCAATATGTGCTCCTTCTAGCCAGCCTCCTACTAAGAGCAACATGTTCCCCTTGTTCTATTTTACTAAAGTTAATGTTATAAATATTGTTCAGTAATCTTGTTTACATAAAGTGTGGCCTGGGTTGTGTGGGTGGTGGTGTATCGCTGGGGGGGGTTTTGGTGGGCCGGTCCAGGGCCATTTTTCATTCCCAGTCCGTCCCTGCCTGTACATATCACGTTATGTTAATAACAAAATCAACAGTCTAACTTTTGTGTTTTGGGTAACTTGGGAAAAGTGCAGTGGGAACAAAATGGTGTGAGAAATAAAAAAGTATTTTTAAATGTATCTTGGATGTATCTTGATTCCCAGTGGAAGTGAGGCACTAAACATAAGTGTTGTGGGAAGTGAAAGAATAATGCACCCTTACAAAGGAGTATTGTGTTGCCATTTACTCTCTGAGTTTTGCTATTCTCTCGCTCCCTCTCTCTCAATTCAATTTCAATTTAAAGTGCTTTATTGGCATGCGAAACATGTTTACATTGCCAAAGCAATAGATAATATACAAAAGCGAATATTCTCTCGCTCTCTCTCTCTCTGTGTGTGTGCCTTTGTATTCACAAGAAAGAGAGGGGGTGTGTGTGTGTGTGTGTGTGAGTGAGTGAGTGAGTGAGTGAGTGAGTGAGTGAGTGAGTGAGTGAGTGAGTGAGTGAGTGAGTGAGTGAGTGAGAGAGAGACAGAGAAGAAAGCATGCATGAGAGTGAAGCCATAACAGTGGAACAAGCTCCGAGACAGACTCTGCAGGGTTCTTACAGGCACTTTGAGTTAAGAGAGACTTTTCAGCTAGGGTTAACATCTAAGCTAGAGAGGGGGGGGGGGGGGGGGGAGAGAAGGATAGAGCAGAAGAAAGAAAGGGTAAAGAGAGAGAGAGAGAGGTATGTTGGCTCCATGGCACTTCTGGATGTTAACTTTCATCATGCTACCTAGTATGATGATTGTTGCCAAGCAACAATCATGCCATGACAACGGTAGGTCAGTACGTATGCTACTCAGGATGGCCAGTGACTCACAAACATACAAATACTCACACACTTGTGTGCAGAAACGCATGTTGCATGTCACACGCACGCACACTCGCACACTACACACACAAACACCCTTGAGTACACCAACGCATGTCGCACGGACACACACTTCTGAGCGAACAAACACCACATGCTGGGCAGACGAAAGGAGGGAATGTGAATGGGACTACAATGTGTTGTGTGATGACGAGGGTAAACAGAGCCCTCATCCTCTCCTGGAGGAGAGAGAGAGAGAGACAGAGACAGAGAGAGACAGAGCGAGAGACAGAGCGAGAGACAGAGCGAGAGACAGAGCGAGAGACAGAGCGAGAGACAGAGCGAGAGACAGAGCGAGAGAAACAGAGAGAACCACTGTAATAGTCTTGCATGGATACAGCAGGTGCATTATTGGCTACACTCCTGTGCACACCTATCCCTCTGCGTAATGTGAAGAGCAAATGATATTGAGAATGTTTGCTCTTTCAACGGGAACATAAATCAATTGAATAACAAATGTCCTTCTGGCTGCTTCATAGATTCTGGGATTCATAGATTATCTGTGTTTTTTTATACGTCTCCCAGTCTGTTCCTGGGTGCTGTGACCTGAAAGTGACACTCCAACAAGACTGTCCCTTAATGCCACTGAGCATTCTGGGTAGGCTGTCTCCTCAACGACATGCAGAGAGGGAGGAGAGGTCTCCTCTACTCTCGTTTCAGTTCATCTCACCTGACAAGTCACCCGCAAACACTCAGACACAGACCACGACTCACTGAGCTAAAATACCAACCGATGGCCAGAAAAGTACATAATGAAGTGGGATTGTAGGTAGAAATCAAAGAAAATGCTCTTCTTCTTAAGACAAAAGACGATATGGTTACATAACATAATAATAACAAGTATTGGCAGCAGTGTGCTATGTTAACCCCCAAGCCCCTACTCAGTTAGTCAACACTTGTGTGACTATCTTATCTCTGGCCCCTGAGTTAAGTGGAGGATGTCAGCCTTTTAAAGGGTGTGACCAAAACGAGCCTGGAGAGCCTGTCCTGTTAACAACTCTTAGTTGACGGGTAGCTGAGCTTGACGTACTGTAGGGGCACTTAAACCTTAAAGGGATAGTTCACTTTTTTTGAAGTTTCTAAAAAAAAACAGCAAAACACATTTTTAAAATATGCCAAGATTTAAAATAATTTAAAACCACAAAAAAGTGAACTATCCCTTTAACATGTAGCCTTCTCTTTTTACTCCATTACAGATTCCAAAAAGGAAGAAAAAGAAGCAAACAAGCGGAGCGTCACAGCGAGTAGCGACACTCTGACTCACCAAATACAGAGTGAATTATTCAGTAAGTCTCATAAATAAAGTACGAGGGATATACGGTGGGGTCCGAAATTATTGTCACCCTTGATAAAGATGAGCAAAAATTAATGTATAAAATACTGAGCTATATTGTATGCAAAAAAGAAATATGGAGATCAGCAGGGCTAGATTGGCTTCAAACCATTGGGATTGTAGCTACATGGATGTTCTTGGGTTCACTGGATCTCCCAATCTGCCATTGATATTGATACATGGTTGACAATACAGTCAGTTACAAGCATGTTAGGCAGCCCTTCACTAGTCACAAAAAAGCAATAATTAAATCAAGACATTATGCATGTGATTGGTTAGTGTCAATAATGGCAATATGTACCGTCCACATTCATATACCACACAGTTTTCGTTAAAAAATAAGTTGCTGTTGGTTGGACTTTGGGTTTTCTGTGATGGCTGGGAAAGGAATCACCGTTATACAGGTAGGTACCATTACACCATAAGAGAAGGAACCCATGAACGTAAATCAACAGAAAACAAAACAATCACCAATCACAATCTGAGACGGACCAATCAAGAGACAGAATAGCGCAGACGAGGCAGAAGTAGCAGGGGGGAGGAGGAAGTCGTATACCTAGCCTCATCAGTTCTGTCTCTAAACTATTCTCATGTCACATTCACAATGCGTATACAGTGTTTGTGTGTGTGTGTGTGTGTGTGTGTGTGTGTGTGTGTGTGTGTCTGTGTGTGTGTGTTTCCATTCATATTGCTGAGGCAGTATTTGATGAGCAGCGGGGCTCTCAGCGGGGTGCTCTTTCATCTCCCTGCCTTGGCCTCCTTCAGAGAGACTGGTACCGACACAGCCATAAAACACGATGATATACAATGATATCGCTGCCTATTGCCCCCATCTCTACAGGCTATTGATATAGTTCTCTCATTACTAGTTCCCTGGCTAAGTCACGTTTTTAGGATATTCAAACTACTTTGAGATGGAACTCCGTTGGATTCATTCATGGTTTGATCGGGAGAAAGCCATGCACGCAAAAAAAGCAAATGGAGAGAGAAGGGAATATAGACTACGTTTTTTTTTTAAACAGATAGATACAAGATTGTTAAGGAGTGTTATATATACAGTCATGAGAAAAAGTAAGTACACCCCCTGGAAAGTTCTCTATTTTTTACATTATTTGGACAGATGGATATGTAATCTTCACTTCAACACTATTGACAGATAAAGGTTACCCAATTAACAAATCACACACAAAAAAAACTAAAAAACGTTGAAAATGTTAAATGCAATTAAAATAAACAACACAGCATCTTTCGGTCAGCTCTTGGGCTGACTTTGGTGGGACGACCTGTCCTAGGTAGTTTGCCAGTGGTCTGAAATTTTTCCCTATAAGCATTTTTGTTTATTTTAATTGCATAACATTTTCAACATATGCATCTGTCCAAATATGTAAAAAAAATAATATATATATAATAATAATAATTTTCAAATACATGACTGTATGTCATGACTCACTGACTGTATGTCATGACTCACTGACTGTATGTCATGACTCACTGACTGTGTCATGACTCACTGACTGTATGTCATGACTCACTGACTGTATGTCATGAGACAGACAGACAGACAGACAGACAGACAGACAGACAGACAGACAGACAGACAGACAGACAGACAGACAGACAGACAGACAGACAGAGAGTGCGCGCTGCTTTGGTGGACTTCTCTGCTCCATCTAGTCTACATCCCTGTCTTGCGTTCTGCATATAACATATTCATTGAAATAGGCTCTAGCAAATAGGAAAAGGCAAATAAATCGGAATGTCACTCCTTTGCTTCACTACACCCTGCTGTGTGCTGCGAGACTCTGTTCTTTACTACATGGCGCCAGTCACAGCAGGTTTTGGAGTGTACACTACATCACCAAAAGTATGTGGACACCTGCTCGTTATAAATAATGGGCATTAATATGGAGTTGGTCCCCCCTTTGCTGCAATAACAGCCTCCACTCTTCTGGGAAGTTTTTCCACTAGATGTTGGAACATTGCTGCAGGGAATTGCTTCCATTCAGCCACAAGAGCATTAGTGAGGTCGGGCACTGATGTTGAGCGATTAGGCCTGGCTCGCAGTTGGTGTTCCAATTCATCCCGAAGGTGTTAGATGGGGTTGAGGTCAGGGCTCTGAGGTCAGGCCAGTCGAGTTCTTCCACACCAATCTCGACAAGCCATTTTTGTATAGACTTCGTTTTGTGCACAGGGGCATTGTCATGCTGAACAGAAAAGGGCCTTCCCCATATTGTTTCCACAAAGTTGGAAGCACAGAATCGTCTAGAATGTCATTGTATGTTGTAGCATTAAGATTTCCCTTAACTGGAACTAAGGAGCCTAGCCCAAACCATGAAAAACAGCCCCAGACCATTATTCCTGCTCCACCAACCTCTACAGGTGGCACTACGCCTTTGGCAGGTAGCGTTCTCCTGGAATCCACCAAACCCAGACTCATCCAGCGGACTGCCAGATGATGTGTTATTCGTCACTCCAGAGAGTACGTTTGCACTGATCCAGAGTCCATTGGCGGCAAAGTTTTACACCACTCCAGCCGATGCTTGGCATTGCGCATGGTGATCTTAGGCTTGTGTGTGGCTGCTCGGCCATGGAAACCCATTTCATGAAGCTCACGACGAACAGTTATTGTGCTGACGTTGCTTCCAGAGGCAGTTTGGAACTTGGAAGTGAGTGTTGCAACCGAGGACAGATGATTTTTATGTGCTGCACGCTTCAGCAGTCGGCGGTTCCGTTGTGTGAGCTTGTGTGGCCTACCACTTTGAGGCTGAGCCGTTGTTACTCCTAGATGTTTCCACTTCACAATAACAGCACTTACAGTTGACCTGGGCAGCTCTATAACAGTGCCATGTTGAAAGTCACTGAGCTCTTAAGTAAGGTCATTCTACTGCCAATGTTTGTCTGTGGAGATTGCATGGCTGTGTGCTCGATTTTATACACCGGTCAGCAACGGTGTGGCTGAAATAGCCGAATCCACTCATTTGAAAGGGTGTCCACATACTTTTGTATATACAGTATAGTATACCTTTGGATGTCTACATCCACATGGGGTAAAGAGGGAGCTGATTCAATGTATTCCAAATCTACGTATTCAGCTCTATAGGGATGCTTTGAGCAATTGCAACGGACAGTAATTAGTGTGAATTTACCACAGGAGTTGTTCTGAGAGAGGATCAAGAAAACTGTTAATGTAACCACAGCCGACTAGACCATTTGAAACAAGGGTCGTGTTTCTGTTTTAATCCCTCTGCAGTAGGTCGATATGCTCATTTGAGTCCAGCTGACATAACTATGAAGCACGGCACCTCCCCTCTATATACAGTACATGTTCCATACCCTTCCCCTCCCAGAGTGACTTCAACCTGGCTCTGGTAAAATAACTGCAAGACACGCATCATCAGTGGATCCCTGTGACAGTACATGAGGGAGATGGGGGTCACAGTAAATTTGTCACTTATAGTCCTGTAATCTAAATGAAATCTTTCCACTTGTTTGGCTCAGTTAATTAACCAAGCTTAACTCCATGCACAGGGATCAAGTTAATAATCGCTGCCGGCTTCACTATTATGCAAGCAAGTAATGTCCAGAACACTGAATAAAACCAAAGCCGAAAATTATTGGCCCGCCAACAGTATACAATTTTCTGTTATTATATTGTCACAATCTTGATAAACCCGTTCTTAATATCCATCTAAACCAATTCACTATGCCTATTAACATAGAAAATGTGAAAATTGGCCATTAAAGCTAAGAGTTATTTTGCCCTATGCTCTGTGACTCTAATTGTGAGTAATGTTTGTGTCATAGAGGAGCGTATAAAACACAAAGATCACCGGTGAGATGATTCAAGCACCACAGGAAACCAGTATAGATATTGATTGGTAAGATAAGAGAGAGAGAGAGAGAGAGAGAGAGAGAGAGAGAGAGAGAGAGAAAGCAGAGAGCGAGAGAGAAAGCAGAGAGCGAGAGAGAAAGCAGAGAGCGAGAGAGAAAGCAGAGAGCGAGAGAGAAAGCAGAGAGCGAGAGAGAGAGAGAGAGAGAAAAATAGCCAAGCCATCAGAGAAATGAGACTCATGGTTTTAAAAGGTTTTTCAGTTGAGTCCCTGCCATAATTTGTTTGAGAGGTAGATGGGGAGGTTGCTGATGATGATGTGGGTATATGAAGGGAGGCTTGCCTGCGAGCGGTCCTGCTCTACCTATCCTGATGGTCATCTCGTCTGAGGCTGGGAACAAGAGGTCCTCCTCCTTGGCCAGTTTGGAGTCAGGGGGCAGGGCCAGGGCTGTGTGGGGGTCCACCCCTACACCCTGAGAAACACAGGGAGTCAAACAAACATTCCAAGTTATTTATCTAGGTTATAGAGGATGAGGATATAGACCTGACCAAGAGGATACAGTGGTACTGCAGTATACACACAGTCAGTGACCAAGAGGATGTAAACCTGACCAAGAGGATACAGTGGTACTGCAGTATACACACAGTCAGTGACCAAGAGGATATAGACCTGACCAAGAGGATACAGTGGTACTGCAGTATACACACAGTCAGTGACCAAGAAGATATAGACCTGACCAAGAGGATACAGTGGTACTGCAGTATACACACAGTCAGTGACCAAGAGGATATAGACCTGACCAAGAGGATACAGTGGTACTGCAGTATACACACAGTCAGTGACCAAGAAGATATAGACCTGACCAAGAGGATACAGTGGTACTGCAGTATACACACAGTCAGTGACCAAGAGGATATAGACCTGACCAAGAGGATACAGTGGTACTGCAGTATACACACAGTCAGTGACCAAGAGGATATAGACCTGACCAAGAGGATACAGTGGTACTGCAGTATACACACAGTCAGTGACCAAGAGGATATAGACCTGACCAAGAGGATACAGTGGTACTGCAGTATACACACAGTCAGTGACCAAGAGGATGTAAACCTGACCAAGAGGGTACTGCAGTATACACACAGTCAGTGAGAAATAGTTTGGCATGTACAAATAATTAACTTGGCTCTGCTTTTAAGTGTCGGTTTATAAAAACCTTCTTATGATAATTTTATTAGAGGGTTATTAATTAATGTGCTGCTTGACAACTTAATTTGTGGCTGCTGGACATTTCCGACAACTCGGAGCCAAACGAAATAACGTTATATAACCTAGTATGATCAATTTAGTCCAGAACAAAAACTAACCTTGAAAAAGCAATAATTGATCTTTTGGTGCCTCTATAGGTGCCCCTTCAAATATAGGTACCTCTATAGGTGCCCCTTCAAATATAGGTGCCCCTTCAAATATAGGTGCCTCTATAGGTGCCCCTTCAAATATAGGTGCCTCTATAGGTGCCCCTTCAAATAGGCTACGTCCCCCATTTCAAACTTAGAAAAAGTTGGATCTTAGTCAAAAGTATAAGCGTTAGCGCAATGACGAAGTCTATGGGTATCTACTAGCTAGACTTCAAGTCATTGCACTAACGCTAGTTAGCATTGGCTCGGGAAACAACCTCTAACATGCTTCATACCAGACACAGAGACATAAAAATGGCATCTACAACTTCATCGGACTCTGGGGGTCAAAATCCTGAAGTATCCCTTTAAAGGAGATTGTCATGTTCCTATTAAAAAGGAATATTATATTAGGATGAGCTGTTAAACTCAACGGATATGACAAAATCAGGCCCATTTGGGGATTGAGCAAGACCGGTTCTTGCAGAGCAGCCTGTCTGAGGGATTTGACATCAAGTTATACATAACAATGCTTAAATATAATTATTGTGCACGTGCACGTGTGTGCCTGCGTGTGTGCGTGCGTGTGTGCCTTTGGGGGATTGGAGATGTGCCTCCCCAGAGGAATGCAATTAACCCCAGTGGTCCCCTTCAGCGGCAGACCAGACATCATGTCATCAACAGGAAGGGCTTACCGTAACCGTTAAACCCTGCAAACAAGGACCTGGCTCTAATGGCAGAGCTCAAGTGCACTCAGTGTCTGCAACTGCAGCACGGGATCACAGCCAGATAACAGCAATACTACACCCTGGCTGTGTCCCTAATGGCACCCTATTCCTTATATAGTGCACTACTTTTGACCAGACCCCTATGGGCCCTGGTAGTGGACTATATAGGAAATAGGGTGCCATTTGGGACGCATCCCTTGTCCTTCTCCAATGACAACAATGACAATACCTCTGGATGGTTGGTTAAACCAGACAAACATTGACTGAAACAATGGTCGCTCCATTCAGTCAGATTCACTCTGGCTAGCTGGTTCCGTTTACTGGTCCAATCAGCCTTTGCAGATACATACTGAGGGACTCTTAGGATTGTTACTGTAATGTCTCCCCAGATAGTTGTTTCATAATGGGGTCAGGAAGAGTGTGATGAGTAGTGGGGGGATGGACGACTAAGCACCTCTCTCTCAGGAGAAATAAACCCGTCCAGGTCCAACATGAAATCTATGTGTGTTTAGTCTGTGTATGCTTGGGAAAAATGGAAGTGTCCAGTCTATATCCAGTAGTTAATGGACAACAGTATTCATTACAGTAGTTAATGGACAACAGTATTCTTTACAGTAGTTTTTTTTTTTTACCTTTATTTTACTAGGCAAGTCAGTTAAGAACAAATTCTTATTTTCAATGACGGCCTAGGAACAATGGGTTAACTGCCTTGTTCAGGGGCAGAACGACAGATTTTTACCTTGTCAGCTCGGGGATTCGATCCAGCAACCTTTCGGTTACGGGCCCAACACTCTAACCACTGGGCTACCTGCCGCCCGTATTCATTACAGTAGTTAATGGACAACAGTATTCATTACAGTAGTTAATGGACAACAGTATTCATTACAGTAGTTAATGGACAACAGTATTCATTACAGTAGTTAATGGACAACAGTATTCATTCATCTGTTATCATACACTGGCAATCTATTTTCACCTGTTCATTTTCTGTTTAATTTCACAACTCCGACGTCCCCAAAATTATAACATGTGAAAAGATAAACAAGGTGCTCGACTCCACCTTATATAAACCTAAATCCTCGTATATAATCCACAGAACAGAAATAGGACAGCACTCCGGTAAATAAACTTACATTAACGGGTATGTTTCGGGTATGAGCCCTTCTTCAGCATGCAAGGCAATGGCAATCAATGTCACAACAAGACCTCACACGTGTGTGTGAGTGTGTGTGTGTGTGGTAAGAATAATTGGAGGTGACGCAACGGATCAATCCCAACTACAGAGAGGGACGATTTGGGAATTTACAGTCTGGGAGAATGCACACAATGCATCATGTTTGATACTGCTCATCTGTGGTCCATCACATCCAATGTCTAATATCCACTGTAACATGTACACAGAGAGTCTCAGGGGAGGAGATGTTGTTATGGCAGAGAGATGAAAAATTATGGAGAGAGAGCGAAGGAGAGAAAGAGACAGAGAGAGAGAGAGAGAGAGAGAAAGGAGAGAGAGAGAGAGAGAGAGAGAGAGAGAGAGAGAGGAGAGAAAGAGTGTTCTTGGTGATGGATTGCTTTTCCTTGCCTCCTCAACTTAAGCTCCTCTAATCCCTATGATGAAGTGTACCAAAGTGAATTCTTGTTATTGTGTCAGAGGTTGCTTCTTTTTAGTCCATTCTCACTAGCCAGCTACTATCTGAATAATTCAGAACATTCCCCAGAGTATGTACTATGATAAACATTTGCTTGATATATGAGACGCTAGTGAATACTCTCCTTATAAACATTGCGCTAGTAAGAACACAACTTATACCAATTTACCAGCTGTGTTGTTTTCAACTGGGAGTCAAAATAAAGATGTGTCCCTTGGGCCAGGTGGAGTTTTAATTATCCACAAAGGCCCCATCTATACATTCGTTATGGCAACTTCCTTCATCCAGAAGATATTTAATTGCTCTGGACCCAGATGTATTCATCACAGCCCCTGACCCTGCTGTCGGGAAGTAAGTGCATGTGCGTGCACGCGTATATAGATCGGTACGCGATACTACTCTGGATTCAACCGATCTGTCATTGGAGTATTGAAGGAAGCTACGTGGATTTGCTACCTGTCCCCAATCTGTCAACATATATCTGGATTCAACCGATCTGTCATTGGAGTATTGAAGGAAGCTACGTGGATTTCCTATCTGTCCCCAATCTGTCAACATATATCTGGATTCAACCGATCTGTCATTGGAGTATTGAAGGAAGCTACGTGGATTTCCTACCTGTCCCCAATCTGTCAACATATATCTGGATTCAACCGATCTGTCATTGGAGTATTGAAGGAAGCTACGTGGATTTCCTACCTGTCCCCAATCTGTCAACATACTGTATATCCCTGTGTAGCTCTTAACTTTCCAAATGTCACAGTCTCAAATCGATCTTAATATCAGTACATTTCTAACTCTTTCTGACTTATACCTTACTATAACTATCTGACTTATCAGACTCTTATACATTACTATTATAACTCTTTCTGACTTATCAGACTCTTATACCTTACTATTATAACTATTTCTTAGTAGTTGATACATAGGCCTTTATGTTCTCTCTTTCATCCCCTAGCTCTTCCTGTACACACACACACACACACACACACGTACCCCTGGCATCACTTGAAGTGGGGAATAGAAAAACATGGCATCAGAACAAGTACATCTCTCGAGAGCCCGGCAGAGCAACAAAAGGTTCCTGACCCATTTATATTGAGCACTGAGCACACAGCTCTCTGATGTGACGGTGGGGTGGGGGGATTGGAGGAGGTGAGGGTAACCTACTGGTATTGAATCTTTGTTGTCAGCATTCTGCTATGAGAAGTCAAACGTAAATCCAGAGGTTTGATTTCTAGGTCTTCAGGCCCGGTTACTTTGCCCGAAGTTGCCTGTAGGCACAAGTCTAGGATCAGCATCTGTGGGGAAATGCATCCTATTCTGGGCACACAGTGGAGTCAACTCTAGGTGTACTATTAAAAAGGTCCATTCAAAAGACTCCAGTCACACCAGATCAGATTCCCTCTCCACTCCTCAGTGGAACAGTGTTCCTAACAGCACTGCAGGCCCAGTCCTGATGCTGAGCTTTGTCTGGACCCATTCCAGGAGAGGAGCACAAATCTCACTGTCTGCCCAGCATGAGGGTCTCGGTGTCGCTCTCTCTCTCTCTCTCTCTCTCTCTCTCTCTCTATGTGTCTCTCTCTCTCTGTGTCTATATCTGTCTCTGTGTCTCTCTCGCTCTCTGTGTCTCTCTCGCTCTCTGTGTCTGTGTCTCTCTGTGTATGTGTCTGCCCATGCTTATAGCATTGTTCTGTTGTAAAAAGAGTCACTGTGATGTGTCATCATGGCAGAAGTGATCCCAGAGGCCTGATAGGTCCAACCCCACACCAAAAGGGTCAGGAAGAGGTCACGCAGCATGCAGTTAACACACCACACAGGCCAATTACTACTGGAGGGTAGCGTTTATAGACAGCTCACACAAAGCCAAGTGGACGTTGAGTGTGTGTATTATCCAAATGCAATCAAGTAATGGAGTAACGCGTTTCTCAGCTTTCATCTGTGTGAATCATTATCATGCAAATTGCTGGCCGAACACTCGGTCTCATTAGCAAATGATGGGTCGTTTGGGTGATGGGGGTCCGTTGAACAGATGACATTTAAAAACAATTCCGCCTGACAACCAAGGGATGAGTAACGAGGCAAGGCCATGCCCTCTCCATTACCTCCCAGTAATCATAGTAGTAGGACATTAGGGTGGGCCTCATCAGCCTAGGACCCGTTGGGAGGCATGCCAACAGGCTTAAAAAATATATATTATTTTCAAACTGTAGCTCATATCTTTCAGCTTTAGGAATGAGAATGTGAACTGCTGCACCAGTGGGATAAGGATCAAAACTAAAAAAAAAATAAAAAAAAAGCCTAGAGGTTAAGAGCGTTGGGCCAGTAACCGAAAGGTCACTGGTTCAAATCCCCGAGCAAACTAGGTGAAAAGAAATTTGGCACTTATCCAGAGCGACGTACAAACCAATTATGGTTAACAGCATCTGCTAAATGAATACAATGCACATATACACTCACTCTTGCACACACACACACACACACACGTTGCTGCTACTATTATATTTATCTTGCTGCTTTGCCACTTTACGCCTTATTGTATGCCAGTGGTGGATAGGTGGAACAGAGTAGACAGGTGGAACAGAGTAGATCAGCATTTTAACATCATAGCTTTAGCCGGTGATAACTTGTGCAATGCGGTTTTAACCAATCAGTATCCAGGATTAGACCCACCCATTGAATAAATAGTGTATATTCTTGAGTTCTTTCTCTACTGGCCTTTATACTTTTTTTATATTGCAAATGAGCAATTCACTGTACCGTTTACACCCTCTGTATACTCTGCACATGAACAATCTACTTTGATTTGAGTACAGAGAGAATGGCCTATCCGTCCCTTACCATATTAGAACTTGACAGTAGAGAAACTTGGACAGCTTGTACTTGGTCCTCACACCTTGAGGTGTAAAGGAGCAATCTGTAAGAAGTCGGGAGGGGTATTTGCAACCACAAAAAGACGGAGAACATGCATAGCCAATGGCATAAATCGACAATGTATATTGTTTAGGATATTTTGTGTGTGGTTTCATTCAAGTCGACTCTGTAGCATTGCTGGAGGGGCCAGATAAGTTACGTATTGCAGCTTCAAGAAAGCTTAGCCTCTCACCTCTCAAATCCATGGTCTTTCATTAAACCCAATCAAAATCCAATCAAAGTTTATCGGTTAAATACACAGATTTGCAGATGTTATCACAGCAAAGGGGGGATAACCTCAATATTAATGCCTATGATTTTGGAATGAGATGTTCAACAAGCAGGTGTCCACATCCTTTTGGTCATGTAGTGTATGTGTACGTATGTACAGTGGGGAGAACAAGTATTTGATACACTGGCGATTTTGCAGGTTATCCTACTTACAAAGCATGTAGAGGTCTGTAATTTTTATCATAGGTACACTTCAACTGTGAGAGACGGAATCTAAAACAAAAATCCAGAAAATCACATTGTATGAATTTTAAATAATTAATTTGCATTTTATTGCATGACATAAGTATTTGATCACCTACCAACCAGTAAGAATTCAGGCTCTCACAGACCTGTTAGTTTTTCTTTAAGAAGCCCTCCTGTTCTCCACTCATTACCTGTATTAACTGCACCTGTTTGAACTCGTTACCTGTATAAAAGACACCTGTCCACCCACTCAATCAAAGAGACTCCAACCTCTCCACAATGGCCAAGACCAGAGAGCTGTGTAAGGACATCAGGGATAAAATTGTAGACCTGCACAAGGCTGGGATGGGCTACAGGACAATAGGCAAGCAGCTTGGTGAGAAGGCAACAACTGTTGGCGCAATTATTAGAAAATGGAAGAAGTTCAAGATGACGGTCAATCTCCCTCGGTCTGGGGCACCATGCAAGATCTCCCCTTGTGGGGCATCAATGATCATGAGGAAGGTGAGGGATCAGCCCAGAACGTTACGGCAGGACCTGGTCAATGACCTGAAGAGAGCTGGGACCACAGTCTCAAAGAAAACCATTAGTAACACACTACGCCGTCATGGATTAAAATCCTGCAGCGCACGCAAGGTCCCCCTGCTCAAGCCAGCGCATGTCCAGGCCCGTCTGAAGTTTGCCAATGACCATCTGGATGATCCAGAGGAATGGGAGAAGGTCATGTGGTCTGATGAGACAAAAATAGAACTTTTTGGTCTAAACTCCACTCGCTGTGTTTGGAGGAAGAAGAAGGATGAGTACAACCCCAAGAACACCATCCCAACCGTGAAGCATGGAGGTGGAAACATCATTCTTTGGGGATGCTTTTCTGCAAAGGGGACAGGATGACTGCACCGTATTGAGGGGAGGATGGATGGGGCCATGTATCGCGAGATCTTGGCCAACAACCTCCTTCCCTCAGTAAGAGCATTGAAGATGGGTCGTGGCTGGGTGTATGTGAAGCCGTATGTGGAGATCTGGGCTGACGTGGTTGTGATGCAGGTTGGAAGTACTGCCAAACTCTCTAAAACAACGTTGGAGGTGGCTTATGGTAGAGAATGAACATTCCATTTGCTGGCAACAGTTCTGGTGGACATTCCTGCAGTCAGCATGCCAATTACACACTCCCTTAAAACTTGAGACATTGCAGACAATTGCTGCAAAGAAACCACTACAAAAAGGACACCAATAAGAAGAAGAGACTTGCTTGGGCCGAGAAACACACGCAATGGACATTAGACCGGTGGAAATCTGAAGAATGGAGGAGGTGGTGTGATGGTGTGGGGGTGCTTTGCTGGTGACACCATCAGTGATTTATTTAGAATTCAAGGTACACTTAACCAGCATGGCTACCACAGCATTCTGCAGTGATATGCCATCACATCTGGATTGCACTTAGTGGGACTATCATTTGTTTTTCAACTGGACAATGACCCAAAACACATCTCCAGGCTGTGTAAGGGCTATTTGACCAAGAAGGAGAATGATGAGTGCTGCATCAGATGACCTGGCCTCCACAATCACCCTACCTCAACCCAATTGAGATGGTTTGGGATGAGTTGGACCGCAGAGTGAAGGAAAAGCAGCCAGCAAGTGCTGAGCATACGTGGGAACTCCTTCAAGGCTGTTGGAAAAGCATTCCAGGTGACAACCTCATGAAGCTGGTTGAGAGAATGCAAAGCTATCATCAAGGCAAAGGGTGGCTACTTTGAAGAATCTAAAATATATTTTTTATTTGTCTAACACTTTTTTGGTTACATGATTTTGTATGTGTTATTTCATAGTTTTTATGTCTTCACTATTATTCTACAATGTAGAAAATAGTAAAAATAAAGAAAATCCTTGAATGAGTAGGTGTGTCCACACTTTTGACTGGTACTGTAGGTATTCCTCTTGTCATAGGGCGGTGTGCAGTGCAGGGGCTATTGCGTCACTTGTGAATCTGTTGGGGCGGTATGCAAATTGTAGTGGGATAAGGGTGTCTGGTAAGGTGGCACTCTCAAAGCGCTTCAGCACTTAGTTCAGTTACCTTCGCTTACTTGTGGTACCGGAACAATGGTGGACAGCTTGAAACAAGTGGGGACAGCAGGCTCGATAGGGAGAGACTGAATGTCCATAAACACTCCAGCCAGCTGGTCTTCGCATGCTATTGACGAAGGGGCTTTGGATGCCGCCCGTGCTGGCAGCCTTGTGAGGGTTAACACGCTTGAAAGTCCACAGAGTTTGAGAGCACACAGTCCTCGTGAGCAGGCCCCCGCTGATCACGAGGACTGTGTGCTCTCTGCCTCATCCTATGACCTGTACAGAGAGGGGTTGTGTGCAGTGAGCCAATCTAAATATCTGACAGGTTTTAGCAACACAGGAAGATAGAGCGAGTGATAAAGAAAGAGAGGAGATGGAAAGGGAGAGAAAGTGAGAGAAAGTGAGAGCGAGTCAGAGAGTGCGAGAGAGAGTGCGAGAGAGAGAGAGAGAGAGAGTGCGAGAGAGAGAGTGCGAGAGAGAGAGAGAGAGAGAGAGAGAGAGAGAGAGAGAGAGAGAGAGAGAGAGAGAGAGAGAGAGAGAGCGAGAGAGAGACAGAAGCAGAGACAGAGAGTGGGGGAGAGGTGCACTAGGGCAGCTCGTTAGCCACGGCGTCAAGGTTAATTTTAGCTCTGGCGGGAGGCTGGATTGATATTTCCTCGTCCGCCCAAGGCAGATTATATACAGAGATCATACATTTCTGTGATTACGTATTCATAACCTGTAGGGGGGGACATCTAAAAGGGACGGACCGGGGAAGGAAGAGAGAGACGCAGCAGATAAACTTTAGCTAGAGGTTCTACCAATAAACATTGCATTGGACAAGCAAAGACTGAGCTCGCAGTTGGCTTTGGCATGGCATCTGTTACTGCTGTGCACCACCCAGGAGCAATGTGCACTCATTGTGTGCGTGTGCAGGTGTTCATCACATGTGGCTGGAAATGAGTCTTGAACACATTCCAGTTCATATAAACTAAAGGCCTATAAACATTATATAAACACTATTTTGGTCTGACTTTATATTCTGAATGGGTTTGTATCATTTCAAAAGAACACCTGTCACTTCTTAACAGCTACAGCCAAGAGCTTTAAGGACAGCCATTCCAGTGGATGATGTCACACTCCCCAGGATCCCTGTAGACCCTAACAAATCCACCAGTTGAGACATCTAGCACACAATAATTGCTTCCTGCCCCCTAAATACATGAGTGAAATGTGCCCAGATGATAGTTGCTTTTCACACTCCAACATGCCACCCGGTCTTTCTCACAGAGAAATTAATGTCTGATAACTATACTGAGAGAGAAAATGCATGTGGCTGCATGTGGCCATTAAGGGATGAACAAACTCACAGAGACTGGACATATAGACACAGATACACATGTGCAAGAACGTACTTCATTCCTAGTCCTGCAGCTGCTTTCTGTACCAGTAAGTCATATTAGAGAAATGTGTTCCATGGCCTTTAACTATGCTCCTTATGTTCATTTATCTTTCGCACAGTGTTGCACAATAACGGTAATTCATTAGCAAAGCACACACACACACTCACAACCTAACATAAAAACCCCAAAAGATATATGATAGGCCAGGTAAGACACATAAGGAAATTGGAAACAAAGCTAGCTCTCACTAGAGGCGGCGGTGTCTCGACGCCTGTCGATGCCCTGCCTTTTAAATTGGCAGTTGATTGAGGAAGGCATCAGGTGCAGGGTGGGAGCCGGGGAGAAATCCTGTCAGGAAATCACTGTCTCCTACATCTTAATTAACACAGGGTGACACACACAGCATGATGCGCACACACACACACACACAAAGATTGATTTTCATTGTACCCTGAAATCACACCTGCAACCCTATACATGTGACTATTGAATCTGAATCTGAACATTTAGACACACACACACACACACACACACACACACACACACACACACACACACACAGAGAGAAAGCCAAACGAACAAAAACAGTGTACTACTACACTACACACGTAGCCTATGCAGCCAGGAAGGATATATGAGCCATGGTGCCTGTTGTCCGAGAGCAATGATGAGGTGAGACTTGACTCAACCCCACATCAACTGATCAACGTGATGACAGTAAAAGCCAAGTCAAGTGTCTGAGCCAAGACAGATCACTCAACTGCAGATTTCTTAAAAGGCTTGGCATGTCATGTTCCTTTATTCATGCGCCTGTTTGCACGCACGCTCGCTCACACACACACAAACACACTTCCAACTGCCCAGGTAGAAGGAAAGAAGCATATAATTATATATAGAATCCATATAGATACAGTAATTTACATAGCATAGGCTAACATACATCATGCATAGGCTATTCCCCAAAAATAAGGGACATTTTTGCATTCGGTCTGTGAATGTTGCCCATCACGATCAGGTTTTTGAAGAGAGACTGAGAAGGCTTGGAAAAGAAAGATCTATATGTGTGACATTGGTCTATGTGGTCACAGGATGCACAATGAGCGGACCAGCGGAGGACTCCCTAGGCCTATGTCTCAACATGTAACAATGCTTAAGATTAAATTAGGCCTTGCCGATACAGGCCTCAACCCCATTTAGTAACTCCGTTACAGTAGCATCACCAGCAGTACCAAGGTTCCAGAGAATGATGCTACATTGGACTAATGGGGACAGAGGCTTGTCTGGCATCACCCTTATTCTGTTTGCAAAACAGCGTCAAGGTAGAGACTAGTATTTTCTCACCCCAATTCAATGGAGTGTTTAACAGTATGGCTTTTGTTGTTTTCTAAAGTTATCAAATGCCCTCTTTGCAGACTGAGGGCAATAGCGTATAGTATAACAACCAGTTATGTGGATAACGAGTGCCACCCTCTTGTTTTGTGGTGCTTTTTTTTTTTTTTATAATAAGAATTAAGATGAGATTTCCTGGCCACTTCTTAAGTCACTCTGGATAAGAGTGTCTGCTAAACGACTAAAAAGTAAACAGGACAAGATTGTGATTCTGGGCCCAGAATACCTTGCAACACGGTATTGGTCACAGCTTTCATCCACAAGCATCTGGAGATTAAATCCAGTGTCCAGCCAAAAAACGCATGGTCAAAACAGGACGAATTCAACAATTTCACTACTCTGAGCGGCACAGAGGAAGATCGATGAGTGAGGAGGAAAAGCTTGAAGATCCTGAAGATCGTATGAAGAAGACTGTGCTTTTAAACAGCTTGGACAATTACAGAAAATGATGTCATGGCTTAAGAAGCTTTTGATACACTAATTGACATCATTTGAGTCAATTGGAGGTGTACCTGTGGATGTATTTCAAGGCCTACCTTCAAACTCAGTGCCTCTTTGCTCGACATCATGGGAAAATCAAAAGAAATCAGCCAAGACCTCAGAAAACAAATTGTAGACCTCCACAAGTCTGGTTGATCCTTGGGAGCAATTTCCAAACGCCTGAAGGTACCACGTTCATCTGTACAAACAATTGTATGCAAGTATAAACACCATGGGACCACACAGCAGTCATACCGCTCAGGAAGGAGACGTGTTATGTCTCCTAGAGATGTACATACTTTGGTGGGAAATGTGCAAATCAATCCCAGAACAACAGCAAAGGACCTTGTGAAGATGCTGGAGGAAACAGGTACAAAAGTATCTATATCCACAGTAAAACGTGTCCTATATCGACATAACCTGAAAGGCCGCTCAGCAAGGAAGAAGCCACTGCTCCAAAACCGCAATAAAATAAGCCAGACTACGGTTTGCAACTGCACATGGGGACAAAGATCGTACTTTTTGAAGAAATACCCTCTGGTCTGAAGAAACAAAAATAGAACTGTTTGGCCATAAAGACCATCGTTATGTTTGGAGGAAAAAGGGGGAGGCTTGCAAGCCGAAGAACACCATCCCAACCATGACGCACGGGGGTGGCAGCATCATGTTGTGGGGGTGCTTTGCTGCAGGAGGGACTGGTGCACTTCACTAAATAGATGGCATCATGAGGAAGGTAAATTATGTGGATATATTGAAGCAACATCTCAAGACATCAGTCAAGTTAAAGCTTGGTCGCAAATGGGTCTTCCAAATGGACAATGACCCCAAGCATACTTCCAAAGTTGTGGCAAAATGGCTTAAGGACAACAAAGTCAAGGTATTGGAGAGGCCATCACAAAGCCCTGACCTCAATCCTATAGAACATTTGTGGGAAGCTTGTGGAAGGCAACCCGAAACGTTAAACAATTTAAAAGACAATGCTACCAAATACTAATTGAGTGTATGCAAACTGCTGACCCACTGGGAATGTGATGAAAGAAATAAAAGCTTAAATAAATAATTCTCTCTACTATTATTCTAACATTACACATTCTTAAAATAAAGTGGTGCTCCTAACTGACCTAAGACAGGGAATTTTTACTAGGATTAAATGTCAGGAATTGTACAAAACCGAGTTTAAATGTATTTGGCTAAGGTGTATGTAAACTTCCAACTTCAACTGTAATTATTTCAACTTCGCCTTTGTGGTAATCTGTGAGGAATCTCAGACTTCCTGTTCCTGGTTTGTAAGATAACAGCTCGGTAGAAGATGGAAAGTTACTGAGCCACAGCCACTTATATGGTTGGTACTGTAGTTGATATACTACTGAGATTCCCCGATACATAACCCAGAGAAACACCAAACACACCGGGTTGAAGAGACATTAATCAGTATTGAAGATGCTGAGAACTCAGTATGCTGTACACTGAGTGTACAAAACATTAGGGACACAACCATTGTAGATTAAGGGGAGGAGACAAGTTAAAGAAAGATGTTTAAGCCTTGAGACATGGATTGTGTATGTGGGCCATTCAGAGGGTGAATGAGCAAGACAAAATATTTTGTCTTGCTCAACTCGATATTAGAAAGGTGTTCCTAATGTTTAGTACTCAGTGTATGTAGATGTACTATAATACAGAAACTGTTGGGTAAATCATTGGGCAGACCATCAGATCCAGCGTAAGAGTCCCAGCCCAGTCAATTACAGGGTGAAAGAGTAGCTGGACCCTGGGTGCTGGACAGGGACAAAGGGGTGTTTGAGGGCTGTGGGGGTACCATGGGAACCCTCTCTATAGCAGCCTCCCAGACCTTAGCCTTAATGGCCACAAGCTGCCAACAAAAAGTGTTTACATCCAGAAAAAACACATTGGAAAAGCTCCTGTATAAGTACAGGTCTCTGGGTTACCACAGATAAGATGAGGAGGCGGCGAGAGAGAACGATGGGTTTGGAAAGCCATGAGCAGGAGGACAAAGTGAGAGAGATAAATACAAGGCCAATTGTGCCATTAAAAACAGTTTAGCACAGTAATCATTAAAGCACTTACTTATACTTAGTCCTTTGACAGATGGGTAATGGTCTTAAAAACAACCTCATTAGATAACATGGAATCCCTTGAGAGAAGGGGGGAGGTCACAGAGGACAACATGTTTAACCTTTGATCTTGATAAGATTCACTTTATTTCCCTAAGGAGAATTGTATTAAAATCAAAAAGGCCTGCTGTACGTACAGTCATGTGAAAAAGCAAGTGCACCCCCTGGAAAGTTCTCTTAATTTTTTTTTACATATTTGGAAGATGGATATGTAATATTCACTTCAACACTATTGTCAGATGTTTTTTTCCATCGGCAGAGACTGGGAAACTGGTCAGAATTGAAGGAATGATGGATGGCTCTAAATACAGGGAAATGTTTGTCTTCCAGAGATTTGAGACTGGGACGGAGGTTCCCCTTCCAGCAGGACAATGACCCTAAGCATAATGCTAAAGCAACACTTCATTAAAGTAATGAATATTTATGTAAATGTGATATTTCAGGTTTTTGTAAAATATTTAAAAAAATATATAAAGTTTTTGCTGTGTTATTATGGGGTATTGTGTGTAGATTGATTTGGAATTCAAACTATTTTATCAATTTTAAAAATAAGGCTGTAACCTAACAAAATGATGAAATGTTGAAACGAAGGCACTGTATATAATGGGGGATTGGAAATTATGCAGACAATTACATTGATGGAAGCCACAATCTATCTGCAATATTAAAGCTGATCTACCCTCAATTGTTTTTTATTTTTTACAAAAAATCTAAAAAATAGTCAGCCTATTATGAAATTATGTCAGCAAAGCATTTGTTCATTCAACCCATCAAGTCTGAATTGCAATAATCTGCTCCAATTACATAGGCTACTCTCAGTGCACACTTTGAGAGGGATTGTCTTGTTTAACTGCTCCAAACAGATGACAATCAGTTTTTTCTAAGCTATTTAGCATTAATAAGAATGTCACCCTCTCGCAATCAGGGTGGAGGGGGGCTTGACTGACCATTTAAAGACCTTCAAGTGGATGTCTTAAACATATGAGTGAACGACCAATGAACAACTAAAATGTTCATAATCTAGCCATCTACAGAGGCAGAGCTCGTTGTCATGGCACCTGTTGCTGAGCAGTGGTCCTCTAAATGCTCAGATTGCTCATATTTCGATCTCTTTCAAAAACAGCTCAAGCATAACCGTACATTGGCTGGGCCTGGGTTGACTCGGTATGGTATAGACCCCAAAGCTGGCCAGTGGACCTATGGATTGCTAAAGCACGAGTAGACACACACACACACAGATTCACTTTAAAGCTCATTCCCCCTATGGTTGGTAACTCCTCCAGGTCATAATACAGTGGTCATGGTAAGACGCTCTAATAACAGTGTGCCTCCGACCATTACAATGGCCATGGGCTGTTGGTCTTAGTGAACTGGCTTGGAAACACAGGATTACCATTCAGTTGGAATGAGGTGTATGGGTGTATATGTATACACGGGTGAGCTTCACAGAAAATTCCATAGATGAGACCAAAAACACCCAGGTATATCAATTGTGATTAGCCCGTCTGTGCCTTTGAGAACCTCACACCTGAGCTTCTGTTCCTACACACAGAGCCACTTGGAAACCATGACAATGATTGACTCAGAAAAGCAACAGTGCTTTGATCTTCTGAGATGATGCCACTTTGTAGATCAAAGACAGACAACGGAAGGGTTGTGAAAGGTTCCCCCTCAGGGACGGAAGCCTGAGGTACTGAGGCCCGGTTCCAAACAAAAGCCCAACCGGCCTCCAGTGTTAGTCTGTGTAGTTCGGCTGTCATTGTTTGAAGGCCGTCACTACATAAAGCAGAAGGTGACAAGAGCAGGGGTACCCAGAAGTACACAGTACCTCCGGTTTACTTTTGCAACTGGTAGTTCCTTTAATTGTGTTTCATTGATTAGCCAAGATGAGAGTCCACTCACCAGGAACCTCATTTAAAACCCTTGAGTCAATTTAACACAAATTATCGTGAGCCATATCTGAAAAGACACCAAAATATTGAGATGTAAAATAATTGGTGCACACCATACATACGCATGTTTCCCGTTAGAAATCAGACCTATCGTGAAACTGTGCACGCGTTTCACGATAGGTGAAACGCGTGCATTATAACTCACGATAGGTGCATTATAACTCCACCTGAAAAACACTAATCATTCACCTTTTATGGTGAATATAACGCCTTTATTTGCTGTATACTTTGGACGTATTGGAATTAGGCCCAGACAATATCCGAGGAAATAGCAATACAGTACATGGCGAACTTGATCAAATGTCTTTGGAGGGGATGGCAGAATGTTTTCTTTTGCAGTGACATTTGCTGTATCTGACCGTGTTTAAAAGACTAAAACAATAGCACATTGAGATGCTCATGGTAATTTGTAGTATGGCTACTTCTGGAATATGAACACAACCTCACCCGAAAAGGTGAGGATTTTATTCTGCAATGGTTATGACACATACATTATGTTTATAAATTAAATACTGTCTACGAGAAATTTGACATTAGAGTATTGACTGTAGTATCGTTGGATTTGATTAATTTGGTTATTATTAAATTGATTATTCTAACGTTTAATTGATTATGTGATTGAATTAAATTATGCAAGAATAAAATGATTAATAACCTGGGGCACCACTGGAATCTGTCGTTTACAGAGTTACCGATTACAGAAAACAACTTTGGATATTATATATAGTATAACAGTCAATCATTAACAATACCGCAGATTTCAGTCTCATTCTGAATCCTAGCTCACATGTTGAATCAGTATACACAAATTGTCTTAATCATTTGTTTACCAACTAGCTAAATTAACACACAGACTTGCATATATATATATATATACAGTTGAAGTCGGAAGTTTACATACACTTAGGTTGAAGTCATTAAAACTCATTTTTCAACCACTCCACAGATTTCATGTTAACAAACTATAGTTTTGGTAAGTCGGCTAAGACATCTACTTTGTGCATGACACAAGTAATTCTTCCAACAATTGTTTACAGACAGACATTTCATTCACAATTCCAGTGGTCAGAAGTTTACATACACTAAGTTGACTGAGCCTTTAAGCAGCTTGGACAATTACAGAAAATTATGTCATGGCTTTAAAAGCTTCTGAAAGGCTAATTGACATCACTTGAGTCAATTGGAGGTGTACCTGTGGATGTATTTCAAGGCCTACCTTCAAACTCAGTGCCTCTTTGCTAGACATCATGGGAAAATCAAAAGAAATCAGCCAAGACCTCAGAAAAAAAAAATGGTAGGCCTCCACAAGTCTGGTTCATCCTTGGGAGCAATTTCCAAACGCCTGAAGGTACCACGTTCACCTGCACAAACAATAGTATGCAAATATAAACACCATGGGACCACGCAGCCGTCATACGGCTCAGGAAGGAGACGCATTCTGTCTCCTAGAGATGAACATACTTTGGTTCGAAAAGTGCAAATCAATCCCAGAACAACAGCAAAGGACCTTGTGAAGATGCTGGAGGAAACAGGTACAAAAGTGTCTATATCCACAGTAAAACGAGTCCAACATCAACATAATCTGAAAGGCAGCTCAGCAAGGAAGCCACTGCTCCAAAACCGCCATAAAAAAGCCAGACTACGGTTTGCAACTGCACATGGGGACAAAGTTGTATTTTTTGGAGAAATGTCCTATGGTCTGATGAAACAAAAATAGAACTGTTTGGCCATAAAGACCATCGTTATGTTTGGAGGAAAAAGGGGGAGGCTTGCAAGCCGAAGAACACCATCCCAACCGTGAAGCACGGGGGTGGCAGCATCATGTTGTGGGGGTGCTTTGCTGCAGGAGGGACTGGTGCACTTCACTAAATAGATGGCATCATGAGGAAGGAAAATTATGTGGATATATTGAAGCAACATCATCAGTCAGGAAGTTAAAGCTTGGTCGCAAATGGGTCTTCCAAATGGACAATGAACCCAAGCATACTTCCAAAGTTGTGGCAAAATGGCTTTAGGACAACAAAGTCAAGGTATTGGAGTGGCCATCACAAAGCCCTGACCTCAATCCTATAGAAATTGTGTGGGCAGAACTGAAAAAGCATATGCGAGCAAGGAGGCCTACAAACCTGACTCAGTTACACCAGTTCTGTCAGGAGGAATGGGCCAAAATTCACCCAACTTATTGTGGGAAGCTTGTGGAAGGCTACTCAAAATGTTTGACCCAAGTTAAACAATTGAAATGCAATGCTACCAAATACTAATTGAGTGTATGTAGTACACTTCTGACCCACTGGGAATGTGATGAAAGAAATAAAAGCTGAAAAAAATCTTTCTCTCTACTATTATTCTGACATTTCACATTCTTAAAATAAAGTGGTGATCCTAACTGACCTAAGACAGGGACTTTTTACTAGGATTAAATGTCAGGAATTGTGAAAAACTGAGTTTAAATGTATTTGGCTAAGGTGTATGTAAATGTCCGACTTCAACTGTATATACACAAAATGGATCATACATGTTTGCAATCATGCCATGAAAAGTCCCTAGTGGGCTTTTCCGATATGACGGTTAGTTACACAAAGGAAAGGGGAGGGTTTGGAGTGAAATGAGCGGGAAAAGAGACAAAGGCTTATCGACCTGGATGAAGCTATGCTAATGTAAACACGAGATCTCATGCCTTCTAATAACCGCCCATTCGGAAAAGGTAATGCAATTATAGATATTTACGATTTGAGCTTGGCTTCAATAGATGGGTCGAAGACGGAAGACTCTGGTCCTTTGGACAGTCTTTCTGGTTGCAGTGTCTGTAGAGTGGATACGTTGGAGTAGCCAGTTCAATGCAGGTACTGCGTTCCTCAACTGTTAGGCCGCGTTCCTCAACTGCAGTCTGATAACCGCGACGACTAAGATTTAATCACTTGGGCGTGGCTACCGACTGATGAAGTTTACTTATGAAATCAATTGTCTCATTCACAAAGGTTAGAAATTACATTTAATCTTTTCACAAATAGTTTCATATTCAAACATATAAAATGGATAACAATTCCATGTAAATCTGATAACTAGAATGTGTAGGCTTCCCAAGATACATTTTATGTTGTCCTGTCGTCAGATATTATGTCCCAAACAACAACCGATCTGACATAATATTCTTTAAGTACATACGGACACTTTCAACTCGTGGAAAAAGGGAAATATTGTTCCATTCACAACCTTTCGATGTTTACCATGCTTGCAAAGTCTCTCTCTGTGGTAACAAGCCTGTCCATTTTGGTAGAACGGTTTGAGAGAAAGACCACATAAACATGTGGGGGAGAGAGAGAGAAAGGGGGGGTTATGACCCCCACCCAACAGGGCAACGTCGTGACAAGACGTAGTAGCCAACAAACGTCAATTGAAAAGGGGAACCCTTTCAGTCCTACCGTTAAACTGCGCTTCGGCTCAAATAGAGTGAACTATTTGAAATAGCTTATCTATTTACTTCTGTGAAGTGGGTCTAATTAAATGAGAAATGGGACGAATGGTAGACTATCCTAACTTGTTGTAGGCCTATAGGCTATCTCTCGAAAACAAAACCATCACAGTCAGAAAGGTTGAGGAATTTATGGAAATTAAATAAAGAATAGGAAATAGATGCATTTTACATTTTATGTCATTTAGCAGACACTCTGATCCTGAGCGACTTACAGGAGCAATTGGGTTTAAGAGCCTTGCTCAAGGGCACAGACAGATTTTTCACCTACTCTGCTCGAGGATTCGAACCAGTGACCTTTCAATTACTGGTCCAACGCTCTTAAACACTAGGCTACTTGCCTATTTCAAATTATTTTTGAATTTTAAGATAAAAATATATATTTTCATTCTTCTCACTAAAAGCAGGTGATTGCATCTTGTTATTATATTTAGCTTCCTGTACTTTTGGTATGAATAAGAGTGTCATCATGTATTCCTGCAGAAGGCTACTACTAGGATACTTTTGCCTTCTTGCAATGCAATACTTCAACCACTAGAAACTGTGCGTACACATGGTCTAAAGTTTGCAGGAGGATAAGCACAATCTCACGTCAGGTTCCGTTTTTATAAATTCCAACTTTTGCGTGAAAACTAGCGCACGCATGTTTTGGGACATATTTTGTGCATATGCAATGTTTATAAATGAGGCCCCTGGTGCCCCAGATCTGAATCAGGATGGAAAAACAGCAATGCTTTGGACCTCGAGGTCCAAAGGGGGAGCTATAGGGTAGTTCATGTTTTACAGGTGGCAAACAACATGGACAATTCTATGTCAGACATCAACATAGGCAGTAGTTAGGTAACCATCTGGTCGCCATGGTGGTACGTATCCATGTGGATAGTTCATGTATTGCTATGGATCAACCTTGTTCCTGGAGAGCTACCATCCTGTAAATTCACTCCGACCCTAATCTAGCTTGCACACATGATTCAAATAATTTGCTAGTTGATAAGGTGAATCAGGTTCATTACAACTGGTGTTGGAGCAAAAACCTACAGGAGGGTAGCTCTCCAGGGACAGGGTCGGAGAGCTCTGGTGTAAAGGGTATGGGTGTGAGTTGCTTTAGTAGTGTTGCTTGGCAGATTTCTCCAATGAGCTCACAAACCACTGTGCAATCACTCCACGGATCTCTTCAAATAACTCTGGACTGAGAAGATTACAAACTGTTCACTCAAGCCTCGCATAGCCTACTAGAGAGTCAATTTAATAAGAAATCTACAGCTCTGTCTGAATGACCAAAATTCACCCAGTATCACACACTTCTACGAGCACTTTTTCAAACACGTCTACAAGCACTCCTTACACCCCTTTTTTCCCCAACCAATTACTTTCACCGCAATCCTGTTTCCAAGAAACCGGTTTCTTGTGACTGACTGAGCATACAAAGTCGCTACAAGCAGCTAGCATACTTGTCTGCTGTGTTAGAGATGGAGGAGAGATAAACAGAGGCCCAACCTTAATTATAGAAGCAATGTGTTCTTAGAACAAGGCAGTACCCATCAGAGCGAGAGCCGGAGAAAGAGACATAAAGAGAGCAAGAGAGAGAGAGAGCGAGAGAGAGAGAGAGAGAGAGGAAGAGAGCGAAGAAGAGAGAGCTTGATAGAAAATGGACGAGTGAGAAAAGGAAGGGTTAAAAGCCATCCATCTCCGGTGTGTTTTTTCTGTTCCGTTCCCCAAATGGACACAGCGGTGGCCTGGAGCGTGGCCTCAGCCCGAGGATTAACGAGGCTACCTGGAGCTGTAATTGTAGTCAAACAGGAGCACCTCTCAGGCGCTCACGGGTCACGCATTCTATTAGCCCATAGGTGAGGAGAGGCCAATGAAAAGCACTTCCACCAGTGTTTTCCATAAGCGCTGGCCATCTGCTAAATAGCCAATAATAGCCAATAAGACTCATTGTAAGACCCATTTTAAATAAAATAGGCTTCTTTCCATTTAAAAGTTTCAATTTGCAAGTCAGAAAAGTCTGTATAGCCTTCTCCCGCTAGAATGAATGATATGCATCTTCTAGAGGTAGGACTTGTGCCCGTCAGTCACAAAGCGAGCGATGACAGGGAAACACTGCTGGTTTGTCAGTCTGCGGTCTGTCCCACCTCTCGGTACCTGTGTTATTTTTGTGCGCTGTGGTTGGCTGCAGTCCAAAACAAATTCACAGAGGGAGAGCATGATGCTAATACATCGTCTCCTATGAGTGAATTTACACGTCCCATGTCATGTAAGTGGTAGCGACGAGTTGAAATCCACTTCATTATTGTTTTGTGGCACATTCATTTATTTTCTTTTGCGAGTTTCATAAACATATACACGGATTCTAGGCGCATAGGCTACTTAGTGTGCTTCGATTGACGCCCGAACAGCAAGTGTTGACTAGTTTATAAAACTTAGTTATACAGTATGTCCATCGTATCTCAATGGTAAAAACAAAGATCTTGTTAGAATTTTCCTAGGATTCAAAGCCCATGTTGAGACTTGCCAGCGATCGCTAAAGTGACTCATCAGCACAGTCTAGTGACGGGCTGTTCATGAATAAACTGCTATTTGTGCCCTGTTTCAGGAAACTATGCACATGTTGCGGGTAACTACTTCACAGGAGAGCCGTTGGAACGTAAAAAAATATTTGGGGCTTGGGTGCTTGACTGCCGTTGTTTTCCGATCAATCCTACTTATTGGCCAGTGTCCAGTATGCACTCTGAATGCGAAACGCTCTGAATTTACGAACGGACAACGCCAAAGATCTGGATAAGATAACAGCCTAACCAGCTCTGCTAGGGCGAGTAATGGTCAGTGAGCTGTTCTCTCTCTCTTAGATGTCTGGAAGTAGCTAACAAGTTAGTACAGAACCCTCGGATCAACCCTTAAAGAGATGGGTGGGGCTAAAGCTTAAGAGGGTGTGAATGACGCTGAATGGGTGTAGACAAAGGGTTCTCTAGTAGTACCAAAACATTCAAACGCCGTTTTCTCAAAAGTGAGTTTACTAGTTAATCAACATTCAAATTGTTCTTCACTAGTTTATCAACTTTCCCATTGTTCCTCAACTGTTTTGTACGATATACCATTTTGTAGCTCTGAGTCTCTATTTTTATCCAATGTAAAAAACACAATTTCAAATTGTGCTACATAAGACCGATTTGAGCCGGTCAGTCACATTTTTGAAGCAATCTTTTAGGTGAACGGAACCGATTCGTATCGGTGAGAGCCTATAAGATATGGGAGCCATTTGGCTCACCAATTTGCATACTGGTAGGCTACTACTGCTTTTTCCATGAATTTACAGATAAATTATGAAAACATTTGATGAAGATGTTGAATCCTCACTGCAGGAACAATAGGTATTGGAGAGAGAGCCTCATTCTGGTCCAAAATATAATACAAGAAAACAGACTGAAGGTTATAAAAGCTAATGTCATGATACTTATATGGTGTTATTAAAGATGTTGCAAAGCCCATGTTTAACACCTGCTTCACTTTTCAAACATCCATCTATCCATGGGTGCCTGACTTTGTATAAAAGCGTGTTGATTTTGTTATTAGGTTTGACCAAAAAACACAGCATTAGCCATGGCAAAAATTCATAGAATTGTAGGAAATTAGCTTTAAAGCTACAACATTTTACAATCTCAGCTCCATGGCAGAATATGTATAATCGCAGGCAATTAGCTTTAGAAATGCAAGAATTTCTCTCAGCTCCATGGCTTAAAATGTCTATACACAACTAAAATTCAGCCATGTTGTCTCCCCCTTATTTGATCCAGGAAAAAACATAAAAACCTGTAATGCTATACCACATAGACCCCTTTATTGTTTACAAACTGAGGACAGGTCAAAATGCATGAAACATTCATGGCCATTTAGCTAGCTTGCTCTTGCTAGCTAATTTGTCCTGGGGATATAAACATCGAGTTCTTATTTTACCTGAAATATATGGCATTTATATGGCAGTTAGCAACCAACTTTAAAGGTGCATTACCATCATTACCAACTGGACTGGAGTGTGGACCTCAGGTAATCTTCCAATCACCCACGTGGGTATATTCTCCTAAAAAACAAATGAGGAGATGGGAGAGGCGGGACTTGCAGCACGTCGTGTCAAAAATAGAACCAAGTTTGGATATGCAGACGTTCGCTAACGCGCTCAAGCAGTTTGGATGAAATTACTGAATAACATGTGTAAATGTATTTTGCACGATACGCAGACGCGAGTGGTGTGATCAGCATGTAACACTAAATTTGGAACCTTGAAAAAATTAACAGTGATTGAGTGATGACCATGAAAACATGCAAAACTGATGCTTATAGTTATGTTCAACGAGTTTATTATTCTTCCGTGCTTTATCTAGCTCTATTTGTGATATTTGACTTTGCCTCGCTGGCTTGCAAGGTAATCAATCCTCTGATGATATCGGAGATGTTGTAGACGATAACCATCTGATTACGGGTGACAAAATGGTGGAGTAAACACCGTGTTTCAGCATTCGTTAATTTCTCTCTTTATATTAATTTCTTAGCTTTAATAACTTTACGCTGTGCCTTTGCTTTATCCAAATCTGGTCATGAAGCAGTGATGTGAGTTCTAAATTGCTCTTGTTCAGTAACATTATTGTTATTTGTATTATTTTTCTTGCTACAGTAACTGCCACCATAGCTCAGGCTGAGATCAATGTGAATCTATATTGGTGCCAAGAATTGATCTTAGGTGGAAAAGCCTCAATCTTCTTTTATTGATTTTCATATGTATAAATGATGAGGCTATAGTGGTTATGCAGGGTCTACATTGGAGAGTTGAAATCCCCTGCATGTTAGCTGGCAGGAAACCCCTATTGGAACTTTGCGTGTTTATTTTTCGGGTTTATTATAGTTTGGGTTCAGGGTTTATATAGCTTGTTTAGGCTCGGTGAGAATGGGGGAAGTTCAACACAGTAGAATTCAGTCTGCATATTGTTCGGTCAAAGTGCAATGCCAGGTAACAGACTGTGTTTACAGTGCATTCGGAAAGTATTCAGACCCCTTGACTTTTTCCACGTTTTGTTATATTTTACAATATCCCATAATGACAAAGCGAGAACAGGTTTTTAGACATTTTTACAAATGTATTAAAAATAAAAAAAACAGAAATATCTTATTTTACATAAGTATTCAGACCCTTTGATATGAGTCTCGAAATTTAGCTCAGGTGCATCTGGCTTACATTTCTACAACTTGATTGGAGTCCACCTGTGGTAAATTCAATTGATTGAACATGATTTGGAAATGTGCACACCTGTCTATATAAGATCCCACAGTTGACACTGCATGTCAGAGCAAAAACCAAGCCATGAGGTCGAAGTGTCCGTAGAGCTCAGAGACAGGATTGTGTCGAGGCACAGACCTGGGGAAGTGTACCAAAAAATGTCTGCAGCATTGAAGGTCCCCAATAACACAATGACCTCCATCATTCTTAAATGGAAGAAGTATGGAACCACCTAAACTTTGGCCGCCTGGCCAAACTGAGCAATCAGGGGAGAAGGGCCTTGGTCGGGAAGGTGACCAAGAACCCGATGATCACTCTGACAGTGCTCCAGAGTTCATCTGAAGAGATGGGAAGAACTTCCGGAAGTACAACCATCTCTGCAGCACTCCACCAATCAGGCCTTTAAAGTAGTGGCCAGACGGAAGCCACTCCTCTGTAAAAAGAAGATTTAGGAGGGGAAAAAAACTATTTAAAACATTTTAGAATAAGACTAACGTAGCAAAATGTGGAAAAAGTCAAGGGGTCTGAATACTTTCCGAATGCACTGTAAGTACATGTAACAGAGGGAACAAGAATCACATTAAAAGGAAAAACGTAATTTAGATTTTTTATATTGATATTGCTCTAATGCAAGACAATCATTTAGATGATAAGGAGCATTTGAAATTGCAACAAGGGTTGGAAAAATGTTGTACATAATTTACATCAAGTAGTACATTTACATACAGCCTAGTTAAATAAAGGTTACATTAAAAAATATATGTTTTAAATACATTTATATTAAGTAGTAGAGGTGTGGCAATTCTTGTACCACTTAAGTAGTTGAATTGTGTGAAAGATACATTTGGTTGTTTTGTTATAATTAAAGGTACTTTAAGAAGGGAATTAAAAAAATATATATATATTTTTTTAATTCCCTTCTTAAAGGGAATTAGAATCTCCTCCAACCACAGCATTATCTGGGTTTAATTCTGAGAAGTCTCGAAATACCTTCGTGAGGAAATCAGGGGGGTAGTATATATATATATATATATATATATACACTACCCCCCTGATTTCCTCACTAAGGTATTTCGAGACTTCTCAGAATTAAACCCAGATAATGCTGTGGTTGGAGGAGATTCTAATTGTTTGCTGAGCTCCCTTATTGACAAGTTTTACAGCAGCATAGCTTGCTCCTCTCCTCAATCAAGGTCGCTAAAAGCGATTTGTGATTATCTGGGGTATGCTGATGTCTGGAGAACCTTTCATCCCTCCAACAGAGTGTTAACATTTTTCTCTGCACCCCATGGATGTTAGACTAGAATATATCACCTTTTTATGCCCAGGACATCTTTGCAGTCTGTTTTTTGCTAATATAGGCCGCATAGTCATATCTGATCATGCTGAGGTGATCCTGGGAATAAAACTCAAAGGGACACCCAAACCATCAAGACACTGGAGATACAATAATTCTTAAAGACCATACATTTACATAACATTTTATCGCAGACCTTAAAGCATTTCTCTATAATAACTCTCAAATCAATCAACAGATAACACCCCAACAGGAAACCTGTAAAGCGTACGCCAGGAGTTGGATTATGTCATACTCAGCCACTAAGAAGCGGAAAAAATGTGAAAAGCAAAATACGTTAGAGGGTGACTTGGCAACTACAGAGAAGGACTACATAAAAATTCCCACTCCTGCCCTATTAAAGGAAATATCAGTTATTAGATCAACGTTGGACTCTTTCCTAACACAGGACACTAAAAAGAAAATTTGATTTGTCAGGCAAAATATTTATGAACATGGCAATAACCCAGGAAAATATTTGGAGTACCTAGCTGAGCAAGATGGTGCCGACAGACATGGCAGCTCTGCTTCTAGCTCCTAAGCAACTTTGCAGTATTTTGTTTTTCTTTCGGAGTGGAAACAATGGATAGATGGCAGCATTCGCGCAAAACTGAAAGCGCAAACCATCGCATTTAACCATGACAAGGTGACTGAGAATATAGCCGAATACAAACAGTGTAGTTATTCCCTCCATAAGTCAATGAAACAGGGAAAACATCAGTACTGAGACAAAGTGGAGTCACAATTCAATGGCTCAGACACAAGGTGTATGTGGCAGGGTCTACAGACAATCACGGACTACAAAGGGAAAATCTGCCACGCTGCGGACTCCGACGTCTTGCTTCCGGACAAGCTAAACACCTTCTTCGCCCGCTTTGAGGATAACACAGTGCACAGGATAACCAATGACTGTGGGAACTCCCTCTCCGTGGCCGACGTGAGTAAGACATTTAAGCGTATTAACCCTCGCAAGGCTGCTGGCCCAGACGGCATCCCTAGCAGCGTCCTCAGACCATGAGCAGACCAGCTGGCTGGAGTGTTTACGGATATATTCAATCTCTCCCTATACCAGTCAGCTGTCCCCACTTGCTTCAAGATGTCCACCGTTGTTCCTGTACCTAAGAAAGCAAAGGTAACTGAACTAAATGACTATGGCCCCGTAGCACTCACTTCTGTCATCATGAAGTACTTTGAGAGGCTAGTTAAGGATAATATCACCTCTACCTTACCTGACACTCTAGACCCACTTCAATTTGCTTAATGCCGCCCCAATAGATCCACAGACGACGCAATCGCCATCGCACTGCACACTAATCTATCCCATCTGGACAAGAGGAATACCTATAGCTGAAGTCAGAAGTTTACATACACCTTAGCCAAATACATTTAAACTCAGTTTTTTACAATTCCTGACATTTAATCCTAGTAACAATTCCGCCTTAGGTCAGTTAGGATCACCACTTTATTTTAAGAATGTGAAATGTCAGAATAATAGTAGAGAGAATTATTTTTTTCAGCTTTAATTTCTTTCATCACATTCCCAGTGGGTCAGCAGTTTACATACAATCAATTAGTATTTGGTAGCATTGTCTTTAAATTGTTTAACTTGGGTCAAACGTTTCGGGTTGCCTTCCACAAGCTTCCCACAATAAGTTGGGTGAATTTTGGCCCATTCCTCCTGGTTTGTAGGCCTCCTTGCTCCCACACGCTTTTTCAGTTCTGCCTACAAATTTTCTATAGGATTGATGTCAGGGTTTTGTGATGGTCACTCCAATGCCTTGACTTTGTTGTCCTTAAGCCATTTTGCCACAACGTTGGAAGTATGCTTTTGGTCATTGTCCATTTGGAAGACCCATTTGCAACCAAGCTTGAACTTCCTGACTGATGTCTTGAGATGTTACTTCAATATATCCACATAGCACCCCCACCCCAGTTCTATTTTTGTTTCATCAGACCAGAGGACAATTCTCCAAAAAGTACGATCTTTGTCCCCATGTTCAGTTGTAAACCGTAGTCTTCAACTGTAATTGCCAAAGGGTTTTCTAATGATCAATTAGCATTTTAAAATGATAAACTTGGATTAGCGACTCCGACATTGCTTGTCCGAATATTTATATATTTCTTAATTCCATTCTTTTACTTTTAGATGTGTGACTTTTAGATGTGTGTATTGTGCTGTTGGAGCTATAAACACAAGCATTTCATAACACCCGCAATAACATATGCTAAATATGTGTATGTGACCAATACAATTTGATATCTATCTGTAATCGTACTAAAGCAATCCAATTAAGAATAATACACAGATTGCAGATATCCCCAAATCGCAGACAGGCTTTTAGCCCCTCCTCCTCCTCCTCCTCCTCCTCTCCTCACTGTCTTATACGTAAAATGCACACTAACATTGTTTATGGTCTAATGGTACTGGTCTAATGGTACTGGTACTGGTCTAATGGTACTGGTACTGGTCTAACGGTACTGGTCTAATAATACTGGTCGAATGGTACTGGTCTAATGTTCTTCAAGAAATTGAAAGAATCCTAGGGGTCGACCTAGAATTGGACCCAGTTTCTTTGATGTTAGGTCTCCCTAGTAGGCATGTTACTTCTGTGGGCAAGAGGAGGCTTTAAAACATCCTTACCTTCGCAGCGAGGAAAAACATTATCTTACAGTGGATTAGTGACAAGGTCCCTTCTACTAAAGATTGGCACAAGATACTATTTGAAGGGGTTCAATTGGAATATTACATTCTAAAACAGATCAGTTCTACAAAATGTGGGAACCGTATTTGAATTGCCTAGAACCTGATTTATCAGCTATTATGCTGCAAGGATGGTGGTTGTTTACTTCTCTCAGGATTACACTGTAAGTTCCATGTATTGGACCTAATTCCTTTATTTAAACTGAGCTGTGTGCTTAATTTCTGTCTGTTTGTATATCTTAAAGTGGGAGAAAACTGTGAAACTCCAATAAAAATACTATTTTGTTTGTTAAAGGGATACTTCGGGGTTTTGGCTGCACACACAGACATAAAAATGGTATCCACAAGTTCATCTGACTCCGGTGAAGTAGATAAAGGGCCTAATTGCCAAAATCCCGAAGTAACCCTTTAACTTGCACAAGCTGCATTTGAAGTTGCATGTGATCGTATCCACTGCCAGGTAAACAACATCTTTTGGGCAGGGAAATGGGTCAATATAATGTAAATCTGTCAACATTAAGTGAAAAGTTTTCCTACTGATTATTTGCCTTCTTTAGAAATTACATCGTATTTCCAAGCCACTATCTTAAATCAGTGCCAATTGAGAATACATTAAGTAGAATAACGTTCTTCAAAATAACGTTCAAAAACAATATTGTGAATAAAACGGTCAACCCATGAATCAATCAATCAATCAAATGTATTTATAAAGCCCTTTTTACATCAGCCAATGTCACAAAGTGCTATACAGAAACCCACCTAAAACCCCAAACAGCGAGCAATGCAGATGTGGAAGCACACGGTCTCAATGGTGGAATGAATGAAGGTGATCATCATCTCTCACCACATTATGCAGAGAACTAGGGAGCCACTGAGTTTGTGAGCTGACATTTAAAAAAGGTGGATGACTATTCAGAGCAACGACGGAAGGAAAAAACACAGGCTGGCGTGTTGCAGATCCCGGTCCGAGGTGTGATATTCAGTGTGCACAATGAGTTCTGTATACAGCACATTAATAAACAAAGCCGTCAGCAATGCTGCCGACCGCCACCACCCTGCTGCATGATGCACCACGGAAGCTTTCCCTTCGTAAAGAAAAATACTCATACCACTGGGATGTTGCATGTACTGTAAGCTCGTACACACACACACACACACACACCACACACACACACACACACTATAGAGACATGCTACAGACAATCTTTACTCATCTCAATAATTCAAAGCCCTACACTCCTAAGTGAGAGACCAATGTATTCCTCTTCCTAACTAAAGCCCTAAGATAAAGCTACCCCTCAAAACAGCAGATGGAATGGAACCGGTTAGTCCCTCTCCTCTTTGAAGATCTCTATTCTTACGTCACAAACAGCTTTTGTTTGTACCCAGTTTTTCCACTAACTGCAGGAATATCATTATTCCTCAAGGTCTCATTCAAAATCTTTCTGTGTGTCTCTCCCTCTCTTCATCTCTTCCTCTCCCTCTCTTAAGATGAGAGAGCCCTTGGTGGCGTCCTCCTCTGTCCTTGCGAGGGGGAAGCTGAGCTGTATAAGGGAGGTTCCTGTTAGTATCGAGACAAACTGAAGGCGATACCGGGGTGGTGGAAGTGTCGTTGCCAGCAGACGGGCCATCATTATTGCAGTACATCACATCCTAAATCCTGACACACTGCATGGGGGAAGTAGACACACCGGGCCAATTAGTTAGAACTCTCACTTGGCTTCTTCCTGGAGATGGAGCTGGGGGCCACTACTACAGGCACAATGGATAAGCCCACTGTGGGCCCTTAATGCTTAGAGACAGGGCCCTGTGGAGAAGGCAGCCCACTAACAGCTTAGTACTGCCTGGCAAAATCAGACGGACAGCTAGACAATGAGTTTGGCCTAGAGTTTGCTGGGCAGCTAGCTCCAATGTTCATAATTGCAAATCACTCTGGACCGAAACATGAAGCCATGCCATTAAGTGTGGTATCTCCTTACACTATCCAACCCTATGAGATCATGACAGAGGATTCAGTCCAGCGCCCACTCATTAAACATAGATTACAGCCATTCCGGGAACCTGGGGCGTCATACTGCCAATGGGAAAACATCACTTATTCAAGAAAAAACAAAATCACAGCAACACCATTCCGATAAGAAAATGAATGGTACGGGGGCGAGGAAGATATGTGGAGCCCTTAACAAGTCAGTGATCTAAAGAGATAGATAGATAGATAGATAGATAGATAGATAGATAGATAGATAGATAGATAGATAGATAGATAGATAGATAGATAGATAGATAGATAGATAGATAGATAGATAGATAGATAGATAGATAGATAGATAGATAGATAGATAGATAGATAGATAGATAGATAGATAGATAGATAGATAGATAGATAGATAGATAGATAGATAGATAGATAGATAGATAGATAGATAGATAGATAGATAGATAGATAGATAGATAGATAGATAGATAGATAGATAGATAGATAGATAGATAGATAGATAGATAGATAGATAGATAGATAGATAGATAGATAGATAGATAGATAGATAGATAGATAGATAGATAGATAGATAGATAGATAGATAGATAGATAGATAGATAGATAGATAGATAGATAGATAGATAGATAGATAGATAGATAGATAGATAGATAGATAGATAGATAGATAGATAGATAGATAGATAGATAGATAGATAGATAGATAGATAGATAGATAGATAGGTAGGTACTTTATTGATCCCCCGGGGGGGAAATTTCATTGTCAAGCAGCTACAACAAAACACAGGGCAGGTGCAAAATGCCACAACGAAAGTACACAAAAGACAGATACACGGTACATGATACATAGAGCGGCAGTATGAAAAAGTATAGAAATACAAGATATCTGGAGTGCAAAAAAAAAGCTATAAAAGGACATTGCATAGTATGGGTGGTTGGCTGAATATGTACACTATACGTTGGTGGATGTTGGATGGTTAACTATACTATACAGGTCGATGGCAGAGAAATACTTCAGTAGCTAAAAATGCGTATGATATGAGCGAGGGTAATAATAGTTTACTTAATAGACAGACTGGCTAAATGAACAGGTAAGTGAAAATTTTGCATGGTTAAATTAGCTGTACAGTTAGGTATACAGTTATATTTACAGATAAGTGAATACTTGCATGTTTACACAAACTGTACAGGTAAATGACAGGAAGAGATACTTTAATAGCTAAATGTGTGTATGATATCATTTGGGGTAATAATAGTAATTCCCTTAAAATACAGTCCTTAGTGCGCAGGGTTTAATTACAGACAACTGCACGTATTGCACATTCAATATACTAAAAGCAATGAGAAAAGGTGCAACTGGCAGGATACTAATATGCATTCCTGAGTGAATGCCTACGTCCAATAATTACTTACAATATTGCATGTGATATAATATAACAACTGTACATGAGTATGTATATACAGACCTGTATGAATAAATAGGTCCTGAGTGGATGAGTGCTGACGGACCAGAGTTACTCACGGATGGATGCATAATTGTTAAACTAGGTCCTAGCACCCCAACAGTTCCAGATCTATGTTGCCGACGGCACGGCACCCCGGTGAGGCATTATACAGTCTCATGGCCGCCGGCAGGAAGGACCTCCTGTAGCGCTCTCTGGCACACCGTGGTGGGATCAGTCTGTGACTGAAAGTGCTCCTCTGCGTCATAACCATAGCGTGCAGAGGGTGGGTGACGTTGTCCATGATGGCCAGCAGTTTGGCCAGGATCCGTCTCTCCGCCACCTCCTCTAGAGTGTCAAGGCTCATCCCCAGGACAGAGCTAGCCTTCCTGATCAGCTTATTTACCCGAGAAGCATCACCGGCTTTGATGTTTGCTCCCCAGCACACCACTGCAAAAAAGATGGCACTGGCCACCACAGACTGGTAGAAGGTATGCAGTAGTTTACTGCACACGTTGAAGGACCTGAGCCTCCTCAGAAAGTAGAGTCGGCTCTGGCCCTTTTGGTACAGGGCCCCGGTGTTACCAGCCCATTCCAGTCTGTTGTCCATATGGACACCCAGGAACTTGTATGACTCAACCATTTCCACATCCATCCCCTTTATAGGGACTGCAGTCAGTTGTGCCTTGGTTCTCCTGAAGTCCACCACCATCTCCTTAGTTTTGCTGATGTTGAGCTGAAGGTGGTTCTGCTCACACCACAACACAAAGTCACTGATTGTGCTCCTGTACTCCTCCTCCTGCCCACCCCTGATGCACCCTACAATAGCAGAGTCATCCGAGAACTTCTGTAGGTGGCATGTTTCAGAGTTATATCTGAAGTCTGAGGTGTAGAGGGTGAACAGGAAGGGGGACAGGACCGTACCCTGGGGGGCCCCTGTGTTGCTAACTGCCCGTTCTGACACACAGCTCTATAGTCGCACAAATTGTGGCCTACCGGTCAGGTAGTCCGTGACCCAGGAGACTAAGGGTGCTTCCACTTTCATCCTCCTCATCTTCTCACCCAGTAGCAGGGGCTGAATGGTATTGAAGGCACTGGAGAAGTCAAAAAACATGACCCTCACAGTGCAACCTGCATTGTCCAGGTGAGAGTAGGCCCTCTGCAGAAGGTAGATGATTGCATCATCCACCCCGATGTTGCGCTGGTATGCAAACTGCAGGGGGTCCATTGAGGAACACACCAGGGGTCTGAGGTGAGCGAGGACTAACCTTTCCAAGGTCTTCATGATGTGGGATGTTAGCGCTACAGGTCTGAAGTCATTCAGGACAGTGGGGTGTGCCTTCTTGGGCACTGGGACGAGGCAGGATGTTTTCCACAGCACAGGGACCCTTTCTAGGCTCAGGCTAAGGTTGAAAAGACGCTGGAGTATTCCACACAGTTGGTCAGCACAGACCCTCAGCACCCTTGGGCTGATGCCATCAGGGCCCGCCGCTTTCCACTGGTGTAGTCTCTCCAGCTCTCTCTTCACTTGGTTGGTGGTGAAAGCCAGCCCAGGTGGGGAGGTGGGGGGAAGGGGGGTGTTGAGGATCAGTCCAGGGGGGGCAGGGGTGGAGGTGGGGTCACTGATTGTCTCAGCAGAGGTGCTGTGAGCAAAGTGGGGGTGGGATAGCCGTGAGGGTGTGTGGTCTGGGGAGCTGGAGGGGAGGTGGACAGGGCCAGTATCGAACCTGTTAAAAAATTGGTTCAGCTCATTGGCTCTGTCCTGGGTCCTCTCCGTCTGCCCACTGTTTGACTTCTTGAAGCCAGCAATCCGCAACTTCAGCTCCCTCTGGACGCATTTCAATTTGTCCTTGTCCTTCTCCTTGAAGGCCCTCTTCTTCTCATTCAGCAGGGCCTTCAGGTCGCTGGTGACCCAGGGTTTATTGTAAGATGGGAGAGAAGACAACACAGAGGGCCAGATGTACGTACATTTGCGAACGCAGCGTTAATAGCGCCATGGCCAAGACGCAGAAAGCGCTTGATGTGAAACCGCAGTGTGTGTGTTATGTACCAAACCTGCAGTTCATCAGGTAATCAGCGCCTGGCCCCACCCACTATACCGTAAATTACGCGTATTTAAATGTGCAATTGAATGGGCCTCCTCCTCTCTTTCCATCATGGATCAGCCACCAAGTCAGGCAAAACAGCCAAAACAAAAATTAATCATTGTAATGTAGCGACTACTTTCCCCTTGACCATCCCATGAATGCATATGCATGACACGAAAAGCGCATTTTGCCATTTTCAGTTCCCGCGACAGGCAGTCTTCGCTTTCATCTCGGTGCGTCCCGTTCGTACACACCTCGCCATGGTTTTATGCGCACTTTGCGAGCCATGGGTTACACCTTGATCACACCTACAGCGTCAATGCGCAAAATGGTATGCAGCATAATCTGGATGTGTGTGCACCTTCCGCTACCACTTCTGTCAACCCGTTTACGCATACAGTTTGACGCATACGTTCGATAAATACAACGTATGCACCACACAGAACGCACTGCATCTGCCTCTGCAACGCAAACGCAGCGTTCCATTGGAAATGAATGTACTTCTGGTGTACCGAAATGTAATGACGCTGTCGGTGTGATCGAGGCGTTACAGAGCCAATTACAAAGTTTGGTTAGAAGGAGAGAAAATTTTGAGGCCTGTGTGCACCACACACACACCTGCTTCCTCTCCAGAAATGAGCCTATGTTAGCAAAAATGTATATTTTTAGGGCTGGCTCTTTCAAAGGCTATAGCCTACATGGCTCATATTATCAGGCAGGTGTGCTATTTTAGCGATGAGCATTCTCCTGAAGCTTAACGGCAGTAGTAAGATAGTGGCTAGGCTATAGATGGCTGAAGCATGGGGTTCGCCCATCTACATTTGTTTATGCTACTCCAATGGGCTAATCATTGCCTAGATCACAAACTCTGTTAAGTGTTCACAATTTTGGCAATACCAGCTATAATGATACTCAATACCGTAACGATGCCAAAATGCCTTAAAGTTAAACATACAACGCTGTTACTGTATAAAAACACGTGGTCAACTGGCCATCTGCAGAGCTAGGCCACAGGATGTGCAGGCTTTTGATTCAGCACTGTCAAGTCAGCTTAACAAGGTCCTGTTGAGCAGCTGGTTTGTAGAATCTGTTCTGTTACAGTAGGACTGGAAAAGACGTCTACACACCCAGTAGCTCTCCTGGGAGGTATTATACTATAACATTAGAACGTTAGCCTGCAACCAAAAAGTATCAAATGGCTATACTTTGAGGCAAGGTAGCTAAGCAGGAGGCCTCTAGACTGACTTTTTCAGATATCTTTTTGGCCCTTTAGAGATTCATTTGCCTGCATGTTTAATTTTTTTGCATTTTGGCCTACGAAAGTATTTAGACTAGGATTGCAAAGGGTTGGAAACTTTCCATGGGAAGTTAAGCCCTGGAATTTGGGACATGTTGCTAAAGTTTATCAAAAATGTTTGATTATAACAGTGAACCTTTTTTGTGAGATACACATAAGGCAATTCTAGGTCATATATTGGTTAAACTATCCCCAATTCAATGGAATTGCAACCCTCTGCATGCACAGTGCATTCTTCCATCACATGTACAGTTGATTCTCAAGATCTTGCACACTAATTAAATGCTGTTGAGCCCACACTACAACACTGTCTGAGCCAATGACTACATGCTTTCTGGTAAGTATTTATTACAATACTGGGTGGGGTGAATATATTTTATATGACATACATAATTTTTTGTTAACTAGTATATAGTAACCTACAGCAAAGTGTGTTTAAATCATTTCGAACTTGTTAATTTCTTCTAATTAGTTTTTGCTACCATGTGGGTTTTAGCTTGCTTGAGCCTGCTAACAACTGATGAGTGTTAATTCACCTGTTTCCATACATGTTTCATTTTAAAACATTTATCTTACAAAGGAGTTGTTTAATCTAACTGCTTAACTATTTATCTGTACATGGAATTGTATTTTTTATTTTTTTTTACTCATTTATTTCTAATCTTTACAGGAAAATGCCACGGGCAATATCTGATGTGTGGAGACATTTCACTGCAGCTAATGTGTAAGGAAAAGCTGTGTACATTTGCAAATACTGTGCCAAATCACATGCAGAATCATCTGGCCAAGTGCATAAAGTTCCATCATCGCTCACAACAAGCAACCTCTGACAAAAGTCCCTCTACTTCTATTCAAGGTGAAAATGATGAATCGGACACCTTATCGATAGCAACAGCTCATGGTCCTCCTCTAATCATAAGTTTTTTTGACACCATGGAGGAATGTAGTCAGAGAAATGCTGATTAATGTCTTACTCGAGCTGTGTATGTAACTGGTTCACCTCTGATGCTCACAGGCAATGTGTATTGGAAGAGATTTCTGAATGTTCTTCGCCCAGCATAATCCCCTCCAACCGGACATTCTTTATCTACTAATTTGCTGGATGCAGAGTTCAACAGAGTTCAAGTGAAGGTCAAGCAAATCATAGAGAAAGGAGACTGTATTGCAATCATCTCTGATGGGTGGTCGAATGTTCGTGGGCAAGGAATAGTTAACATAATCTCCACCCCTCAAACAGTATTCTACAAGAGCACAGACACAAGGGACAGATACACCGATCTCTACATTGTAGATGAGCTGAAGGCAGTCAATGACCTTGGACAACAGAAGGTATTTGCACTGGTGACAGACAATGCTGCGAACATGATGGCTGCTTGGTCTAAAGTGGAGGAGTCCTAACCTCACATCACACCCATTGGCTGTGCTGATCATGCATTGAATCTGCTCCTCAAGGACATCATGGCATTGAAAACAACGAATACATTCTACAAGATAGCCAAGGAAATGGTTAGTTATGTGAAGGGTCATCAAGTTATAGAAGCAATCTACCACACTAAGCAAAGTGAGAAGAATAAGAGCACCACATTGAAGCTGCCCAGCAACATCTGTTGGGGTGGTGTTGTCATAATGTTTGACAGTCTCCTGGAGATATGTCCAGCCCCATCAAGAGGATCCTCCTAGATGATGTATTTTGGGAGAGAGTGGTAAGCAGTCTGAAACTTCTGAAACCTATAGCAGAAGCCATTTCACGGATTGAGGGAGACAATGCCATCCTGTCTGATGTTCAGACTCTGCTGCCAGATGTAAGAGAAGAAATCCGTACTGCCCTGCGCACTTCACTGTTACTCCAAGCAGAGGAAACTGCAGTTCTGAAATACATCAAAAGGCGTGAAGACTTCTGCCCGAAGCCCATACACGCCGCATCATACATGTTGGGCCTCAAGTATACTGGCAAGAGCATCCTGTCTGGTGCAGAGATCAACAAGGCCTATGGTGTCATCACTACAGTGTCTCGCCACCTTGGCCTGGATGAGGGCAAGGTTCTTGGCAGTCTGGCGAAGTACACTTCCAAGCAAGGGCTTTGGGATGGCGATGCAATATGGCAGTCGTGCCAACATATCTCATCAGCCACCTGGTGGAAAGGACTTTGTTTATCTGAGGCTATTTCCCCTGTTGCCTCCATCATCCTCCAAATCCCACCAACATCAGCCGCCTCAGAGCGCAACTTGTCCTTGTTTGGGAACACACACACCAAAGCACGCAACAGGTTGACCAATACAAGTGTTGGTGGCCATCTGGAAAAATCTGAGGCATTTTGAGACTGACAACGAGCCATCCTCAACAAGGTTGGAAAGTGACAGTGAAGAGGAAGCCTCAGAGTCTGATGTTCAAGAGGTGGACATTGAGGAGGACCAGAGAGAAGACATGGAAGCCTGAGAGGAAGACAACCAAAGCTTTAGTCTCTAGACTATTATTTTACAGTATAAAATTAATGTATGTTGAAATGTTTTTGGGAGAAGCGATGGATCATTGGGTATCATTCAATATTCCCTTTCTTTTGTTGTTCAGTGAAATCATCCCATGTGAAGAGTCAACTCATTTTTTTTATTTCTATTGGAAGGATTTAATCATTTGCAATTATGTCTACTTATGATAAGGTAAAAGGTTTATGTTTCTGTCTCCATATGATATGGTAAATACAGTGGGGAGAACAAGTATTTGATACACTGCCGATTTTGCAGGTTTTCCCAGCATGTAGAAGTCTGTAATTTTTATCATAGGTACTCTTCAACTGTGAGTGACGGAATCTAAAACAAAAATCCAGAAAATCACATTGTATGATTTTTAAGTAATTAATTTGTATTTTATTGCAAGTATTTGATACATCAGAAAAGCAGAACTTAATATTTGCTACAGAAACCTTTGTTTGCAATTACAGAGATCATACGTTTCCTGTAGTTCTTGACCAGGTTTGTACACACTGCAGCAGGGCAATACAGACTTTCAGCTCCCTCCAAAGATTTTCTATTGTGTTCAGGTCTGGAGACTGGCTAGGCCACTCCAGGACCTTGAGATGCTTCTTACGGAGCCACTCCTTAGTTGCCCTGGCTGTGTGTTTCGGGTCGTTGTCATGCTGGAAGACCCAGCCACGACCCATCTTCAATGCTCTTACTGAGGGAAGGAGGTTGTTGGCCAAGATCTCGCGATACATGGCCCCATCCATCCTCCCCTCTATACGGTGCAGTCGTCCTGTCCCCTTTGCAGAAAAGCATCCCCAAAGAATGATGTTTCCACCTCCATGCTTCACGGTTGGGATGGTGTTCTTGGGGTTGTACTAATCCTTCTTCTTCCTCCAAACACGGCGAGTGGAGTTTAGACCAAAAAGCTCTATTTTTGTCTCATCAGACCACATGATCTTCTCCCATTCCTCCTCTGGATCATCCAGATGGTCATTGGCAAACTTCAGACGGGCCTGGACATGCGCTGGCTTGAGCAGGGGGACCTTGCGTGCGCTGCAGGATTTTAATCCATGACGGCGTAGTGTGTTACTAATGGTTTTCTTTGAGACTGTGGTCCCAGCTCTCTTCAGGTCATTGACCAGGTCCTGCCGTGTAGTTCTGGGCTGATCCCTCAACTTCCTCATGATCATTGATGCCCCACGAGGAGAGATCTTGCATGGTGCCCCAGACCGAGGGAGATTGACCGTCATCTTGAACTTCTTCCATTTTCTAATAATTGCGCCAACAGTTGTTGCCTTCTCACCAAGCTGCTTGCCTATTGTCCTGTAGCCCATCCCAGCCTTGTGCAAGTCTACAATTGTATCCCTGATGTCCTTACACAGCTCTCTGGTCTTGGCCATTGTGGAGAGGTTGGAGTCTGTTTGATTGAGTGTGTGGACAGGTGTCTTTTATACAGGTAACGATTTCAAACAGGTGCAGTTAATACAGGTAATGAGTGGAGAACAGGAGGGCTTCTTAAAGAAAAACTAACAGGTCTGTGAGAGCCGGAATTCTTACTGGTTGGTAGGTGATCAAATACTTATGTCATGCAATAAAATGCAAATTAATTATTTAAAAAATAATACAATGTGATTTTCTGGATTTTTGTTTTAGATTCCGTCTCTCACAGTTGAAGTGTACCTATGATAAAAATTACAGACCTCTACATGCTTTGTAAGTAGGAAAACCTGCAAAATTGGCAGTGTATCAAATACTTGTTCTCCCCACTGTATATCCAATGCAAAAAAATACTACATTTAAATGGTATTAATATTAATTTGCATATATTTCCGTTAATTCACATATATTCCCGTTAATTCCCACGGAAAGTTTCCACCTATGAATATTCCCCAAAATGTGCAACCCTATTTCAGACCCCTTCCCTTTTTCTACATTTTGTTCTAAAATGGATTATATAAAATGTTTTCCTCATCAATCTACACAAAATACCCCATAATGACAAAGCGAAAACAGGTTTTTAGACATTTTTGCAAATGTATTAGAAATTAATAACAGAAATACCTTATTTGCATAAGCATTCAGACCCTTTGCTATGAGACTCGAAATGGAGCTCAGGTGCATCCGGTTTCCATTTATCATCCTTGAGATGTTTCTACAACTTGATTGGAGTCCTCCTGTGGTAAATTGAATTGATTGGACATGATTTGGAAAGGCACACACCTGTCTATATAAGGTCCCACAGTTGACAGTGCATATCAGAGCAAAAACCAAGCCATGAGGTCGAAGGAATTGTCCGTAGAGCTCAGAGACCGGATTGTGTCGAGGCAGAGATCTGGGGTAGGATAAAAAAAAATGTCTGCAGTATTGAAGGTCCCCAAGAACACAGTGGCCTCCATCATTCTTAAATGGAAGAAGTTTGAAACCACCAAGACTCTTCCTTGACCTGGTCGAGCCGGTCAAACTGAGCAGTCGGGGGAGAAGGGCCTTGGTCAGGGAAGTGACCAAGAACACAATGGTCACTCTGACAGAGCTCCAGAGTTCCACTGTGGAGATGGGAGAACCTTCCAGAAGGGCAACCATCTCTGCCGCACTCCACCAATCAGGCCTTTATGGTAAAGGGCCAGATGGAAGCCACTCCTCAGTAAAAGGCACATGACAGCCCACTTGGAGCTTGCCAAAAGGCACCTAAAGGACTCTCAGACAATGAGAAACAAGATTCTCTGGTATGGTGAAACCAAGATTGAACTATTTGGCCTGAATGCCAAGTCTGGAGGAAACCTCGCACCATACCTATGGTGAAGCATGGTTGCAGCAGCATCATGCTGTGAGGATATTTTTCAGTGGCAGGCACTGGGAGACTAGTCAGGATCGAGGGAAAGATGAATAGAGAGATCATTGATGAAAACCTGCTCCAGACCTCAGACTGGCGAAGGTTCACCTTCGCCAAGACAACGCTGGAGTGGCTTCGGGACAAGTCTCTGAATGTCCTTGAGTGGCCCAGCCAGAGCCCAAACTTGAACCCGATCAAACATCTCTGGAGAGACCTGAAAATAGCTGTGCAGCGATGCTCCACATCCAACCTGACAGAGCTTGAGAGGATCTGCAGAGAAGAATGGGAGAAACTCCCCAAATACAGACGTGCCAAGCTTGTAGCGTCATACCCAAGAAGACTAGGCAGTAATCGCTGCCAAACGTGCTTCAACAAAGTACTGAGTAAAGGGTCTGAATACTTATGTAAATGTCATATCAGTTGTATTATTTTTACCCCCTTTTTCGATCTTGTCTCATCGCTGCAACTCCCCAACGGGCTCAGGAGAGGCGGAGTCATGCGTCCTCCGAAACATTACCTGCCTAACCGCACTCCTTAACACCCGCCAGCTTAACCCGGAAGCTAGCCGCACCAATGTGTTGTAGGAAATACTGTTCAACTGGCGACCGGGGTCAGCACGCAGGCACCCAGCCCACCACAAGAAGTCACTAGAGCGCGATGAGCCAAGTAAAGCCCCACTGGCCAAACCCTCCCCTAACCCGGACGATGCTGGGCCAATTGTGTGCCATACTATGGGACTCTCAGCCACGGCCAGTTGTGGCACAGCATGGGAAGTTTATTTATTTTTAATACATTTGCAAAAATTTCTACAAAACTGTTTTTGCTTTGTCATTATGGGGTATTGTGCGCAGAAAAAACTATTTAACCAATTTTAGAAGAAAGGCTGTAACAAACTGTCAAGGGGTCTGAACACTTTCCAAATGCACTGTATGCTATATAATTTACCACCTGAAGAAGTGGGAACTCAAAACACATTACCTAGATTGCTAACTCTGAATATGATGTTGTTGCTAGGTAGCCATGCAATTTTTTATTTTTTTATTTCACCTTTATTTAACCAGGTAGGTCAGTTGAGAACAAGTTCTCATTTGCAACTGCGACCTGGCCAAGACAAAGCAAAGCGACAAAAACAACACAGAGTTGCACAGTAAACAAACAGTCAAAAACACAATAGAAAATCTATATACAGAGTGCAAAATGTAGTGCAAAATGTAGTGCAAAATGCAGTAAGGTTAGGAGGTAGGACAATAAATAGACCATAGTGGTGATATAAATTACAGATTATCATCATTAACACAGGAATGAAAGGATGTGCAAATTATGATGTGCAAATAGAGATACTGGAGTGCAAGATTAGTGAAAATAACAAAAATAAATATGGGGATGAGGTAGTAGTGTGGGCTGTTTACAGAAGGGCTATATACAGGTGCAGTGATCGATAAGCAGCTTTGACAGCTGATGCTTAAAGTTAATGAGGGAGATAGGAACCTCTAGCTTCAAGGATTTTTGCAATTCGTTCCAGTCATTGGCAGCAGCGAACTGGAAGGAATGGCGGCCAAAGGAGGTGTTGGCTTTGGGGGTGACCAGTGAGATATACCTGCTGGAGCGCATGCTACGGGTGGGTGTTGCTATGGTGACCAGTGAGCTGAGATAGGACGGGGATTTACCTAATAAAGACTTATAGATGACCTGGAGCCAGTGGGTTTGGCGACAAATATATATAATGAAGGCCAGCCAACGAGAGCATACAGGTCGCAGTGATGGGTAGTGTATGGGGCTTTGGTATCAAAACGGATGGCACTGTGATAGACTACATCCAATTTGCTAAGTAGAGTGTTGGAGGCTAGTTTGTAAATGACATCGCCGAAATCAAGGATCGGTAGGATAGTCAGTTTTACAAGGGCATGTTTGGCAGCATGAGTGAAGGAGGCTTTGTTGCGAAATAGGAAGCCAATTCTGGATTTAATTTTGGATTGGAGATGGTTGATGTGAGTCTGGAAGTTGAGTTTACTGTGTAACCAGATGCCTAGGTATTTGTAGGTGTCCACGTATTCTAAGTCGGACCCGTCGAGAGTAGTGATGATAGTCCGGTGGGCGGGTGCTGGCAGCGTTCGATAGAAAAGCATGCACTTAGATCAATGGATCTAACAGTAAATTGAATGTCCTAAAATAACATTCCATTGGTAGGCCAAAATAGGCTAATTGATGTATTCACCCGCAAATGGCTCGCTCCGCTCTGTTCCACTGGCGCATCATCTCAAAACTTTTGTAAAGTGGTGTTATATCCTTTTTATTGACAGTTGTGAAACACTTGTTATACTCACATAAAGCTTAGACTCATCTTGTTCAACAACAGTAACAGTAATTGTTTTAAAAACTGTCTTTCCCGCAATTAGCCTAGATTTCAAAATGTTGCTCAACTGTCAGTATGCCTGCACTTATCAGAATGCATTTCTCCCTTCACTCCTTGTGCAAAGAGGGGAGCGGGAGTGAGCCAGTAGCAAAACAGGGACAGGGCAGGTCCTTTCATTGCAGGAAGCAGGTTAACGCACATTACTGTTGAACAAATAAGAGTTTTAAAACCCAAAAATCTTCAGGAACGTTGTGTTGCCTAATCACCGAAATTACCGACCTAAGCCAAATTTATTTGAGTGTAATGTCAGGGTCAGTAATTTTCGGTTTATCCTCCCAGCTCTAATTAGTCTACCAAATATTATAGGCTACCTTGCTCTGTCCTCTGGCAATGGCATGACTCTCACATGCACACACAGAGGCACACATCTTGAAAGGGCACCTCGAGCAGGGCTTGACATTCATCTTCGGAAAAGTTTTTTACTTGTCAGAAAGCTCAAGTCACTTGTCCAAAAATAAAACATGGTCTGTAACACCATGGGCCAAAAGGGTGAAGGAAAATTGTATTGTATGAGGCAAAGAACCAGTTCACAAAACAACCTTCATTATTAGCACTGGTACTGACAATGGAAGGCTGCTGGTCTCTGATCCCATGTATTAAAAAGACATCCAAGATGGCGACACAGTGCAGACGTGTTTTTGTTTGTCCCGTCTCATGTCCTGTGTAAATAGTTTGTAATAGTTTGTAATTAGTCTGTCTTTCCATATATTTTTATTGTTCCCGATATACTTCTCCTGCAACCCGCCTCACCCAACGTGAAACGGATCTAATATCTTTATTTTTCATTATTTAACTGAACCGCCGTCAGAAGCTAGCCTGCTAGCTAGCTTGCAAACTAGCTACTAGCCATTGCTAACCACTGCTAGCGGTCCTCACCACTGCAAATGCCTGCATCAGCCAGCTTTTAGTTCGGACAATATCGGCCAGTCTGCACAGCGCGCTACCAACCCAGCGCATATCGGATTTCGTTCCCTTCCACTTCACCGGATTCTACCGATATCTCAGGGCCATCACACCGCATCATAGCTGCTAGCTAGCTACAATCGAGTGGGTGTTGTTGTTTCGGCTAGCACCATTGTCCATATGCTACCATGAGCCAGCCTCGAGCTAGGCCCATCTCCTGGACAGCCGACGTGTACTAGCTAATCTCCCGGGCTACAGTACCTTGTCAACCTGCCTGGACCTTCTAATGTTGACATGGAGCCCCGCCGAGCCACCGCGACTGGTCTGCCAACGTAATTGTCCGACGTGGTCTCAATAGGCTTTTCCTCTGCGACGTCGCTGAAGTTTCATCTGCTAGCCCCGGCCTACTAGCCCCGGCCTGCTAGCACTCTGAACGCCGTGCCTCCCGCTCGCCATTGAACTGCTCCCTAGCTCACCTCTTAGCTGCTCATCGGATCCTATGATTACTCGGCTTCACAGCTGATGCCTGCGGGACTGTTCGGTTATATGGTATTTCATTCTGTTGGTCCTGTGTGTAGCACATCACATTTATCTATCTGACCCTCTTTGTCCATACATCGCCATTACCCGTCGTTGTCTTAGCTCTCTTGATTCACTGTGTTTGTTTTTTATGCCCCTTTCTTATTTCAATATGCCTTGTCTGCTGCTGTTTAGGTTAGCTATTATTGTTTTATTTCACTGTAGAGCCCCCAGTCCCGCTCAACATGCCTCTGATAGCTCCTTTGTCTCACCCCCCACACATGCGGAGTCCTCACCTGGTTTAACTGATGTCTCCAGAGATGCAACCTCTCTCTTTATTACCCAACGCCTAGGTTTACCTCCACTGAACTCATATCCTACTATACCCTTTTCTATACATTATGCCCTCAATCTATTCCACCACGCCCAGAAATCTGGTCCTTTTATTCAATGTACCCAACGTACTAGACGACCAGTTCTTAAAGCCCTTAGCCGTACACTTATCCTACTCCTCCTCTGGTGATGTAGAGGTAAACCCAGGTCCTGTAGCTCCCAGCATTACACCTATTCCCCAGGCGCTCTCATTTGTTGACTTCTGTAACCGTAAAAGCCTTGGTTTCTTGCATGTTAACATCAGAAGCCTCCTCCCTAAGTTTGATTTATTCACTGCTTTAGCACATTCCGCCAACCCTGATGTCCTAGCTGTGTCTGAATCCTGGCTCAGAAATGTCCATCCCCAAATACAATATTTCCCGTCAAGATAGAACTGCCAAAGGAGGTGGAGTTGCAATCTACTCCAGAGATAACCTGCAGAGGTCTGTCATACTGTCCAGGTCTGTGCCCAAACAGTTTGAGCTTCTACTTTTAAAAATCCACCTTTCCAGAAATAAGTCTCTCACTGTTGCTGCCAATCTATCTTCAGAGTTTGTACTGTTAGGTGATTTAAACTGGGATATGCTTAACGCCCCGGCTGTTCTTCAATCTAAGATAGATGCCCTCAATCTCACACAAATTGTCAAGGAACCCACCAGGTACAACCCTAAATCCGTAAACATGGGTACCATCATAGATATCATTCTGACTAACTTGCCCTTCAAATACACCACCTCTGTTTTCAACCAGGATCTCTGCGATCACTGCCTCATTGCCTGCGTTCGCAATGGGTCCGCGGTCAAACGACCACCCCTTATCAATGTCAAACGCTCCCTAAAACACTTCTGCGAGCAGGCCTTTCTAATCGATCTGGCCTGGGAATCCTGGAAGGATATTGACCTCATCCCGTCAGTAGATGATGCCTGGTTGTTCTTTAAAAAGTGCTTTCCTCACCATCCTAAATAAGCATGCCCCTTTCAAAAAACTTAGAACTAAGAATAGATATAACCCTTGGTTCACCCCAGACTTGACTGCCCTTGACCAACACAAAAACATCCTGTGGCGCACTGCATTAGCATCGAATAGCCCCCGCGATATGCAACTTTTCAGGGAAACCAGGAACAAATATACACAGTCAGTTAGAAAAGCAAAGGCCAGCTTTTTCAAACAGAAATTTGCATCCTGTAGTACTAATTCCAAAAAGTTCTGGGACACTGTAAAGTCTATGGAGAATAAGAGCATCTCCTCCCATTTGCACACTGCATTGAGGCTAGGAAACACTGTCACCACCGATAAATTCACGATAATCGATTGCTACGGCTGGCCATGCTTTCCACCTGGCTACCTCTACCCCGGCCAACAGCTCTGTACCCCCCGCAGCAACCTGCCCAAGCCCCCCCCCCGCTTTTCCTTCACCCAAAGCTGCTAAGTCTGGACCCCTACAAATCTTCTGGGCTAGACAATCTGGACCCTTTCTTCCTAAAATTATCAGCCAAAATTGTTGCAATCCCTATTGCCAGCCTGTTCAACCTCTCTTTTGTATCGTCTGAAATCCCTAGAGATTGGAAAGCTGCCGCGGTCATCCCCCGATATCAACGATATCATAACCACCATCGTTAGAAGACAGTACTGTGCAGCCGTCTTCATCGACCTGGCCAAGGCTTTCGACTCTGTCAATCACCGCATTCTTATTGGCAGACTCAACAGCCTTGGTTTCTCAAGTCACTGCCTCGCCTGGTTCTCCAACTACTTCTCAGACAGAGTTCAGTGTGTAAAATCGGAGGGCCTGCTGTCCGGTCCCCTGGCAGTCTCTATGGGAGTGCCACAGGGTTAAATTCTTGGGCCAACCCTATTCTCTATATACATCAACGATGTCGCTCTCACTGCTGGTGACTCTGATCCATCTCTATGCAGACGACACCATTCTGTATACATCTGGCCCCTCTTTGGACACTGTGTTAACTAACCTTCAAACAAGCTTCAATGCCATACAACACTCCTTCCATGGCCTCCAACTGCTCTTAAATGCTAGTAAGACTAAATGCATGCTTTTCAATCGAACGTTGCCCGCACCCGCCCACCGGACTATCATCACTACTCTCGACGGGTCTGACTTAGAATACGTGGACACCTACAAATACCTAGGTGTCTGGTTAGACTGTAAACTCAACTTCCAGACTCACATTAACCATCTCCAATCCAAAATTAAATCTAGAATTGGCTTCCTATTTCGCAACAAAGCCTCCTTCACTCATGCTGCCAAACATTCCCTTGTAAAACTTACCATCCTACCGATCCTTGACTTCGGCGATGTCATTTACAAAATAGCGTTCAACACTCTACTCAGCAAATTGGATGTAGTCTATCACAGTGCCACTGCGACCTGTATTCTCTCGTTGGCTGGCCCTCACTACATACCCAAACCCACTGGCTCCAGGTCATCTATAAGTCTTTATTAGGTAAATCCCCGACTTATCTCAGCACGCTGGTCACCATAGCAACACCCACCCGTAGCATGCGCTCCAGCAGCTATATTTCACTGGCCACCCCCAAAGCAACACCTCCTTTGGCCGCCATTCCTTCCAGTTCTCTGCTGCCAATGACTGGAACGAATTGCAAAAATCCTTGAAGCTAGAGGTTCCTATCTCCCTCACTAACTTTAAGCATCAGCTGTCAAAGCTGCTTATCGATCACTGCACCTGTATATAGCCCTTCTGTAAATAGCCCACCCTACTACCTCATCCCCATATTTATTGTTTTACTTCCACTCATTTTGCACTCCAGTATCTCTATTTGCACATTATCATTTGCACATCCATCATTCCAGTGTTAATGCTACTGTATAAAACCCATATGGTCAGTCAACCCTTCATCTGGAGAGCTACTGGTTGTGCAGCTTTTTATCCAATCCTTACGTTTATCCAGTCCGCTTATCAAGGACCATTTGTTTTTGGTATATAATAATTTTTTTGCTGACATCGGACATCACATACAAAGGTAATGACCTTGATAAAAGCATTTTCGGTAGTTAAATGCAACAACAGCCCCTGGGTATAAACGAGTGCAGCTGGAAAGTTATTTTAGGACATCGGACATGACAATGATATTAATGCATGCTAATAGCTAAATAGTTTACTAGCGAGAAAAACAGCCAAACTACACAATATGTTTTGAATTAGTTATCTAGTCTGTTGTACATCCTTATTTTACCTGCTGGACAAATGTCTCACTCCCTCTCCCCTCCAGCAACGGCCCACGCGCAGGTGATGCACACACCATGACTTTTCCAGGATTTTCATTGCTGACCAAAAATTTGCTATACCTGGGAAAATAACTCCCTAGCAATTATCCCAACATTTGCTAACGCGGCTAGGCTCGCTTTGATCAAAAAAATGCATCTTGCTACTGCATGATTGAAAGACTGCTCGCGCCAAACAATGCAAGCTTACAATAGTGATACGCCGATGTGCTCTGCAGAGATTGGGAGGTCATCGGGAGGACACTGATCCATTGCTTGTCCATTCGGACAACTTAAATCTATAATCTTCTCATTTTATTGTTGAGCCCTGGCCTCAAGTATTATTTTATGTTTTGTTGTTTTTTAAGCAGTGGCACAATATAACTGAATTTTTTTAAAACCTTTGAAAACTGAATTTAAGACATTTTAAGACTTATTAAGGACTTTAAATCAGATAAAGACTTTTTAAGGACACGCGGACACCCCGTATCAACTTCTAAGTGTGTGTGTGTGTGTGTGTCTGTGTCTCACAGTAGTAATGAGTGGTGTGTGTAGCCTGGGCTAAGAGTGGAGTGAGATAGGAAAAGATGAAAGCTTTCATTAACGATACTCCCTTGTAATAAAGGCTTTACAAAAGTGAACAACCACGGCTCTTAGCGAACGTCTAAGGAAGACTAACAGGATAAACACATTGAGATTAGAATCAACATAATCAGTTATTACATGGATCTCTTCTTCAAAGCCTCTCTCCACACGCCCGCCCTCTCTCCACGCGCCCTCCGTCCCATGCGCCAAACCTCCCTGCTCTCCCCGCAGATAATAAACAAAAGCAGAAAAACAGCCCCCCCACCCCACCCTCTCTCTCCCTGCCCTCTCTCTCTCTCTCTCCCTGGGCGCTCTCGCTCTCTCCCTGCGCACACCCTCGCTCCCTGTGCCCGCCCTCGCTCCCCACCATGCCAATTGGCCACAGTATGAAAAAGCAGCTGAGACAGACAGGCAAGCAGGCCTGCCATCACCCCTGCTGCCGTTCCAAGTGACCCAGCCTTTTGATGGAGTCAGATGGGAGAGCTCATTAAGTCCTTTAGGAGTGGTCAAGGACGCAACACCTCATCTCACAGTATCCCAATCACAGTAATTATCACTATCGTCATCCTACTCCTCTCAAAAACCACACTCTCTCTTGTTAGGATTATCTTCTGAAATGGCCACTTCTCGCTCCGAGGGTTCTGGAACACCAGTAACCCGCTGCGTCCATCTCGTAGGTTGTGGCTGGGACCTGGCTATGGTCAAAACAACAAAGTTGGAATACCATATTAAATTAACAACCGGATCTCTAAAGGTCAGCCAATCACTTACCCCCATGGACACAACAACCCTCTCAGCCTTCCTACTTGCCCTGCAGCTTTTTCCGGAAATCAAACCCTGGGAGGTCTATGACAAGCTGCGTGTTGTCAAAACCAACAAAGCCCCCGGCCCCGACGAAGTTGTCACAGCAGATCCTACAAGAATTCACCTGCAAAGTCTGTGCCATCCTCCATTCTTCATTCTAGCAAGGTGAATTCCACTCCCAACCAGCTACGGCCAATATCCCTGACACCACAACTATCAAAAGTTGCTGAGAGCGTCACTGCCACCTGGATGAAGGAAGACATAACACCCAACATACTGTAGACTCCAGACAGTTTGGAAGTAGAACAGAAAGATAATATACCCACGCACTTGTTACCCTCCTGGACTGTTTACACAAGCAATCAGACATCCCATCCCCCATAACCACCCTCATCACCACTGACTTCTCCAAGGCATTTGACAAAAATCAACCACACCATCGCCATTGAATGCCTAATCCAACGGTGTCAGACCTGCCCTCACAGCATGGCTCTGCAGTTTTATGACCTGCCTCAGTGGCAGGAGCTGACGGGAGGTGTGGCTCAAGGAACTCTTCTGGGCATTCTCATCTTCCTTGCGGTCATAGTCAGTGCAGCCCGGGATGTCGACAATAGGTGGCAATATGTTGACAATTTAAATCTTGTCCATACGTGTACAACAGGAAACATCAGCACACCGCAGGAGGCCCTGAACAACTTCGACACGTGGGTTCATGCAAGCAGAATGTCACTGAACCCTGCCAAGTGCAAGGTCCAATCAGTGACCTACACAACAAATCACCTGTCCCATGCCCTCTCCAGATCAAGGGACAGGATCTCAAAATGTGTGATAGTGTAATGGTACAGTAGGACTTGCAATGGGGCAAGCAGGTTGTTACTATGGTAATCAAGAGCAACATAAAACGTTTTCTCCTTCGCCACCTTAAAAAGGTTTGATTTGCCACAGGAAGAAATTATGAGCATTTACACCGGCTACATACACCCCCACCCTGGAGAATGCCGCTCCTGCTTGGCACAGCTCACTGACCCAGGCCCAATCTGATGACCTGGAGCATATTCAGAAGAAAGTATGCCACACCAACCTAGGAGTATACTCCAGTTCTACTGAGACTTCAGACCCTGTCCCTACCCCGGCTTCATGAAAGACAGACAACTCTGCATTGACTTCGCTGTCAGCCTCCTAAAATCTCAATTCAGAAGGCCTCTGAATAGAATCACAGTGACAGGCAAGAACACCGCAGCCAAAACAAACTGACTATACCAAATGGTACATGAGGTCACCAATCCCACATTTCTGCTCATTGATTAATGAGTCACTAAGATCGCAGGACATTACTGATTTACATTTTTTTTACTCTTATTTGTTTTATTGTGTTGCTCTTATCCATTAATATGTTGTATGCTCATTGAATTTCAGTTTGTATTGACTGCTATATGAGTGTAAACATACAAACTTACCTGGTTGGTTAAGATGAAAGGATAGTTTCAGTGGTCACTAGGTGTAGTGATGGACATTGATCAAAAGCTGGGGTATAAATATTCTGAAAGTCAACACTGACGGTGATCAACAGGGTACTATATTAAATATGGGTAAATATTCTAGGCCTAGCTATTGTTTGACCAGGTCCAGTTAAGTCAGTAGCATCTCCCTGACAAAGAGCTTGCCTTCAGATACTGATCCTATGACACTTAATCCTGCAACAGCTTGCTCTACCGTCACCCAAACTCCTGACGTTTGTTTCCCCTTATCCTAGAGACGCTGCTGGAACGCAAAAGACCGGGGAAACAGTAGCGTTGATGCTTGTTAAAACCACCAGAGGGCATCTTTGAGGGTGTCTTTATGAAGCTTGTTGGAGCTTGCTTTCTTTCCCAAATAATCGGTACAGTACAGATGCCCATGCAGGCCAGACGTTTTGATTGCTATACACTATCTGAAAGAGCATACAAGACATCAAACAAACAAAACATCTTAAAACATGCTTTTCTGTTATTTTGAAAGAAAATTGTCTTATGCCGGGCACACACTACACAATCTTTCCAATTTACAAATCGTAACAGACCACACACTTGACGACAAATAAAGATATGTTTTACGGTTTAGATCTTTAAGTGTGTGGAGGGTAACGATTTGGCCAACACAACACACCACACACTAAACGATTCCATTCCCGAACAACTCAGTCCCAATTTTCAAAACCGGAAATCTCGCAAATCTCGTGATTTATACTTTAAGTCAGCGTGTCTCCCAATTGGCTATAGTCATTCCCACGTGACAATCACTTGCCGGTGTGCTCGGTTGTCCTCTGAGTTCCCCCCACACTACAGGATATCGGATCGTAAATATTGAACATGTTTAATATTTGCGATTTCGGATCTTTAAAAAACACTCTTAACAAACCCCACACTACAGGATAATGAGGCAAATAAAAATCGGTAGAGCCATCAAGAAATCGGGGCTTTGCTGTCCAGGGTCGGAAGGTGGAAATCGGCTTCAAAATCGGGCTTATTATCGTGTAGTGTGTGCCCGGCATAAGTTTCGTTTTTTTTTATGACCTTCCTAAACAAAATATTTATGGATGTCTTTGTGATTGTGTGTATTAAATTGATTTATTATACTGGCGGCTATTGGTAGACTACTCGTTGAGTCCCGGATATTCGACTGTTAATATGCATGCCGCACATCAGACCTTCATGGCACGGTCGATAGCGCGCTGGGCTTTGGGCCCAATGGTTGAGGGTTTGAAACCTGCTCCCTGCCTGCTTCTGTACAATATTTATCTTAATGTTTTAAAACTGTTTGAAAATGTATGTTTATTAAGCTTATTGTAACCACAATGTCACAAATAATTGAAAACACACAACATGAGCAGATTAACTTGGTCAAAACATCGTCAGCCTTTAAATGCTTTATGATCCAAATGTTTAAAGTGCGTGTTGGCGACTGAGAGAAACAAAACCATCAGCCCACATGAATTTTCCGTTAGGGCAAATCTGCTCTGTGATATTGAGTATATGTTTACATTTGACCTTTTTGTAATTTAGCAGACGCCCATATACAGAGTGTTATTAAGCTTATGGTCACAGCATGTTTTCAAAATGCCTCCAGCTGTCCATCACTACGGTAAATAAAAACAGTGGTACAATTCTATCATTTCATTCTATTAAAAAAAATTGCACGTAATGCTTTATGCATTTTTCGTTAGGGCAAATCTGGTCTTTTATTAATGAAAGCATAAAGATGTTGAACAAATACCGACATTTAGTAGTCCTGCGTAGCTCAGTTGGTAGAGCATGGTGCTTGCGGCGCCTGGGTTGTGGGTTTGATTCCCACGGGAGACCAGTACGAAAAAAATTATGAAAATGTATGCACTCACTTCTGGATAAGGGCGTCTACTTTGATACCGTCCCTCTCCTCGCCCCTACCTGGGCTCGAACCAGGGACCCTGCACACATCGTCAACAGTCACGCTCGAAGCAACGTTACCCATCGCTCCACAAAAGCCGCGGCCCTTGCGAAACAAGGGAAACAACTACTTCAAGGTCTCAGAGCGAGTGACGTCACCGATTGAAGCGCACCGCTAATTTGCTAGCCGTTTCACACCGGTTACACATTACCAAGGTCGTGGGCTAGAAGAACCATCCTCACATTTTTATCAAATGCCACATCTCCCCTGGAGCAAATTCAAGGAGGAAGTGTAAACACTGCTCCTAAATGCATCACGATCACCCCTTATAATTAGTTTGCTTCCACCGTAATGTTTTTGTCAGCCATCTTTGCTTAACAGCTATGTGTTCCTATAGCGTTAAATTCATCATTGGAACCACTCGATATGAATGGTCATATAAAAATGTGGGACCCAAATGCATAAAGAGCGCTCCAACTCCCCCCTGTGGTGGTCTGGAACAATGAAGCCGTGACGCTGGGTAACACTAAATCCCGCAGCAAAAGCTCTCAACTTTTAAAGGAGGAACCACTCTAGTTACTGAATAGTAGGCCATTGTTAATCTTAAATCAATTGACCACCAACTGCAAACGTAACCTGAACCCAAATTGGGCTCATTGCAACTTCCTACTTACCTTTTTGATAAATTGATCAATGGTTCCGAACAGAAACCACTGTATTTAATAATATAACCTAATTTCTCATCTAAATGGGAGCATCCAATGCCATGTAAAAAATAAGTTCTCTCTCTCCCTCCATTTCCAACAGGGATGCCTATATTACCTGTGCTTAACGCACAATTTAAACAGTTTATTGAGACCAACTTTTTAGGCTATTGTGTTTAACATGGCATGTCAGAGAGGTATGGAGGCTACAGCAGCAGGTCTCACCAGAGCAGGCATCATGAGGTCAGCCAGGTACACGAAGGCCGCGCCCAGTGCGAAGCCCACCGCCACGGGGACGAACGCAAACGAGCCGTACTTCCCTGAATCCTCCGCCATGTCTATGGCCGGTGCCAGCAACGACCAATAGGATGCCGCCAACATCACCTGAGGGCAAAGCAAAAAGGAAGTCAAAGTTACCGGGAATTATTATCTGCTGTGTTCAGTGAGTCAGGATTCAACTCTTGAGTGGGAAAGTTCAGTTGGCGTCAAAACACCCCAGTGTTCACCAAAACAGAAACACGATAGAAAAAGTCCTCGGGGGATCTCTTTTGGAACGGGGATCTTGTAGAATGATAAAGGTGACCCCATTCCCTCATAATCATTTGGACTGAGGGCATGAATTTAATGCAGTAACACAAATAATGAAAGGGGCAGAGGGCAAAAAATAAACAATGCCTCCAAAATTCTAAAAGGCCTGAAGAAATCTTGCTAAAGAGATAAGGCTCTCCAAGTCTGCAACTGTGACTCAGTGGACAGTTTCCTTTGAGGGATGAATTTTGAGTGGACAGTAACTGGAGGGTAAGCACAATTATCCTAGACCTTGTAGCTAGATCAGTCTCAGTTTACCCATGGAAGATTTGATTTCACACACACACACACACACACACACACACACACACACACACACACACACACACACACACACACACACACACACACAACCAGCCCACACACACACACACACACACACCCAATAGTCCTGAGTCCCTATAGGCCTTGGCACTTTCCACAGTACACAGGGGGTGGATGATTGAAAAATGCATACACACGTCTGGGGTATAGGCCCTCGCTCCTCCTGAGCCATCAGAGAGTGTGAGTGTGTACGCTGTAATGTTCAGTTCAAAGGGAACATCCATAAAGGCCGCCAGCCCCAGAGCATCCAACACACTACTTCCCAATAGCTTGATCAAAGACTCATTAACTCAACGTTCCACTAGGAATAATGAGAAGCAAAGCCCACAGAGAGGAGTGTGTTTTGCTGTTGAGTTTCGGTCTCACTGATTTCTTTATCCCAGCTCCTCCGGGAACAGAAATAATAGCATCGGATAGACCTAATTCTCAGTCGTCGATACAATTTGTTTGTTCATAGTGCCTCCGGTACCGACAGTGGGCTCAAATAATGTCCATATTTAAACACTTTTGGGCAGGCAACACACATCAAATCAAAATCACATTTTATTGGTCACATACACGTGTTTAGCAGATGTTATTGCGGGTGTAGCAAAATGCATCCCATCATGCACTTCACTGCCTAACGAGGTGAGGTTTAAGGGTCGATTAGAGGATCGTGATCATGCTAATTACCCTCAATCTGAAGCATTTACATACTAGAACACATGTGAAGGCTGACAACCAACCATATGGTACGATTCAGATCATCTGTCTTTATGCACCTAACTTGCAGCTACCAAATAACTGTTCACACTTAGTGTTGCCATTCCATGTGCATTGCCCTTCGTATGCATTTGGACTGTGAAGCTAATGTTTGTCTCTTTATTCCAGCATTTTGGGATTTGAGATCAAATGTTTCATATGAAGCGACAGTACAGAATGTCACCTTTTATTTTAGGGTATTTTCATACATAAATATATAGTCCCCCCATTTGATGATGTCATAAGTATTTAGACAAAATTCAAGTAGATTTGTATATGATCCCGTTGGATGCATTTTTCACAATAGTAACGGTGAATGATTCTTTCTAAGTGAGTAAATAAGATGTTTCTGAACACTTCTAAATAATTCTGGCATGAAATAATCATGAATAAAGATGACTGAGAAAGTTAGATACAACAAAAGACCATTACCAATAATAGGGAAGAAGTTTTGGGGTTATGGCCTTTGTCCCTCTGTAACTTTTCATCAAACAGTTTGTAAAGTAACAAGCTTGATGTAGTCATTGTGTGCAAAGAATATGGGACCAAATACAAAAAACGTTTGACTACTTTAATACACTATATGTGAATTTGTCCAAATACTCAACGATATTTCCAAATGGAGGGACTAGATTTTACATTTACATTTTAGTCATTTAGCAGAAGCTCTTTTCCAGAGCGAATTAGAGTTGCATTCATGTTCATACTGGTCCCCCGTGGGAATCGAACCCACAACCCTGGCTTTGCAAGCGCCATGCTCTACCATCTGAACTAGATATATATAGTGCTTTCATTTCTAAACGGTAAAACAGATACAGTCATGTGTTTTTACATATTTGGACAGATGGATATATAATCTTCACTTCAACACTATTGACAGATAAAGGTTACCCAATTTCACAAATCACAAACAAAAAAAAATAAAAATAAATTGAAAATGTTATGCAATTAAAATAAACAAAAATGCCTTTTCCTTATGGGAATAAAGTTAGTACACCCCTACCTTTACCATCACATAAAATGGCTAAAATTAGAATTAGGTACCAAAACAAGTGCAAATTATTAGAAAACATTAGAGAGAGCCTTCCATAAAGATAAGAACATTGGTCTGGTTTGGTCTTAACAATATGGGTGTGTGGTAACACATCATTCAAAGATCAAAAGACCTACCCGAGGCCCTCAGAAGAAAGATTATTGATGCCCATGAGTCTGGGAGGGGTTACAAATCCATTTCCAAGCAATTCGAAGTAATTCATTCCATTTCCAAGCAATTCGAAGTACATCATTCCACTGTCCGACAAAAATTCCAGACCACTGGCAAACTACCTAGGACAGGTCGTCCCACCAAAGTCAGACTACCTAGGACAGGTCGTCCCACCAATTCGGTGAGTAGTTGACTGTCATCCGGATAGCAATGATAGGAGAGACCATGTGAGGATATGACGGAGCCGAGTGACTTGGTGTATACAGAGAAGTAGAGAGGGCCAAAAACCGAGCCCTGGGGGGAGTGAGAGTACATGGTGTAGACACTCCACGTCACCTGGTAGAAGCGGCCTGCCAGATAGGATGCGATCCAAGAGTGTGCAGAGCTTAAGAAGGATCTGATGGTTCACGGTGTCGAAGGCAGAGGATAGATCTAGGATGATGAGAACAGAGGAGAAGGTGGAAGAGTTTCCTTGGGTTAGAGGCAGAAGATTGAAATGTAGAGTGATCGAAAGCGGCTTTTGCAGCGGATACAGAGGAAGAGAAAGAAGAGAGTCGGAAGTGAAAGGATGATAGGTCCTCTGGAAGTTTAGTTTTCCTCCATTTTCACTCTGCTGCCCGCAGTCCTGTTCTGTAAACTCGCAATTAAGGGTTTAGAGCTTGAGGTAGACACCTCATACAAGTACTTGGGAGTATGGCTAGACAGTACACTGTCCTTCTCTCAGCACATATCAAAGCTGCAGGCTAAAGTTAGACCTGGTTTCCTCTATCGTAATCGCTCCTCTTTCACCCCAGCTGCCAAACTAACGCTGATTCAGATGACCATCCTACCCATGCTAGATTACGGAGACATAATTTATAGATCGGCAGGTAAGGGTGTTCTCGAGCGGCTAGATGTTCTTTATCATTCAGCCATCAGATTTGCCACCAATGCTCCCTATAGGACACATCACTGCACTCTATACTCCTCTGTAAACTCCTCTGTAAACTGGTCATCTCTGTATACCCATCGCAAGACCCATTGGTTGATGCTTATTTATAAAACCCTCTTAGGCATCACTCCCCCCTATCTGAGATATCTACTGCAGCCCTCATCCTCCACATACAACACCCATTCTGCCAGTCACATTCTGTTAAAGGTCCCCAAAGCACACACATCCCTAGGTCACTTGTCTTTTCACTTCGCTGCAGCTAGAGACTGGAACGAGCTTCAACAAAACACTCAAACTGGACAGTTTTATCTCAATCTCTTTATTCAACGACTCAATCATGGACACTCTTACTGACAGCTGTGGCTGCTTTGCGTGATGTATTGTCATCGCTACCTTCTTGCCCTTTGTGTTGTTGTCTGTGCCTAATAATGTTTATACCATGTTTTGTGCTGCTACCATGTTGTGTTGCTACCATGCTGCTGTCATGTTATGTTGCTACCATGCTGTGTTGTCATGTGTTGCTGCCTTGCTATGTTGGTCTCTCATTTGGTAGTTTTGTCTCTCTTGTCGTGATGTGTGTTTGGTCCTATATTTATTATTTGATTTATTTTTAATCCCAGCCCCCGTCCCCGCAGGAGGTCTTTTGCCTTTTGGTAGGCCGTCATTGTAAATAAGAATTTGTTCTTAACTGACTTGCCTAGTTAAATAAAGGTTAAATAAATAAATAAAAATCACAGCAAGGTGACTCTTTCGGTTAAAACCATTATATTTCTGCAATCACATACATTTTTGGGGATTTGTGTGCCCATGAAAACTGTTTTTCACCCCGTAACATAAGGACACACTAAGTGTTACGTAGTTACACTGCATTTCTGAGAAAAAAAAAACTGTCCGACAGCTAAATCCAGTTCAAATTCAATGTAACATTTTTATCATTAATGCATAATATATGATAAAAAGACCAATTACACTGCCATAAATGCAAGGAGACAAAAGTAATGTTTTATGTCACACGATTGTAGACAAATCTGTTAAAACACCAACCATGAAAAAGGGTTTTATAGCTATGTTCCACCCTTATATCTTAATGAAATTAACATTTTTTTTGCAGATTATCATCAATGACTTATCAACAGCTGTAACAAGTTGTCCAGTGTAGGACATCCTCACTGGTACCCTAGTTTATAGAAAGACCTGTGAGAGTGTAAAGAAATGCAGAAATGCAGTTTTAGTATGCTTGTAACCCAACAGAAACCAGTGTTAAGTGTGTGGACAAGGCACAAAACAATCCTGAGCAATTTGTATCCATCATGGTTTAAATCACAGATAAAAAAACAACAACATAAAAGCAATTATTGGATTGGATTAGACCAAACAACACAGTTCTTTAAGAATCTGAAACATAGCCAGTATCTGGTCATAATGGGAAGAAGATATTCACAATCTACTGACTCATACTTTCAATAATGGGCTGAAAATAACCCAATGACCATCAAATAAATAAGATTCCCTTGGTTACATGGCCACAGAGATGACAATAATGTCTGCACAAAGATAAGAATGTGTCGTTTCAATTAACCCACTGTGGTATCGATTAACAACATTACTTCGGCCTCACCTGAACTCAGCTGTCAATGAACTACTCCATCCAGAGAGCACCAATCCCAACCTGAACCTCAACTAAAGGCGTGAGATTGGTTGGTCACACCTTATTTGAATGACACCCAGCGCCAACGCTCTTTAAACACCCTAAAGACTTAATGAAATCAGACCTTCTCTCCCTCCATCTTCCCTCCTCTCTTTTATATAGAGGTAGTCTAATGACCTAATTTATGACCTACAGCCCAAATCATTAACAGATTCCACACACTTCAATAAGATTCATTAAGACTTGAACAGGCTGGGGTTCTGAGCTATTGGCTGGGTTTGTCTAACGTCTACATAATCATCCAATTATTACGTAATATATTTTTAAATGGAGGCACCCGGTTTAAACAGGGGCACAACTGGCAATGGCATAGTCACCTGTAATAATGACTTGCACAGGAATTTTTCCTCACCCTGGGTGGACGAAAGATGGTACATCTCCACAGTATATCTGGGGTAAATTATGAACCTCAAATAAGGTTTTAGGGACTGAACAGTGAACACTCTCTTCCTCGTTGACTTTCATCAAAGGGGCTCCACTAACTATGATAAAGTCACCTGGTTGAATACTTGAGTCAAGATATTTTCTTAATTACTATTTCGACGTGATATTCTTCCTCACCCTGGGTGGAGGAGAAACGTCTCCACAGTAAATCTGGTGTCAATTATATTACTCAGTCACTTATACCAAACAGCAATGAGAACTCCTTGTCATGGAGGTCTTGGCAAAGAAATAGATGATCGGGTTGGAGTCACCAGTTGCTCGAGGAGAGGAAGTAGTCGGACACGTGTCACGGCATAATCAGTCCCCTATTGGTAATATGGCTCTGGTCTCCCTGGGTCAGACATCTCGGAGGGGAATTGGCTATTCCACCTGAGCGTTTAGCTGCTAATTACAGTGTTTAAGACTTGGTCTGGAGACTAGGGAGTAGGCTGTATTAATTTCCCCAAAGAGAGTTCACGGCCTTACGGTCTAAAGAATATAGCCATTGGAGAAATTGAGCTGTGACTGAGTGGAGTAAAATCAAATCAAATGTTTATTTGTCACATGCGCCAAATACAACAGGAAGACCTTACAGTGAAATGCTTAATTACAAGCCCTTAAAATTTTTTAAATAAAAGTAACAAATAATTAAACAGGAGCAGTAAAATAACAATAGCGAGGCTTTATACAGGGTTACTGGTACAGAGTCAAAGTGCGGGGGCACAGGTTAATCGAGGTAGTTGAGGTAATATGTACAGTTGAAGTCAGAAGTTTACATGCACTTAGGTTGAAGTCGGATGTATTTACTCAGTGCCTCTTTGCTCGACATGATGGGAAAATCAAAAGAAATCAGCCAAGACCCCCAGCATCTTCACAAGGTCCTTTGCTGTTGTTCTGGGATTGATTTGCACTTTTTGCACCAAAGCACGTTCATCTCTAGGAGACAGAACGCGTCTCCTTCCTGAGATGTATGACGGCTGCGTGGTCCCATGTTGTTTATACTTGAGGCACTGAGTTTGAAGGCAGGCTTTGAAATACATTCACAGGTACACCTCCAATTGACTCAAATGATGTCAATTAGCCAGAAGCTTCTAAAGCCATGACATCATTTTCTGGAATTTTCCAAGCTGTTTAAAGGCACAGTCAACTTAGTGAATGTAAACTTCTGACCCACTGGAATTGTGATATAGTGAATTATAAATGAAATAATCTGTGTGTAAACAATTGTTGGAAGAATTACTTGTGTCATGCACAAAGCAGATGTCCTTGCTAAAACTATAGTTTGTTAACATGAAATCTGTGGCCTCCGACTTCAACTGTACATACATACATACATCACAAGCACGATCTCCCCAATTAAGGTCCCATCAACCTCCTGTGATTGATAGACAGAGCGATAGATATCCTAAATATTGTTGTGTTACTATTTTTCCTTTAGTTTATTGAGGAAAGTTTATCCTTTTTTTTTTTTTTTTTTTTTTTTTTAACTCTGCACTGTGGGTTAAGGTCTTGTAAGTAAGCATTTGAAGGTAAGGTCTACACCTGTTGTATTGATCATACCTGCAGGTGTGTTCTTCCTTCTCCACCTATCTATCTATACATCTTAACCATCTACCTCGTTCAACATCAATTGAAGAAAGGACATTCAAAATTTAGAAACTTGCTGAGCCTTCTCCCTTCTTAAGGGGTTATTTGAAAATCACGTTGTCCCTTGGAGCATAACATGGTCAATAGAATACATAATGTGAGAGCTATACGTCTGTGATGACATTCAGACTTTTATCATCAGAGGTTCATACATGTTACACAAGATGAGCAAGACAAGAAGAGCTTTAGCAAAGGCATTTGCTATAAAATCAATAAAAATGTTGCATGTAGCTTTATATGGGAATGCACTATATTATATAATTATTATATTAGTCAGGATTGATCTGGCTTCAGCGTGTGGAGAAAAAAAATGTCTTCAAAAGCGGACTAATTTTATGAATACCGAGGCTTTCCACTCTGTTCCACATCAACAATAAAAATAACAACAAACTGCATAATCCAGAGTTCAAACAGGCTATGCAATCTTGATAGTGTTTATGAACTGTTGTTTACTGAGGCGCGAGGCAGAAGAACCAATGACTAATATAATATTGTCTCTGAGTAGGTCAAAGAATCCATTTACATGCATTTTTTAGTAGGAGAAAACTGAAAGGTTGCAAGGACCTGGTGTACAAAAAAGAAATCATGAATAATGACCATACGTGAAAATTCCATACGTTCTTCGGCATACGTTCTTTGACGCAGGCCGATATTGAGCATTATGGAAGCAATCAACGTTGGTCAATAGACTTCGACCAAAATGTGGAAAAGCTTGTTTTGTTTCCTGAACCCACGAAGCCAATGGGCAGTGGTAACCCGTCATTCTGAGCCCCACCTGTTTTGAGACCCACATTTTAAGCAAAATAAATGAAAAAGATATACTTGATATAACAATTGTTTACAGACAGATTATTTCACATATAATTCACTATATCACAATTCCAGTGGGTCAGAAGTTTACATACGCTAAGTTGACTGTGCCTTTAAACAGCTTAGAAAACTCCAGAAAATTATGTCATGGCTTTAAAAGCTTCTGAAAGGCTAATTGACATCACTTGAGTCAATTGGAGGTGTACCTGCGGATGTATTTCAAGACCTACCTTCAAACTCAGTGCCTCTTTGCTAGACATCATGGGAAAATCTAAAGAAATCAGCCAAGACCTCAGAAAATAAATAGTAGACCGCCACAAGTCTGGTTCATCCTTGGGAGCAATTTATAAACGCCTGAAGGTACCACGTTTATCTGTACAAACAATAGTACGCAAGTATAAACACCATGGGACCACGCAGCCGTCATACCGCTCAGGAAGGAGATGCGTTCTGTCTCTTAGAGATGAACGTACTTTGGTGGAAAAAGTGCAAATCAATCCCAGAACAACAGCAAAGGACCTTGTGAAGATGCTGGAGGAAACAGGTACAAAAGTATCTATATCCACAAAAAAACGAGTCCTATATCGACATAACCTGAAAGGCTCAGCAAGGAAGAAGCCACTGCTCCAAAACCGCCCTAAAAAAGCCAGACTACGGTTTGCAACTGCACATGGGGACAAAGATCGTACTTTTTGGAGAAATGTCCTCTGGTCTGATGAAACAAAAAAATAACCGTTTGGCCATAATGAGCATCGTTATGTTTGGAGGAAAAAGGGGGAGGCTTGCAAGCCGAAGAACACCATCCCAACCGTGAAGCAAGGGGGTGGCAGAATCATGTTGTGGGGGTGCTTTGCTGCAGGAGGGACTGGTGCACTTCACAAAATAGATGACATCATGAGGAAGGAAAATTATGTGAATATATTGAAACATCTCAAGACATCAGTCAAGAAGTTAAATGGACAATGACCCCAAGCATACTTCCAAAGTTATGGCAAAATGGCTTAAGGACAACAAAGTCATGGTATTGGGGTAGCCATCACAAAGCCCTGACCTCAATCCTATAGAAAATGTGTGGGCAGAACTGAAAAAGTGTGTGCGAGCAAGGAGGCCTACAAACCTGACTCAGTTACACCAGTACTGTCAGGAGGAATGGGCCAAAATTCACCCAAGTTATTGTGGGAAGCTTGTGGAAGGCTACCAGAAACATTTGACCCAATTTAAACAATTTAAAGGCAATGCTACCAAATATTAACAGTGTATGTTGGGGGGGGGGCATTCCCAACAGTCCCTCAGCCACAGCCAGCCACCTATGTTAACCTCTACGGGATCGGTGTCCCGTATACGGGACGGTTGAGCTAACGTGCGCTAATGTGATTAGCATGATTGTTGTAATTAACAGCAAACTTTCCAGGACATAGACATGTCTTATATGTGCAGAATGTTAATCTGTCCAATTTACAGTAGCTATTACAGTGAAAAGATACCATGCTATTGTTTGAGGAGAGTGCACAACTAAAAAAAACTTATAACAGCAACTGGTTTGATACATTCCCCTATGAAGGTAAATAATATACTTACATTCAGTAATCTTGCTCTGATTTGTCATCCTGAGGGTCCCGAGATAAAATGTAGCATAGTTTTGTTTGATAAAATACATTTTTATATTCAAATGTAGGAACTGGGTTCTACAGTTTGAACCCCTGCTGTCTCTGGCTCCACACCCACAACGCCCAGCCATCTAGATATGTGAAAGTTAGTGTATAAGCTAATGATTCATCATGTATGACATTCCTGGGAGTGTGTAAACTTACATTTTGTATTACCATATCATTTTTGTATGTTCTCTATAGTCATGAATTAGAAAATTTATCAATTGACCAATTCGGCACATTTGGGCAGACTTGATACAAAATGGTCCAGTATTGCAACGCTTCACTGGATCAATCTGAAACTTAGCACACACACTGGCCAAAAGATAAATTGCACCTAAATTACAATATATCATTGTGGCCTTTCTCTTGCATTTCAAAGAGGATGGAAGAGAAAAAAACAATTGAAAACACATGTTTTTTTGTTTATATTATCTTTTACCAGATCTAATGTGTTATATTCTCCTTCATTAATTTCACATTTCCTTTCAAATGGTATCAATAATATGCATATCCTTGCTTCAGGTCCTGAGCTACAGGCAGTTAAATTTGGGTGTCATTTAAGGCAAAACATTTTTTTTTTTAAAGGGTCCGATCCTTAACAGGCATAACGTTGCCGATGCATAAAAAAAAAATAGAAATCACAGAGGCTATCACCGATCACATAGCCAAAGACATGGTTCCTATTTACACAGTCAGCAAAGACCGTTTGAAGAAGATGATAAACAAGATGGACAGGACAGGAAATACAAGATTACGAAGTCGCCATTCCAACACTGTATAACAAAATTAAGGGAGAAGTTTAAACAGAGCAAACACATGTTGATTATTACGCGACTACAACAGACCTTTGATAGAACAGCCGAGCCCTACAGTACAGTAGTTTGACAGTACACTTTATTGATGAGGAGTTTCAACTGAAAGGTCGGCGCTTGCAAACATCATAGGCTACTTCCCCAGAGATCACACGGGAGAAAACATCGCTCTGTGGTTGAGAGAAGCTTTAGCCACCTGGGTCCGGAATGAGGAGCAGCAAGTGTGCATAACGATAATGGCGCAAACGTGGTAAAGGCCATCGCATTGAATGACTGGACCAGACTCCAATGTTCTGGACACAGTCTACACCTGCATCGGTAGGCTACGTGTTACATGTTAAGGCACTTAGAATTTTTTATTATAATAATGATTGAGTCTACACAATTATAAAATAATTAACTTATTTAAGAACTCATTGGTAAAATAGGAACGCAATATTATTATTAATTAATTAATTAATTAATATATACTGGGCTTACAGTACACTATATTTTGACGATCATGTTAAACATTTCTGTTTGTTATGTAGGTTTGATAATCCTATCTATTATTATATGTATAACGATGTTAGAAAATATGTATTTGTTTTGGTATTCATTTAGCACAGTATGTATTCACTCATTAGTAACTAATTTGCAAGAGGTTTCACTATAGTCCCTGGTTCGAATGCAAGCTATATCACATCCGGCCGTGATTGGGAGTCCCATAGGGCAGCGCACAATTGGTCCAGGGTCGTCCGGGTTTGGCCGGGGTAGGCCGTCATTATAAATAAGAATTTGTTCTTAACTGACTTGCCAAGTTAAATAAAAAGGTTAAATAAAATAAAAAATAAAATATTGCAGTGGTGTAAAGTACTTAAGTAAAAATACTTTAAAGTACTACTTAAGTCGTTTTTTGGGGTATCTGTACTTTACTTTACTATTTATATTTTTGACTACTTTTACTTTTACTTCACTACATTCCTAAAGAAAATTATGTACTTTTTACTCCATACATTTTCCCTGACACCCAAAAGTACTTGTTACATTTTGAATGCTTAGCAGGACAGAAAATGGTTCAATTCACACACTTATCGAGAGAACATCCCTGGTCATCCCTACTATCTGATCTGGAGGACTCACTAAACACAAATGGAATAACCACATCCCTCAATACAATTTATGTTCCCTGACTGCATTCTTTCTAGGCTATGTATGCACCCCGTCATATCCACTCAAGTAAAATGCAAACGCATTGTAAGAATGTCCGTCATACAAGAATCCAATCATGTGAAGTCATTGTGAAATTCCTTCATTTCAAATTTGCATCCAATGAAGGATTACAATATTGCCTACTGTATCACCTTAGGTCATCAATGATTCAGTTTCAACCTTGAGGGAAGAAAGAAAATTAACAAACTTTTCTTCACTGTCGTTCACTCTTTACTACATATGTCCGCTCTTAATTTGACCAGTTTCTCACAGCAGGAAAATAATCCTGCAGCAACAGGACATGTGAATTATTCTGTGGAATACAATCAATTTACATTTTCGTAGGGGTTGACACAATTTTCGTTAGGGAAAAATCAAGTCTGAAACGTTATAGTGGAAATTATCAACTTTAGAAGCCTTTTTAAACCTTACACTTTGAGTTTGAATTCTCTGCAACAAAAGAGTGATCAAAGTAAGATAATATACATGCATCTCCTCTTTCCCATCTCATTCTCTTATTCTACATGTTTCTTCTACACAGGAGCTTGTTTTTGCATTCTATAGACTGCTCCCTCCTAGGTCTAATGCAGATGCCACAAAGCCACATTTCTCCTGAGAGAAGGGAATGCCACGCACGACACCTGAATAAGTAAGCAATTTAGCACACTCTTTACCGAAAACTAATCTCTATCTCTCCCGCTCCCTCCACATTTGTGTTGTTTGTGGATGACGTTTAGAAAATGCTTACTGACTCAGTGCCAAATTAGGTGGACGTCAGAAAAATGTAAATGTAATGTTGATGCACATCCATAGCTGGTACAGGAGCTGGACAAAAAGAGTTCAAAGTCGATAAAATAATAAAGGTACTGTTTTCAGCTCCCCTACACTTCAATCTCATGTTTCTTATTTGCAGCCTCCCTATTGTCTGCTTTCTCTGTTCATAGCCAGAGACACTGTAGCCAGAGACATTGTCACAGTAGTGGTCACCTCTCTGGTATAGCCTGTTATCGATCTGTGACAACCCTTTCTACTATCTTTGAGCTCATCTTTCCTCCATCCTGATTCCCTTATCTCCCTGAGGGACAGCTCACCTTTTCCTCCATCCAGATTCCCTTATCTCCCTGAGGGACAGCTCATCTTTCCTCCATCCAGATTCCCTTGTCTACCTGAGTGACAGCTCACCTTTCCCCCATCCTGATTCCCTCATCTCCCTGAGGGGCAGCTCTCCATCGTACTATAGAGCTCAAAAGGGCTTTGTCTCGGATCAATAGACCCTGCTGTTTATTTGTTATGACTGAAGAGACCAGTGGGACTAGTAACAATAGAACCGAACCGCACTTACTTTAAAATAATCTCCTCCCACAGGGACCCACCCCATAGTAAAACAAAGCATATGATTTTGTTTGCCAAACCCTAAATAAATGGCTATGCCACGTTCCAAGACGCCAGACTTTACATACAAAATGTAAAAGCTGGGAAGAGCAGCAGTAAAGACGGAGAAAGAAGAGAGGAATGGTATTGAACCCTTCAGCGAAAAACTATTCCCAGCGCATTTCAGAGCCCCACTGCCTGCAAGAAGGTCACCATGAAGAGGAGTGACGAATGAGAGAGACAGGTAGAAGCAGCTTTCGGCCTTGCCTCTGCATAGGGCAGGACTGGAGGATTGTATTGGCATTTTGCCTTGCAATGTTTTACTACATTGCAGTCACTCATCGGTCACCACAAGCCAACTGTTACATTCCACTCTGATAGTACTGAGGAGCCAAAAATAGTCCTAGAGAGAAAAGTCCTAAAGTTAACAGGCACAAGGAAAGGTAGGAGGTACACAAACATAGTCAACGTCTACAGCTTCTTTTCAGGTTATTTTTCTACACACTCTGTGTAGGCTAAAGGTTTAATTCATGTTTATAGTGATCAATCAACATGTCATCTTTGTGTCTGCTCCTTACTTCCTCCCTCAGAAACAGCTCAGATCTAGACGATAGTTGGGCCCAGAAATAAAGGGAAGCCAGTTCAGACAGGAAACCTGAGTGCTTGATAGCATCAGCTGATATTTCACCAATTAGGTTCATCACTCATGGCAGTCTTTTTAACTTTTTAAGTCCAGTTCTGCACACCCATCCTCTGATGGATTCCTCGTGCAAGCTACAGTACGTGCTGGGGTTTCTTACTGCCTATGCAGTTGCTTCCATTGCTTAGTCTCTTTTTGGCTCTGCTTTTGTTCCAGCCGCGTGGATTGGTATAGCTATGCCGCGCTCACTGCCTGAAGTTTGTTATGGTAATGCTTTAGCTTTTATATGGCAGTGAGCTACCCTGAATCTGCAGAGCCTAAGACCTAATGTATTGTCATATACTTTGTAATAACAATAACAACATTTAGCAAACATAGCAATCACTTGGCTCTCTTGATTTCTTTTGAATCAATAAGTATATTAATGTTTCTTAGAAAATAAAATACTTTGGGGATAGAGATACTTTTACTAGAAATGTTAACTTAATTTCCAGTTTCCCCATGGGCACCTACTCAAGGGTGTCTTCTTTTAGCATTAGTAGTGGTGGCAATAATACCTTACATAACTATTATTCTTCTAGCATTTGTAGTGGTGGCAATAATACCTTACATAACTATTATTCTTCTAGCATTTGTAGTGGTGGCAATAATACCTTACATAACTATTCTTCAACATTCTGCAAGGCATAGGGATGTATCAGGCACATTATTAAGATCCCAAATAAGAGGGGGCTTCCCGAGTGGCGCAGAGATTTAAGGCACTGCATCGCAGTGCTAGAGGTGTCACTACAGACCTGGGTTCGATCCCGGGCCGTATCGGGAGTTCCATAGGGCGGCATACAATTGGCCCAGTGTCGTCTGGGTTAGGGGAGGGTTTGGCCAGGGGGGCTTTACTTGGCTTATGGCCCTCTAACGACTCCTTGTTGTGGCCCGGGTGCCTGCAAGCGGACCTCGTTGTCAGTTGAACGGTGTTCCCTCCGACACATTGGTGTGGGCGGGTGTTAAGAAGCACTGTTTGGCGGGTCATGTTTTGGAGGACGCATGACTCGACCTTCGCCTCCCGAGCCCGTTGGGGGGGTTGCAGCGATGAGACAAGTTTGAAATTGGGGCGAAAAGGGGTAAAATACAAATAAAATGTTTTAAATATGATCCCGAATCAGATCCCTAACTGTCAGGGAGGCGATGCATCTGCCAAACTATCCCAGAAAGTTACACTTCTTCTTATAAGACAGTAAGCAATTATTTGGAAAAGTCTCAATCTTCCTTTGGCTTTGGGAATCAGAGAACAGAGTCTGCCACAACAACTCCAAATGCTGTCACATCTGGCATCTGTTTGTATGTTGACAGATAACAGAGGAACCCTGGGTTTGAAAAAGATGGGTGGACAGGTGTGTGTGTGGTGAGGTTCAAAATCATATTTTCTTACCCCAGCAGCAAAGCCCAGACTTCCATCCAATATCCGCTTCTGAAGAGGGGGGCAGAGAGAAAGGAGGAGGGAAGTCAAACCAAGGGCATCAACAATCCACTGTGATGTTTAGTTCAGAGCAATTCCATGGTTTTTCACTTTAAAATGTATGCCAAACAAAAACTATATGATATCAAAGTTTAACAAACCATAGAATTCTATGCACAAGGACTACTTTTAAGAATTTAAACTAAAAATGTTACTAAAACACATTTATAGGAAGAACTGTGCAGATACAAAGTTTGGTAAGAGAATAAAAGTGAGGGAGATATTTACTGTAATTCTCTTACCAAACTTTGCATCTGCAGTCTTTCCAGTAAATGTTTTATAATGTTTTATTATTGTTCAAAGTAGTCATTGTGCATAGAGTTGTAAGGTTTGTTAATCTTAGAAATCAAAATTGTTTTATTTGGCATAGTCTGAGTCTCAGTAAAAAGTCAGAGTCTCAGTGTAATTTCATTACCATGGAATTCCCCTTCACAAGGACAAAGAAGAAAGTAAGGCAGGTCTTCAAGGATAGTGTTGAACTTTTAATCAATTTCTATGGAACTGTAATGGCTGAAGCCATTCAAATATACTGCAATTGGTTTAGTGAACCTAAGGGACATATTGAAGTTCACACCAGGGATATAAAAAAAAACTGTGTGCATATGCCAGTGTCACAATACAGTAAAACAACAATCAGCAGCAACACACAGAGAAACGTTGTGCAAGTTCCTTACCTGTCGGCTGGAGAAGATGAAGACCAGGGCAGCCCCAGCAGCAGTCAGGCCCCAGGTGAACAGTGTCCCCAGCAGGGCCTGGGTCACAGGACTGTAGCCTGGAAGCATGGCGCCAATCCTGGGGCCAGAGAGATACACACAGTGGAGTGGAGCCGCACATGATACTTTAGTTTGTTTTTACGATGCACTCACAGTAGCTTGCTAATTTGGAAATGTAATATGAGTGCTCCAATTAACAGATCCGTTTGTAGAGCAAAGGCCTGTGTGCTAAATCCTGTTGGTTCAGGAGCGTGACAGGATGGCATGTTTGCAAATTACTGCCCAACCCCACAATCGTGCTGCTTAGCTATCTAGCCAACTAAATACATAAACTTGCTTGACAAGCAAGATACACATTTGTTATTGCCTTGCATTGTTCCATTTTTTATTTGTGTCCAAAATAGCTGTCTCTACTGGCTCTCTATCTGAAATCACTGTGTTTTGCTAGTTTCATGCAAAGAGTTGGCCTAGTTAGTCTAAGACAACAGTCACTGTCAGGGAACTTTGTTCGCTGGTTTTGTTGCAACGAAACACGTGCTTTACAGCATAACGGATACATGCCCTATCCGGCGACAGATTAATATATTCTCATTTCGTTTTATGGTTTTAATTCATTAAATAATTTAAAATACTTACTGTCACTTCTGGCACCGAAAGTCGAATGTATTTACTTCCTACTTCCCTGTACACGTGTCTGTGACAGGTTGAGCACTGCCCCTCGCAAGATGCCATTGGCTATTCCAGCATTTGGAGGCGTGTATTGGAATTTGATAGGACAATGAGCCTTCATTCACAACGCCACAGCCAACCTACCACAAATTGTGTTTTATGGATGTCATGTTAGAATATTTAAATTATTTTCAGTGATTTTGCATATCACACTATATAGCTTTTGTCAGGAGGTTAATTTTTATTTACAATCTCTTATGTCCTGCCCAGCAGATGAGGTGAAGCAGCTTAGCTATGTAACAGAAAATAGGTTGAAGTACCACTTCATGGTACAGTTCAGGTAGCCCACAGACAATTTGCGAAGGTCTGTTATTTGCCACGGTCCGTTATTAATAGTCTTTTATTGTGCTTGGTGATTTATAAGTAACAAGTGTTATTATTTTCCTATATCAGCTTCAATGTGTAAGCTGTCCCTGTGGTGGCAGTATGGCCTTAAACAGATACATTCAAAATGTTCCTCTCAATGAATGTACACTCCCCACTGGGTACACACTGGATGTCATTTTCAACACGTCATTTTCAACTAAATAACTTTGAACCAACGCGGAATATATACGTTTAGTTGACGTCTGTGCCTATTGGGTCTACTCAAAGACTTTAAACGTTCTCTTGGTGATCAGTTTTCCTGACTCTGCTTAGCTTAGTCTAATTGGAACTGTAGGTACATTGTGATCATTAGGGGAGTTCACAGTGTGCTCTTGGATATTTTCTTCTGGTCTGTACCATGCATGACATAGGCTAAGCTGTCAGAGCTATCACCCTCTTATGTGACACGTCATTGTGCAGACCAGCTCTCAAATGCATAAGGAGTGAGAATAATGCATGGTTCAGGGTTTTTAAGCCCTTGAAGCCTCAAGACAGCCAGTGAGTTTTCTTTATTGTTAATAGTCCTATAGTCCAGTTAAAGGCCCAGTGCAGTCAAAAACGTGATTTTCCTGTGTTTTATATATATTTCCCCACTATGAAGTTGGTATTATACTGTGAAATCAGAAAAAATATGATAACGTCCTTTTAGAGCTGTTTAAAAATAGCGCCTGCAATTTCAGCCTGTTTTGGTGGGATTAAGTTTTGGCCTGCCTGGTGACATCACCAGGTGATACATTACTTACTAACTAGACCAATAAGAAAGAGATTTCCTAACCTCTCTGCCAATAACAGCTAGTTTTTAGTTTTCCCCATCTAAAATTATTGTTTGAGAAATTGCACTTTGCTAAGAAGCTATTTTTGTTTATTTTTTTACCATTTTAATTGAAAACAATCACTGTAAGGTAGTTAATTGTTACCCAGAAATTGTGTGATATTGAGATAAAAATGGCTGCATTGGACTTTTAACCAACTTGAATTAGTTTGTATTCAGTTGGTTCCATTTAACAAGTAGTCCTGAATGGTCAGGCTGTGGGTCGCATCGCCCTAGATTCAATCATGTGGAAATCTTCTGACAATACACAGCAAAGAGGATGGAGGGAAGCTCAGCTTTCTAGCCTTCCAGCTAAAAGCATTAAGTATTGTGTGTGCTGTCGAAAGTGCTTCACAGCTCTGCTTGAGTGGTCCATGCTGTGTTTTGATAAAGATGGGAGTAGAGTAAACATAGTGGCACACAGGAATGTTCTTTCCAAATTTAGAGTTTCTATCCAGTTTTGACCTCATTAAATCTTTGGCCAGTAAATCCCCATAGTTCTTTAGGATTCACCTGACCTCTGACCCCTAAAGGGATCATACGTTATTTATACGACTTCACAGCTAAACACTTGCTGTAAAAGAGAACAGAGGATACTCTGACATAGAGTACTTGTTGGTTATTTATTTACAAACGGTACATACATTTCTTATGTGTTCGTGAGCTTTACTTGATCACAAACCAACACCTTTGCACTTACTTTACTAAAGACAGCTAGAAAAAAGTATATGTGAAATCTAAGGCCTCTGAGAAACTCAGAACATTTAGCTCCATGAAACCGAGTGCCTCTAGAGTAGTTTTATGAGAGGAAAACCAGCACCATTCTATGAAATACCACTCCTCTGGGGAAGTACTAGCAACCTAAGCAGGTAGTGAGACTACAAAGGCATTTCTCACTTTAAAGGGGCCTGTAAAAGGCCAGGCACCAGCAGTTGATGGGTGTGGGTAATGGAAAATGAGCATTTAGGGAAAAAGTAGAGCTTGATATCTTCTCAGATAGAGGAGACAGTGGATAAGACAGGTACGTGATGAAATCCCTGAGCGGTTTCCTACCTCCCCTGCAACTGAGTTAGGAAAGGAAATCAATGTCTGTTTTATTTTTACCCATCTACCAATAGTTGCCCTTCTTTGCGAGGCTTTGGAAAACCTCCCTGGTCTTTGTGGATGAATTCGTGTTTGGAATATTATTGCAAACACAGTGAGTCCATGCAACTTATGTGACTAGTTAAGCACATTTTTACCCCTGAACTTATTTAGGCTTGCCATAACAAAGGGGTTGAATACTTATTGACTCAGCTTTTCATTTTTGATTAATTCTTAAACATTTTGAAAACCATAATTCCACTTTGACATTATGGGGTATTGCGTGTAGGCCAGTGACCAAAAAAAACAGTTTTCGAAATCAGGCTGTTACACAACAAAATGTGGAAAAAGTAAAGGGGTGTGAATACTTTCTACAGGCACTGTAACTATGATGATACTAAATGTTCCACTCGCCTGCACCACTTTAGCACCTGCACTTGTTTGAAGTGTTGATTATGTTATTCAAGTGTTGAACTCCAAGGTAACCTGCCTAAATGACTATCGCCCCATAACACTCACATCTGCAACCATGGCGCATTTGGAAAAGAGACGTGGGTCTCAATATGTCTTCCCTGTCAAAATAAAGGTTAAATCAGGATTGAATAATGAAGTGCTTTGAAAGGCTGGTCATGACACCCAACACAACACCATCATCCCAGACACCCTGGACCCACTCTAATTCGCACACCGCAACAACAGATCGACAGATGACGCAATCTCAATTGCACTTTACACTGCCCTCTCCCATCTGGACAAGAGGGGAAATAACTATGTGAGAATGTTGTTCATAGACTACAGCTAAGCGTTCAACACCATAGTCCCCTCCAAGCTCAATACCAAGCCGGGGACCCTGGGACTGATCACCTCCCTCTGCAACTGGATCCTGGACTTCCTGACATGACGGCCCCAGGTGGTGAGGGTAGGCAACAACAACTCCGACCTTCAACACGGAGGTCCCTCGGGGGTGTGTGCTTTGTCCCTTCTTGTACTCCCTGTTCACCCACGACTTCATGGCCATTCCATCACCAACACCATCATCAAGTTTAATGACAACATGACGGTGGTAGGCCTGGTCAACGTCAGTAAGATCAAGGAACCTCATCGTGGACTACAGGAAACAGGGGACAGAGCACGCCCCCATCCACATTGATGGGCTATAGAGGAGCGGGTCAAGAGTTTCAAGTTCCTTTATGTCCACATCACTAAGGTCCACACCCGCACAGTTGTGAAAAGGGCACGACAGCGCCTCATCCCGCTCTTGGACCAACAGGCTTCGAGACAGCTTCTACCCCCAAGCCATAAGACTGCTAAATAGTTAATCAAATGGTTTCCCAGACTATCTGCATTGGACCTATTGTTCACTGACTCTATGCACACTCACAAGACCCTATCTACTCAACCACTCACACACACTACACTGACACTTTCACACATCCCCACACACACACATACATTACATACGCACACACACACACATAACACACACGCACGCATACCGATGCCACACACACACACACACACACACACACACACACACACACACACACACACACACACACACACACACACACACACACACACACACACACACACACACACTTTAACACTGATCATATGCTACTGCTACTCTGTTCTTTATTTTAATATTATCATGATCTATTTTGATGCCTATTCACTTTACCCTGCCTTCATGTAAAGTGCATTCGAAAAGTATTCAGACCCCTTGATTTTTTCCACATTTTATTACGTTACAGCCTTCTAAAATTGATTACATTTGTTTTTTTCCTTATCAATCGTAATGACAAAGCAAAAACTGGTTTTGAGACATTTTTGCAAATTTATTAAAAAAAAACTTTAATATAACATTTACATAAGTATTCAGACCCTTTACTCAGTACTTTGTTGAAGCACCTTTGGCAGCGATTACAGCCTAGAGTCTTCTTGGGTATGACGCTACAAGCTTGGCACACCTGTATTTGGGGAGTTTCTCCCATTCTTCTCTGCAGATCCTCTCAAGCTCTGTCAGGTTGGATGGGGAGCTATTTTCAGGTCTCTCCAGAGATGTTTGATCGGGTTCAAGTTTGGGCTCTGGCTAGGCCACTCAAGGACATTCAGAGACTTGTCCCGAAGCCACTCCAGCGTTGTCTTAGCTGTGTGCTTAGGGCCGTTGTCCTGTTGAAAGGTGAATCTTCGCCCCAGTCTGAGGTCGTCAGCGCTCTGGAGAAGGTTTTCATCAAGGATCTCTCTGTACTTTGCTCAATTAATCTTTCCCTCGATCCTGACTAGTCTTCCAGTCCCTGCCGCTGAAAAACATCCCCACAGTATGATGCTGCCACCACCATGCTTCACCATAGGGATGGTGCCAGGTTTCCTCCAGACGTGATGCTTGGCATTCATGCTAAAGAATCTTGTTTCTCATTGTCTGAGAGTCCTTTAGGTGCCTTTTGGCAACTCCAAGCGGCCTGTCATGAGCCTTTTATGGAGAAGTGGCTTCCATCCGGCCAATCTGCCATAAATGCCTGATTGATGGAGTGCTGCAGAGATGGTTGTCCTTCTGTAAGGTTCTCCCATCTCCACAGAGGAACTCTGGAGCTCTGTCAGAGTGACCATCAGGTTCTTGGTCACCTCCCTGACCAAGGCCCTTCTCCCCCGATTGCTCAATTTGGCCTTGCGGCCAACTCTAGGAAGAGTCTTGGTGGTTCCAAACTTCTTCCATTTAATAATGATGGAGGCCACTGTGTTCTTGGGGACCTTCAATGCTGCAGACATTTTTGTTACCCTTCCCCAGATCTGTGCCTCGACACATTCCTGTCTCTGAGCTCTATGGATAATTCCTTCGACCTCATGGCTTGGTTTTGCTATGAAATGCACTGTCAACTGTGGGACGTTATATAGACAGGTGTGTGCCTTTCCAAATCATGTCCAATCAATTGAATTTACCACAGGTAGACTCCAATCAAGGTGTATAAACATCTCAAGGTGTAACGTTGAAGTAAATGCAATGGAACCAGGCGCAGGAGATGAGTGTGACAGAAGGAGACTATAGTGTAGTATATGTGAGGATGAAAGGGAGCTAGAAGCAGGATTTGTGTAGCCGAGAATTTAATAGTACTTGGAATAACTCGCGCAACGCGAGGAACATGCACTGCGTAAAACGCCTAAGAAATTCATAAACCATACAACAGGCACAGCCTGGACAATAACACGACAGCAACCGCTTGTCGAAAAGGTGCTCCACACGCTAGTAACACGCAACAACAGACAATAATGCAGACAGATAGGGGAGCAGAGAGAACATAAATACACATGATAATGAGGGGAGTGATAACAGGTGTGAATGATAAGGGGGGCGGTGGCAGCTAGTAGGCCGGTGACGTCGAGAGCTGGAGCCGCAGCTGACCAGAGGAGGAAGCTGCTCCATCGAGAGACGTGTCAGAGACGTCAAAATCTACAGTAGTGAAAACAGCAAACAAAACCTGGACGCAACCGCGCCAGTAAACATACAAATACACAGTTAAATACCTGGAAGAATGACACAGGCCAAACCCGTTGAAAACAAAAGGGCATAAACAAAAACCCTGAGCGTTTGCAAAAGTACGCACCAGCACTGCCTTAAACAGATGAACAATAACTCACACCAACATGGGGGAAACAGAGGATATATATAACATAGAGTAATTGTGGTATATGAACCAGGTGTGAGAAAAGACCAGACAAGACCAATGGAAATGGAAAAGGGGAACGGCAGTGGCTAGAAAGCCGGTGAGCGCTGAAGCACGCCGAACAGGGGGAGAGGGCAGCTTCGGAGGGAGTCATGACACAAGGATGATCAATGGAAACAGGATGCACCTGACCTCAATTTCGAGTCTCGTAGCAAAGGGTCTTAATACTTATGTAAATAATGTATTTCTGTTTTTGTTTTTTAATACATTTGCAAAAAATTCTAAAAACCTGTTTACGCTTTGTCATTATGGGTTATTGTGTGTAGATCAATCCATTTTAGAATAAGGCTGTAACGTAACAAAATGTGGAAAAAGGGAAGGGGTCTGAATACTTTCCGAATGCACTACCGAATGCATATCTACCTAAAATCCCTTGTACCCCTGCACATTGATATGGTACTGGTATTTTCTGTATATAGATAGCTTAATTCTTGTGTATTTTATTTTTCTTGTGTTATTATTATTATTATTATTTTTATTCTTCTTATTTTCTGCCGGGAAGCATTTCACGGTAAAGTCTACACCTGTTGTATTCGGCGCATGTGACAAATCAAATTAGATTTTGATGTGTTGATGTGTTTGTTTAGTGCCAGGTGGCCACCTGGGTCTGTGGGCTGTCGAGGTGTTCTAACTATGCATGTCTGAGGGAAAACAGGACAGAGACAATCGCTCACCCTGCATTCTATCTGCCTGCCTGCCATCTCTCTTTCTCTGTCTTTATTGTTCTCTCTCTCACTCAATCGCTATCTCTCTCCCCGTGATGAATGAACTGCCACGGAATAAAGCCAACCAGAGAGAGAAGCAAAAGACAAAAGACAAAAAACAACTGCTAAAAAAAACAAGCCTGAATAACCGACAGGGGCTTAATTCCTGTCCACAGTTCAACCGTTAGAGCCAGTTTAGAAGGTGGGTGGCCCTTGCGGGAAGTGGTGGGGTGTCGTGGGGGGTAGTTCAGAGTATAGGAGAGCAAAGGGGTGGGGTGGGTGGGTGAGACAGGATGGGGTGAGGGTGAAGTGGAGAGAGGAAGAAAAAAAAGCTGGAGTGCACTTTGTGGAGAATGTTTAGTTAAGTTATGAAAACAAAAGTATTGTAACAGATGGGGCCGGCTACACCTTGGAAACGGCATAACAGCGGGGCCGGGAGAGCCAAGGGAGCTTATTAGGCTTACAGGAGAGCCAGAGGGAGACTGATGGGGCTCGCGACCGTGGACACACACTTCAATGCTGCAGGGGATATATAAAAGCCCTCTCAAACACAGCGTCCAGCTTCACTGAAGATCTCCATTTGACATAGGTGTGAGTTTCTCACCACAGAGAACGCTTCCTCTAGGACACCACAGGGCTCAGCTTGAAAGGTTTTAAAGGAAAAAGAAACAGTTGGTTTGGACAGCATGTGACCAGAGAAATTGCCTGTCTTTGAGGATGGATGTTTTTTTGGGATAAGTAACAGCCAGGTTTTGGGGGTTATTTTAGCTATGTGAATGTTATTGGTGGACAGTTACTGTCATGCTGTTTGCTGAGGAAATGATAGAAACCAGATTTTAACCCACTGTTATTGTGACTTGTTTGCTGCTTTTTATCAACATTTTCATCTTTTTCACATTATCCACAATTTACCCAAACCAAACATTGAAAAACTGATGTATTGAGCAAAGATGGACTTCTCATTCGCCTCAGAGATGTTTTACAATGCGGGATCGATAGCTGACCCCACCGGTAGTTACGTGGACAAGGATATGTATGTGCAGGAGGATCTGGATGTGTTTAGTGTGACCATGGCTGTTCTCTACCTGGCTGTGTGCATCGTAGGGCTGGGCGGGAACACTCTGGTCATCGTGGCCATCTTAAAGCTGGACAAGATGGCTTCAGCCACCACGGTGTACATCTTCAACCTGGCCCTGGCCGACGGCCTCTTTATGGTGGGCCTCCCCTTCATCGCCATCCAGAACTTCCAGAAACACTGGGCATTCGGGGACCTGGCCTGCAAGCTGGTCATGGTCCTGGACGGCATCAACCAGTTCACCAGCGTCTTCTGCCTGACAGTGATGAGCATTGACCGCTACATGGCGTTGGTTGACCCGTTGCGGTTCGCCCGCTGGCGCACGCCCAGGCGGGCCAAGATAGTCAGCTGCTTCCTATGGCTGTTCTCTCTGTTGCCTGTCCTCCCCATGACCATCTATTTCTCGGATAGGGATGGCCTGTGTAACCTGGACCCCCAGGTTGCCTCCGACTCCTGGTGGCTGGCCTTCATCACCTATACCTTTGTCCTGGGCTTTGCTCTGCCCTTCCTGGTTATGATTGTCTCCTATACTGCCTTGGTGGTCACCCTGAGGACCCACCGCCGCCAGGCCAGCTCCCCGGGCCAGGAGACCCAGGTCACCAAGATAGTGGTGGCGGTGGTGCTGGCGTTCGCCGTGTGCTGGCTGCCGTTCTACGCCTTCAACTTCTGCTCGCTGTACCATACGGACCTGGTGCTGACCTTCGCCAGGTGCTTTGAGTTCGTGGTGCTGCTGTCCTACTCCTGGAGCTGTGCCAACCCCATCCTGTACGCCTGCCTCTCAGAAACCTTCGGACGCCACTTCCTCACACTCCTCTGCCCCACAAAGAGGTCTCCCAGCGTGCACTGCAACCCTGACACGGAGCGCTATGACCTCAACGACACAAGCGGGAGGGACAACAGTGCGGTGGCATAGAGAATCCTGAAAAACATTCCACATCAGCCAAAAGGGGCATACAAACTTTTTTGTATGTACGCAAACTTTCCCTGTAAACGATTACTTTTATTCTGTGTCTTTGGACATGTCCGTTGTATATAAAGGAGGTTGGTAAAGATTGTAATGGCAAGTGTGTTTCTATACAAGTGTGTTTCTACATATCTTTCTGTACAGCTGTTGTTTTTTGACTGAATAATAGACTTTCAATTTCCTCTCCGCTCTGACTTGTTCTCTAATGTTGTTTCTAACAAGGCTGCGGTGAGGCCCCGCTGCTCTATCACACCTTTGTAATTCGATTTTCCATAACTAATTGAGGCATAAATTCTGTGACAACAGAGAGGCGACAACAGGTGGCATGTAAACAAGATGGTTGCTACAGTATGTGCCGCTGGCCAAGACAAAGAGCTCCCAGAAGACCCACAAAAATCTGTCAGTGTCCTTCTCTCTAGCAGGATCGTGTCATTGAGATGGCGAGGGGGGGGCGGGGGTCATGTAATGGATTTGCCTTGTTAATGTCCTGACTCGCCAATAGGAACACGTTCACATCAACTATGTGTGGACATTTTGGGTGATGTAATCATTGTCATGGAAATCAGCTCAGAGATGATCTCTTTAGGAGATATTCTTGTTTGGGGTGAGATACAAAAGACAACAAGAAATGTTTTTTGGCTCATCCCAAGATTAGTCCTATATTGAATGTTCATTGAGTAAGAATGTTTATACTGTAACAATGTATGGTTTATACTTATTAAAATGGAATAGAGTGAGGGTTTTCCTGATAAAGGCAGATGAATGAAGCATTAATTACTTTATGGAAACTTTGTGATCGAGCAACTGATTCTTTATTGAGACAATGGACAAAGAAAATACAAGATAGGGATTGTTGGCATAATCATCTATATGATCATAATTAAAATCATAATCATCACCGCCATCGTCATCAAGCATTTTTGTTGTAGTTGCTTTCATGTTGCATTTAACGCGCAACTTATTGTCGTGTTAAATTAGTTTCACAATTTACAAATATTGTTTATGGATACGTATTACATGTTGCTGATTGAATCTCACTTACTCACTACAGTATCCTCACCTTTCTGTTTGAAATATAAAATCACACATGAGAGAAAAGTAACTGAATGAAATTTGCATTAAAAACATATAAATCACATTGTTGTGTTTGTCTTCTACGGTCATTACAAAAATGATTAATCTGTGAGGGTCAAGTTAGTAGACTCCTTAGTAGCATGTGTGTATGACTGTAGCCTACCTGGTATATAAACAGTTTAATTCTAGTGGATTGTGTGGTGAGGTCGCGTTATGAGAGAGGCTCTGACTAGGGTTGCAAAGGGAGGGTACATTAATGGAAACTTTGAAGTTTACCATTTAACTACCAGAAATTTGGTAACTTTCAAGGATTTTATGTAATTGATCACAAGACATCTAGTGACCCTTTTGGGTATTTCAGATTATCACAGGCATCTGTAATTATCTCTGGCCCTCTGTGGCCTTATCACATGTAAAATGTATGAAAGCATTGAATAAGTTGAAAAAAATAATTGAATGTCAAAGCTGTAAAACATTATCCTACATATAATCCATCAATTTATTGAATACCATTGGTGTTTAACAGGGTTTCAGCATGATACTTTTAGTTATTTTACTATGTCAATATGTATTTGTTGTCAATATTTTAGCATCAAACTGGTGGCAGTTGTGAAAAAAGTCAACAGTTGGAAGAGTTGCGGAGTTAATTGAAAATAATGCCATTGTTGATTAGATGCTTTTTTCATTAATTAGGTTATTATCTCTTGAACCATACGGTCTACAGTGTATCTACTAGAAACTCATGGACAATATGGACACAGATATAATAAGTACTATATATGAATACATGTTTTTATTATATTCAAGTATAAATTACCAAAGTTACGATAGATTGCCATAGATTATCTGTTAATTACCAAAATGAAGATTCTGGTAACATTTGTAAATTACAAGTAGCTTTGCAACCCTAATTCTGACCAACTCTCTGATACAATTTGTGTTTCTCTGTGAAGCATAGTCTAGAGTTGCTTTGAGTCTAAAGTGTAAGACCTGCTAACTACCCACTGGGCACCCAGTGGTTGAATCAATGTTGTTTCCACATAATTTCAATGTAATAGACGATGAATTGACGTCTGTGCCCAGTGGGTAGCGACTTGGACTGGCTTGTGTCTGGCATGTGGACTATGTTTAAGAGGCAATAAAATGTGTAGCGTTTACAGAAATGTTTTTCAGAGGAGTTGGCGTTCCACTGGCTAAAAAGTGCTCCTCTTCAAGGGTTCACTGACAGATTTCGAACGAGTGTGCTTCTGGTAAGTTGTCGCTTATTTTTGGTTATACGTTTTTAAAAACTTTTTATTGCAAAGGGAAGGCATTCCAAAAAGATTTGCAAGCTTTCTGCCTGTCCATATTTGAGTGACAATAAAGTGAACCCACACAACTGTACTCCATAGTGGTCTGTGTGTATGCGTGGGCCCCCAGCCCTCGGTGCTCGAGGTAAAGGGTTGATGGTCAATGACACATAGCCACGCTTGATCAATGTCGAGGGCCAATGGGGGCATGTTTGCTTAATGTGTCATCATTCTGGGTTTGAACAACATGAAAGGGAATCCTTTACTGTGACTCCAAGGTCATATATGTGCAATTCTATGATGTGAAAATCCATAGAAATTATGGGTATCTGAAAATGGGTGATTAGGGGTCACTGCATTTAAAACATTTATAAGTTCATCCTACTACCGGGTTTTAATTAAAGACTTGGCTTGGTGTTGCAGACGGTTCATTTTCCTTCTGATTTCTGCCAACCCTGTTCAGTAACAAGAAGCAGCTGTTGCTGCAGTAAGGAAAAGTATTGGTCGCCATGGCAGTGCAGGTGGGAAACAAATCAATAAAGCTAAATTACACAATCTATGTCTAACAGTTGTCATGGTGTCTTTATCAATTACTCTCTCCTTCTCTCTCACACACACACACACAAACTCTCAATATCTCAATATCTCTCTCTCACACACAAAGACACACACATCCCACTGGGCACACACTGGTTGTTTCAACCTAAATTGTCAACGTATTGTGACGTTAAATATAGATTGAATTAAAAAAGTTATCAACCAGCACTGTTTTCGTCTCATTTCAACCAGCGTTGTAAACATTGAAACAAGGCATCAGTAAACATGTCGTCCCCAACGGATTGATGCAGCGCCCCCCTTGGGCCAATTGAGATATTGCGTGTGACTAACAAACCGAGAAGTTAAAGAATAGCTCCAAATCAAATCAAATGCACTACAAATAAGCTTGATTTGATTCAGTTATATTCGTCCACTTTGATTTTTGGTTGAGATGGAGACGTGAATACAACATATTGATAACTTGTAGATGACATTTGTAGATGAAATCAAACAACCATCCTTCATGTACAAGACAATATCCAAAGGTAAAAGTGTATTACTAATATCATGTGAATTTGAAATCCTATTTATAGGGTTAATGGTAACTACTTCTAAACTTCCAAAGATCCAATCAACCATGGATGTATGGTACACCTAGCTTCACGTTGAAATTATGGTGGAAACTTTGGGCAAATCAGATGTCAATGTAGTTTACAGACACCATTGGACATTTTGTTTCAATATACCTCTTTATTTTAGATGATATCATGACGTCAATTCAACATTTATTCCACGTTGGTTCAACGTAATTTCATTGAAATAACATAAACCATGTTGATTCAATCAGTGTGTGCCCAGTGGGACGATGTTGATTCAAACATACCATTTAACTATCAACATTGGAACAAGGTCAAATAAAATACGTCTAATCAAACCTAAAATTCAACATAATTTCAACCACCCAATCAATATAGGATGAAAAATAGATTTTTTACATTTCTATGTAGGATTTTCAAATCAATTTCAATGTACATAGTTCTGATGATTATGTTGTAATTAGATTGACTTAACGTGACTAACAGGTTGTTACATAAATATATTTAAGTTGAGGTTTTACCCAACGCTGGTTGAAGTGAGATGAAAACAACTGGTTCATTACATTTATTCAAATTATATGTATTGTCCACGTTGATTCCACGTCACAATACATTGACAAATTATGTTGAAACAACGTTGTTTCAACCAGTGTCTTCCCAGTGGGATAGCATCTTATTTTTCATCCTCAGACAGGTATATTTCAGATTTACAGTGGGGAGAAGAATTTTTGCAGGTTTTGCAGGTTTTCCCACTTACAAAGCATGTAGAAGTCTGTCATTTTTATCACAGGTACTCTTCAACTGTGAGTGACGGAATCTAAAACAAAAATCCAGAAAATCACATTGTATGATTTTTAAGTAATTAATTTGCATTTTATTGCATGACATAAGTATTTGATACATCAGAAAAGCAGAACTTAATATTTGGTACAGAAACCTTACAGAGATCATACATTTCCTGTAGTTCTTGACCAGGTTCGCACACACTGTAGCAGGGATTTTGGCCCACTCCTCCATACAGACCTTCTCCAGATCCTTCAGGTTTCGGGGCTGTCGCTGGGCAATACGGACTTTCAGCTCCCTCCAAAGATTTTCTATTGGGTTCAGGTCTGGAGACTGGCTAGGCCACTCCAGGACCTTGAGATGCTTCTTACGGAGCCACTCCTTAGTTGCCCTGGCTGTGTGTTTTGGGTCGTTGTCATGCTGGAAGACCCAGCCACGACCCATCTTCAATGCTCTTACTGAGGCAAGGAGGTTGTTGGCCAAGATCTCGCGATACATGGCCCCATCCATCCTCCCCTCAATACGGTGCAGTCGTCCTGTCCCCTTTGCAGAAAAGCATCCCCAAAGAATGATGTTTCCACCTCCATGCTTCATGGTTGGGATGGTGTTCTTGGGGTTGTACTCATCCTTCTTCTTCCTCCAAACACGGCGAGTGGAGTTTAGACCAAAAAGCTCTATTTTTGTCTCATCAGACCACATGACCTTCTCCCATTCCTCCTCTGGATCATCCAGATGGTCATTGGCAAACTTCAGATGGGCCTGGACATGCGCTGACTTGAGCAGGGGGACCTTGCGTGCGCTGCAGGATTTTAATCATGACGGCGTAGTGTGTTACTAATGGTTTTCTTTGAGACTGTGGTCCCAGCTCTCTTCAGGTCATTGACCAGGTCCTGCCGTGTAGTTCTGGGCTGATCCCTCACCTTCCTCATGATCATTGATGCCCCACGAGCTGAGATCTTGCATGGTGCCCCAGACCGAGGGAGATTGACCGTCATCTTGAACTTCTTCCATTTTCTAATAATTGTGCCAACAGTTGTTGTCTTCTCACCAATACTTATGTCATGCAATAAAATGCAAATTAATTAATGTGATTTTCTGGATTTTTGTTTTAGATTCTGTCTCTCACAGTTGAAGTGTACCTATGATAAAAATTACAGACTTCTACATGCTTTGTAAGTAGGAAAACCTGCAAAATCGGCAGTGTATCAAATACTTGTTCTCCCCACTGTATATATTTCAGATGTTTTTTTTTATAATTTACCAAAGACCCACTCTGAATATCATATCCAAATATAGGCTGAAGAAGATAAACATTCTTTCATATTCTAGTCACAACACAACAAAACTCCAGGACCAGAACTGGGTTTATCATTAAGCTGTGTGGAACTGAGTTCCCTGAGTGAGGCTGAATCTCACACTGATAACATTTCTCCCAGGCAGGCTATGTAATCCCTGAGTTTGTTGTTCTCGTGGAGGGCCTGGGGTGTGCGGCCCTGGCAATCTACTCCATGTTTTTCTCAGGCAGCAGGAAGAGAAAATCACTCCTCATTACAAACAGATATGATAGCTTTATATGTGTCTATATGCGCAACAGAAAGCTATAAAATAAATAAGGAAATCAGTAAATTTTTCAGCCATACTCCTCAACACTACCATTGGCTTTAAAACCAAGAATAACTCATATTGAGCTTGGAGGTATTGCATCGCAACTTATACGTTTTGATGAAATAAAATATGGCCTGCACATTCCTGGAAAACATTTATGATAGAATCCCCCAAACTATCCTAAGGGTCTGTACTGTTTGGAGAGTCAATGGATATAATGGTTATGATGATATCGGAATCCTTTATGTGTCCGGGTCCAGAGGTGTCAGAGAAGAATCACAACATGTCACTTCGCTATCTTTATATATCCTCTTGACGCGCCACACTCTCACCACTCTCTGCGACGTGCTGCAAGGGCAGACAGAGCGTAGAGAATCAATGTCATGGACATGTGGGGAATGAAAAAGCACAACAAAACAACATGACTGCAGATGACCTGAGATGGGAAGCTGTGACGTATCCACTACAGCACAGCGAGGTGTCCATCAGAGGTAAAGGAGTCCCCCACTCAGCATCTGACCCTGGGGAACCTTCTGGAACAAATAGCCATCAATCCTGGTTCTAGCCCCCACACATCCACTCAAGAATCTGTACAAACAACTGTCGGCGGTTATGTCATTCATGTCATCATAGCCTGCATGATATCTGGAACTGAAATGGCACATTAAAAAACGTTCATTTGTAAAGTTAGCAAGACCACCAATGCAGGATTGGAAGCTTCAGGCTGCAAAACGATTGATCTCAATGTTCACATGTTTTGAAATACCCATGTTTTGTGGAATATCCATGATTTATCATGGTGGTAGTCTGTTGATCCAACAGTGACAGGTTTGACATGTTTATTAAAGTCATTTTTGTAGGTTTTGGAAATCAGATAAAATAATAAAGACAAGAGCATACCCAGCAAACCAAAACTGCTTATGTTTTCCTGAACGTTTCATTACATTGTGGGAAAGGTGTAAGAACATTCCCCGGCAACACTTTATTTGGACAGTCCATCTGTAGATGCTCTAACCCTAACCCTGAACTTAACACTTATCCTAGTATGAAAATGAATGCGTTAACTAGCTGTAAGTCACTTTGGATAAGAGCGTCTGCTAAATGACTAAAAATGTGAATGTAAAAATGCAATCCTAACCCTAGCCCTAACCCTAACCTAAACCCTCATTCTAAACCTAACACAAACCCTAACCTTAGTAAGCAGTTGCTTATCAATAGATAGTTTGTTGATAGTATGACCATCTGTAGAGCATCTACAGATGAACTATCCAAATAAAGTGTGACCCATCCCCATAAAAAAGTTATAATAACACAAAATCTGTCCAGTTTTGTTGATGATTATAAACTGGGTGGTTCGAACCCTGAATCCTGATTGGCTGACAGCCGTGGTATATCAGACTGTATACCACGGGTATGACAAAACATGTATTTTTACTGCTCTAATTACATTGGTAACCAGTTTATAATAGCAATGAGATACCTTGGGGGTTTGTGGTATATGTACAGTATGTATTTGCGTCGTGCCTAATAACAGCCCTTAGACGTGATATATTGCCCATATACCACACCTCCTCAAGCCTTATTGCTTAATTATACAATGTTGTTATTGTAATAATCATCAAGAATGATTATACAAGAATGTTAACATATCATATTTAGTCTTACTGATATTGGCCCATAGAAATGCACTGAATAACCGATTCATACATGGAAAAACAGACAGACAGTTTTTACGTGTCTGTCCAATATCTGAGCGATATAAGAAATATCAGGAAATTATTTATATTTCTTTGACCCATATTTTGTACTAAACTACTTCCATATACACTGAGTGTACAAAACATTAGGAATACCTGTTCTTTCCATGACATAGACTGACCAGGTGAATCCAGGAGAAAGCTATGATCCCTTATTGATGTCACTTGTTAAATCCACTTCAATCAGTGTAGATGAAGGGGAGGAGACAGGTTAAAGAGGGATTTTTAAACCTTGAGACAATTGAGACATGGATTGTGTATGTGTGCCATTCAGAGGGTGAATGGGCAAGACAGTAGGTGTGAGTATGTCAAGAACTGCAACGCTGCTGGGTTTTTCATACTCAACAGTTTCCTGTGTGTATCAAGAATGGTACACCACCCAAAGGACTTATAGCCAACTTGACACAACAGTGGAAAGCATTGGAGTCAACATGGGCCAGCATCCATGCGGAATGCTTTCAACACCTTGTAGAGTCCATGCCCCGACGAATTGAGGCTGTTCTGAGGTCAAAGAGAAGGGGTGTAACTCAATACTAGGAAGGTGTTCTTAATGTTTTTTACACTCAGTGTACTGTATGTTCAGGTGACATAACATCACGTGTTGTTTTGGGTGTTCTGGATGATGTCTTCATGAACGTTAGCATAACGTTCCTGTAATGTTTTCTCCAAACTAATTAAACTGCACCCTTCACCCTTCATAAAGATGAGCAAATACTCACCAGACATGCCACCCACTGAGAATGTTTGGGATGCTCTGGATCGAAGTGTATGACAGTATTCCATTTCCCGCCAATATCCAGCAACTTTGCACAGCCATTGAAGAGGAGTGGGACAACATTTCACAGGCCATAATCAACAGCCTGATCAACTCTAAGAGAACGACAGGTGTCGCGCTGCATGAGGCAAATGGTGGTCACACCAGGTACTGATCCATGGCTCTACCTTTTTTAAAGGTCTGTATTCCCAGTCATGTGAAATCTATAGATTAGGGCCTAATGAATGTATTTCAATTGACTGATTTCCTAATATGAACTGTAACTCAGTAAAAGCTTTGAAATTGTTTCATGTTGCATTTTAATCAGATATAGCCTATTGTCACGGATTTGAGTGTGGAGAGACCAATTCGCAGCCCATACTTGATAGTTCGACATTTTATTTTACTATGTAAAACCAATTCAATGACGAACTAACAAATGAAAAAATGATTACAAACAACGTGAAACACACTCCAACAAAACGTAACACACTTACTTTGTACTGTGACTTGAGAAATATATAGCGAAATATACAATGACCCACATCCCCGGTGTGGAACATACAAACCTATGTAGGATCCCTAATTAGAGACGATGCACCGCAGCTGCCTCTAGGGATCCAACACAAACCACCACCAGAAACAGAAAGAATAGAACTGTCAGACTCTGACCATGGCTACATAGAGAAGCAAATAGGCTTCTCTATGGCCAGAGCCTGACACCTATATAAAGGATGAGAAGCTTAACCCCAGAGAGAAAGAGAGACGTATAGATTTGCCAGTGGCATGCTACGATACCGACATGGATTTATTTATGTCAGATGGCTACTACATCTGCTATACAGATATAGACGTACAGAAGGAGGTAATTAGTGTATTTTCGATCCAAATATGTTGTATAAAGATAAGCATTATAATGTTAGATTATATGAGTAACTCTGGTAGGCCTTAAACAGTTTTCCTCACCTCAAGTTCAACTGTCGGAGTCAGTTGGAGTGCCGTGGCGCACTGCCTTCATATCATAGGCCTTAGGTGGCTAAAGCTTAAAAACAGCCACATCATACCAAACCTTCACAAAGGTTTCTAAACTTTATTAGGGTAATACCAAAAGTAAATCAAGCCATTGTTTATAGGGAAAATATGAGCAGAAGGACTAATGTAAACCATGGAAAAACGTACTACCCTCCCCTGTGCCAAATAAAAAACCACACAACCCTCCCCCTAGGTACATTTAGATCCGTCCCTAATTGAGTGACTGTCATTGAAGGACATATCAAGAGAAAAACTGCTAATACACAACCATATTTCGGTTGTATTCTACTATTCTTACTCTCAATGGTAAATTGAGACTCCAACTGAATTACTTTTTTTTTAACGAAGTTAACCTAGTGTGCAATACATGCCCCATGCGGAAGAAGGTGCTTGAACAAGGGAAACTTTCTCAGCTTTTGACAGAGGTCGTTCAGGAGATGCTTGTCCTCCAGGGGTTCACCATAAACTCTGGTTGCGCAGTCTGTCGCGCTGTAGCTCTCATATAAACAGAGAAAATTCTCCGTCTAATGACTGAGCCAACCGTTTCCATTAAGGTCATTAGTACGAGCACATATACCCCCTAGAAAATATCAGAGCGATGAACTCTGAATGGCAGTTTCCTTCACGCAGGCGGATGGACACTGACGCACATTGGGGCAGTTTGGTGAAGAGGTGAGAGGAGGGAGGAGGGGCGAGAGCATAACGGATCTGTAGCTCCATCTGCATGCAGAGACGAAACCTGCAGCAAACGCGTACTTACCCATCATCCAATTACACTGGACGCAGCAGTGAGTGCACCGCTGAACAGCCTGCCCTCTCCTTTGCGCGTCAGTCCTCCTGTTAGAACAGATTTCGCATTTGCTCTGGTCACTGATTCAGCGCCAGTAGGCTACTTTAACATAAATCAGTTACTCAAAATGATCTACAAATGATTTACACAATTTTAATTGTTATCTGAGTTATTTTTAAACAATCGAATACGTACTGTAGTCTATTGCCTATTCGAAATATTACACATAAATGTTAGATATGTGGTGATTGCCGTCACCACTTTTGGGCACAATATACCACTGCGCGTAATGGGAGAACAGGTGTATCATACTTTAATAAGTGGAAGCCAAGGGGCAGAATGCTGCCTTACCATGGATTTTCACTGATGCCCAGAAGTGGAAGTCGGACTACTCTTCACTGAAATAACACCTTGTTAAAATGGATCTAATGTGACTTTAAAGTTTCACAATAAAGGTAAGTTTAATCTACATTAATCTTGAAATTGTACATGTGCTATTACGAAACAAGAAGTCAATTAATTGTGATCTTGGTTTTGGAAAAAGTGCACGCGTAATCCTATAAAATGTTGTTTTGGACATTGTCGATAACCAGTCGTCAAAGGTAAATAGGCCTACCAAACGCACAACCAATGTGTATTTTTAATCGGACATGGATACTTATTTATTAAGTCACCTTATGTTAATTTATGTTATATCAGTAGTAAATTATAACAGCGCACCTGTAATTGTATATTCTGATCAAGGTTAGGCTTTTTCTCGTGCGCATTTGTGTGCCATTGTGCGCGCTGTTGAATTTGTATGCCCCAAATGGATCCGTAATTGTCCATTGTTGAAATTCCAAACACCATATAGTACTTGACGTATGAAATTAATTGAATGTTAGTTCCTACATTTGTTGGCCGGCCAGAGAAACCAATAAATGATAACACAAAATAACCTCTCCATCAGCAATATTGAAAAAATATCACAATTTGATATCTCATTTGACGTGATAAATATTTTTACAATGATAGAAGACAGAATAATCAGAACCATATTCCATTTTAGAAGACCAATATTTCTGCATAAAATCTGCATATAATCGACACTGAACCAAAGAGTAATCTAATAATAACATCATGGTATTTATTATCTAACATTTGTCTATTGGCTACGTTTTAAATATATCTATAATATAACAAATAAAATCTAAATCTAAAGAGAAAAAGAGGCTATATACAATAATATGAGAAAGTATTCGCTCCCTTTCTAATTTTCTCTATTTTTGCATATTTTTGATACTGAATGTTATCAGATCTTCAACCAAAACCCAATATTATATAAAGGGAACCTGCATTTGCAAATAACCCTAAAAAAAATGATACTTATTTTATTTATTTAATTAACAAAGTTTTGCAACATCCCTTGTGCGAAAAAGTAATTGCCCCCTTACACTCAATAACTGGTTGTGCCACCTTTAGCTGCAATGACTCCAAACAAATGCTTCCTTTGTTTTGGATCATTGTCTTGCTGCATGACCCAGCTAAGCTTCAGCTTCAGCTCACAGATGGATGGCCTGACATTCTCCTGTAGAATTCTCTGATACAGAGCAGAATTCATGGTTCCTTCTATTAAGGCAAGTCATCCAGTTCCTGAGGCATCAAAGCATCCCCAAACCATCACACTAGCACCATCATGCTTGACCATTGGTATGAGTTTCTTACTGTGGAATGCAGTGTTTGGTTTTCGCCAGACATAATGAGACCCATCTCGTCCAAAAAGTTGAGTCAGGTTTGCCCATAAAAAACACCTGGAAGATCTTCAAGTCTCTTGGAAGAATGTTCTATGGACAGATGAGTCAAAAGTATAACCTTTTGGACAACATGGGTCCCATTTTGACTCATTGTGCCTCTGCATTTCACAGTAAGGACATTTTACCTAGCATGGTGGTGGTAGTGTGAAGGTTGGGGGATGCTTTGCTGCCTCAGGACCTGGAATAAGTATGGAATTGTTGTGTTATTTGTTCACTCATGTTCCCTTTATCTAATATTAGGTTTTATTTGAAGATCTGATTACATTCAGTATCAAAAATAGGCAAAAGTAGAGAACATTAGAAAGGGAAATACTTTTTCACAGCACTGTATAGACTGAGTAAACAAAACATTAAGAAGACAGACTGAACAGGTGAATCCAGGTGAAAAACATGATAATTCAATAGAGAATCTATGTTTGCGCAATGAGTTTTGTTTTTCCATTTGAATCAACTCTCAACAAACAACAAACAAAATAAATTACACAATTAATTTGGTCTGGTTCCTTATCATAAAACAAACACCTTTGCATTAGAGAGTAGTTTCATTACTGGACACTTGAGAATCGAAGGATTTCACATCAGCTCAGGGCTTTTTGTTCATATCAGATCAACATTTAGTCACCAGTATGTACAGTACACATAGCTGCTGCTAAACACAGTGGAAGAGACACAAGGGTGTAAAGTCCCAACCATTCAACACATTCAAATGAAAACACAGAAAGCCCTACAGACGGAGCGTGGAGTACTGCAAGTCCTATATTGTGTAGCGGCCTACAAATGAAGGGCCAGGCTTTATTATGTAACTTACTGTTGAGTAAAAGACATAGCCATAGAGTAAACCATTATATAACAGGCTAACAGTTACCATGGTGCTTTGAAGGAATGTATTCTCCCTCGTCATTGAGTTGCTCTGTTCTCACCCACTGTCTCCATTCTCTCTCTCTCTATGTACTGTAAACTCAGGTGGGATGTGAGAATAGTGTCTTCTATCTCAGCCCTGTAACAGACCCAACCTAGCCCTCCTCTCTGTCAGTATGGATCCCTGGCCTCTCCTCCCCTCGCCCCCCAACCTCTCCCTCCCCGAGCCCCTCTACTACGACAGCTACTTCCCAGGGAACGAATCTGACCTGGGGTCCCGGAATGACACTCCGGACGAGACACACCAGGCCTTCGATAAGACCAGCTCTGTGGTCATCACCTTAATCTACTTCACGGTGTGCGCCGTGGGGTTGACCGGCAACACCTTGGTGATCTATGTCATCCTGCGCTATGCCAAGATGAAGACGGTGACTAATATCTATATCCTGAACCTGGCCGTGGCCGACGTCCTCTGTATGCTGAGTCTACCCTTCATCGCCATGCAGCTGGCCCTGGTCCACTGGCCCTTCGGCGCTGTGCTCTGCCGCCTGGTCATGACAGTGGACAGCCTCAACCAGTTCACCTCCATCTTTTGCCTCACGGTCATGAGCGTCGACCGCTACCTGGCCGTGGTCCACCCCATAAAGTCCACCAAGTGGCGGAAGCCACGCGTGGCTAAGATAATCAACCTGACCGTGTGGGGAGTGTCCCTGCTGGTCAACCTGCCAATCATGATCTTCAGCGGTCTGATGCCCAATAATAACCAGGCGTGGGCGTGTACCATTGTGTGGCCAGAGCCTCAGGAGGCCTATCAGACGGCCTTCATGTTCTACACCTTCTTCCTGGGTTTCTTCATGCCGCTCATCGTCATCTGCCTCTGTTACCTTCTCATCATCGTCAAGGTGAGCCCCTCCTCCCTGTTTATGGTGTTCTCATGTTCACTTATCTTTATTATTGACAACGTCTTTGATGAAGTTACTCCATTCTGATATAGTTTAACCAATTATTTATTTACCTATTATATGAAGCCATAGATATAGGTACAGTTGTGGCATCTAAGAAGGTAGTATCACCAATAACAATGGATGCGTCCCCTCTCTCCCCGTCCAATAGGTGAAGTCGTCAGGCATGCGCGTGGGCTCCACTAAGCGTAAGCGTTCGGAGAGGAAGGTGACCAGGATGGTGTCCATCGTAGTAGCCATGTTTGTGCTCTGTTGGCTGCCCTTCTACGTGTTCAACGTCACCTCGGTGACTGGCACCATCGACACCACGCCAGTCCTCAAGAGCACCTTTGAGTTTGTGGTGGTGCTGGGCTACGCCAACAGCTGTGCTAACCCCATCCTGTACGCCTTCCTGTCGGACAACTTCAAGAAGAGCTTTCAGAATGTTCTCTGCTTAAAGAAGGTGACGGGCCTGGATGAGGCGGAGCGCAGTGACAGCCGCATGGAGCGGACGCGCATGGTCAACGACGTCACCGCGGAAATGCACAATGCCGCGCTGCTCAATGGCGAGCTGCAGACCAGTATCTGAGTGTGTGAGGGTGTGTGTGGTTTGTGTGTGTGTGTGTTGTCTCCTTGAGCAGATGGATGGTGTGGAGGAGTATTAACGTCACTCTTCTATAATCTCCTGTACAAACACCAAGGAGGTCCATACTGTCCATTCCAACAGGGTTTCCCAAACTCAGTCCTGGGGCCCCCCTGGGTGCACGTTTTGGTTTTTGCCCCTAGGACTAGACGGCTGATTCAAATAACCAACTCATTATCAATCTTTAATTATTTGAATCAGCTGTGTAGTGCTAGGGCTTAAACCAAAATGTGCACCCAGGGGGGGGGGGGGGCCCAGGACCGAGTTTGGGAAACCCTGCATTAGAACACACCTGCCAAGATCCGACCTGGAAAGCAAAGACAAAGATTGAATTGAAGAGATGAAAATGAGGTCTCATGGATTGATTCGTACTGTCTTGAGATCAGGATATGAGAAAGCACACTTTTGATAAAGCATCTTATTTATTGAAAAGGAAAGATCTTACTCACCAAGTCAGATGTCCTCTGACTGAAGCTGGAGACTTTTGAATTGATCATTGATTCTCTGAGTTCAAACGATCTTGATGTTGTACATAGACATGCATTTCATCTCCTTGTAAACCCCAGTTCAGCTTAGATCACACACCATGTTAACTTCCGCTTGTTACTACCATGCGTCTGTAGGCAGTTATCATTACTCTCTGATTTAAATTTGGCTCAACCTTTAGATGCTAGCTCGGCCAAGCACACAAACAGACTCACACACACACCGTCTCCGAGACGGGCTATTCATATACTGTGTACAGTTTATAATCTGGTATGGCATTTTCTCTTCTGCTGTCAGCACTAGTTGGCTTAAACGCGATAGACTCCTAGCCTAACCAAGCTGTCGTGGTGCCAATCTTGTTGATACTCAACAGGATGAGTTGTGTTTCAGCACCAGTTCTATGCTGTCAGAGTGACGCTGATGATTTCTGAATGAACAGTATTACATCGCGGAGGGAGCTACAGCTGCAGTGTTTTGGTTGGTAGAGAGATGGGTGTACTTCACTATCACAGTCCAAGGGCAACACTGTTATCTCTCTAAATGTGTACAGATGGGGAATCCATGGTTCTGTCTGTCTGTCTGTCTGTCTGTCTGTCTGTCTGTCTGTCTGTCTGTCTGTCTGTCTGTCTGTCTGTCTGTCTGTCTGTCTGTCTGTCTGTCTGTCTGTCTGTCTGTCTGTCTGTCTGTCTGTCTGTCTGTCTGCCTGCCTGCCTGCCTGCCTGCCTGCCTGCCTGCCTGCCTGCCTGCCTGCCTGCCTGCCTGCCTGCCTGCCTGCCTGCCTGCCTGCCTGTCTGTCTGTCTGTCTGTCTGTCTGTCTGTCTGTGCGTGTGTGTTTGTGTGCCTGTGTACTTGGGTGGCAGGTAGCCTAGCGGTTAGAGCGTTGGTCCAGTAACTGAAAGGTTGCTGGTTTGAATACCCGAGCCGACAACGTGAAAAAAACCTGTCGATGTGTGCTTGAGCAAGGCACTTAACCCAAATTTGCTCCAGGGGCTGACCCTGTAGGTAGGCCGTCATTGTAAATAATAATTTGTTCTTAACTGACTTTCCTAATTAAATAAAGGTTAAATAAATAAATACATACTTGCTTGCCTTCCTTCCTGTGTGTGTTCGCTGGTGTGTGAGCCACCTACTTCATAGCCCATTAAAGGAAAGATTAACCCATTTTTAATGTTATATTGTTTTTATGCATCTCTGAGCGATGATATATCAATTCCCTGGGTAATTTCATGTTTTCATGTGTATCTGAGCTATTGCCATTCAAGCAGGCAGATATCCGTCTGGTATGATGTAGCATTGCGATAAAGCCGTTCTCACTACACTGAAAGTTAATAGGAATACGACTTTTAGATTGCAAAAATGTCTATCATTCTTGTCAGAATTCAATACTGGCTGATGCCATAACACGGAAGGTTGTATTCTCCCGAATGAGCCATTGATCATATTTTTGCGATATTCCTACCTCGAGAAATGCTTAATTTAACAGAGGGTCCACCACATTTCTCTCTTCAGTCTAGACTCTTCAGTCTAGCGTGCATTACATGATGACTTGCATGGCCATTGCGAATGTCAGAACTCTCTACCTCATGTACAGTAGATTAGGTAGACCTGTAGATAGATTTAACCCAAGAGGAGGAGGGCATAATATATTGACATATACGGTGCCTTTGGGAAAGTATTCAGACCCCTTGACTTATTCCACATGAATTATCACAAGTATTTTTACAAGTATTCAGACCCTTTACTCAGTACTTTGTTGAAGCATCTTTGGCAGCGATTACAGCCTCGAGCACTAGGCGATCGCCGAATATTGCCTAATGGGAGGGTCTTCTTGGGTATGACGCTACAAGCTTGGCACACCTGTATTTGGGGTGTTTTTCCCATTCTTCTCTGCAGATCCTCTCAAGCTCTGTCAGGTTGGATGGGGATCATTGCTGCACAGCTATTTTCAGGTCTCTCCAGAGATGTTAGATCGGGTTCGAGTCGGGGCTCTGGCTGGGCCACTCAAGGACATTAAAAGACTTGTCCCGAAGCCACTCCTGCGTTGTCTTGCCTGTGTGCCTAGAGTCATTGTCCTGTTGGAAGGTGAACCTTTGCCCCAGTCTGAGGTCCTGAGGTTTTCATCAATGATGTCTCTGTACTTTGCTCCGTTCATCTTTGCCTCGATCCTGACTAATCTCCCAGTCCCTGATGCTGAAAAACATCCCCACAGCATGACGCTGCTGGGATGGTGCCAGGTTTCCTCCAGACGTGATGCTTGGCAGATGGTTGTCCTTCTGTAAGGTTCTCCCATCTGCACAGAGGAACTCTAGAGCTCTGTCAGTGACAATCGGGTTGTTGGTCACCTCCCTGACCAAGGCCCTTCTCCCCCAATTGCTCAGTTTGGCAGGGCGGCCAGCTGTAGAAAAAGTCTTGGTGGTTCCAAACTTCTTCCATTTAAGAATGATGGAGGCCACTGTGTTCTTTGGGACCTTCAAAGCTGCAGACATTTATAGGTACCCTTCCCCAAATCTGTGCCTGGACACAATTCTGTTTCTGAGCTCTACGGACAATTCCTTCGACCTCATGGCTTGTTTTTTGCTCTGACATGCACTGTCAACTGTGGGATCTTATATAGACAGGTGTGTACCTTTCCAAATCATGTCCAATCAATTGAATTGACCTCAAGTGGACTCCAATCAAGTTGTAGAAACATCTCAAGGATGATCAATGGAAACAGGATGCACCTGAGCTCAATTTCGACTCTCTTAGCAAAGGGTCTGAATACTTCTGTAGATAATTGTATTTTTTTTATATTTGCTAAAATGTCTGAAACCTGTTTGCACTTTGTCATTATGGGGTATTGTGTGTAGATTGCTGATGATTTTCTTTTGTTTCATCCATTTTAGAATAAGGCTGTAACGTAAGAAAATGTGGAAAAAGTAAAGGGGTCTGAATACTTCCGAGGGCATTGTAGGATCAGGAGGATGGAACCTCGGCCTTCTCTCAATGTGTTGTTCATTTGGGAAAGGCGAGAAGCTGCTAACCTATGGGTGCACCATTGAAAATTAACTGTTTGGATATCACAGAATCACTATCTTGTTCCCTGAACACACACACACACACACACACACACACACACACACACACACACACACACACACACACACACACACACACACACACACACACACACACACACACACACACACAGATAAACAGATACACAGACACACAGATACACAGAAACACAGATGCACAGATACACAGATACACAGAAACACAGATACACACACACACACAGATACACAGATACACACACACACACAGATAAACATATACACAGAAACACAGATACACAGACACACAGACACACAGACACACAGATACACAGATACACAGATACACAGATACACAGAAACACAGACAAAGTCCCAGACACATTGAGGAGAACAGGTGGTGTTTGTATGGAGGAACCATCTACACTCTGCCTCACCCAAAATGTACTTAAATGAGAGCAAGGAGGGCAGATATAGATATAAGGTAATATATTATTCTACGGTAAGCACCTATTGTCCTCTATGTGTGAGCAATCTCTCTCTCTCTCTCTTAGTCGCTTCAGTTTGCAAACAGTACGCACAGTGTAAAATACTGTTAATGACGTGTCATAATTAGTTTATTGTTATGTGTGATAATGGATGATAATATTCTATACTGATCTTTCATAATACAGGCCAATGTGTGTGTGTGTGTGTGTGTGTGTGTGTTGGCTCTTCAATCCTTGTGGGGACCTAAAATCCCCAAAAGTACCACAAGGATAGTAAAACAATCCACGTCCCCATGAGGACAAAGGCTATTTTAAGGTTAGGGGTTAGGTTTGGGTTATGGGTTAAGTTTAGGGCTAAGGTTAGGTTTAGGGTAAGGGTTAGGTTTAGATTTTGAATGGAAATAAATTTTAGGTCCCCACTAGGATAGAAGAACAAAATGTGTGTGTGCGCGCATGTGTGTGTGTGTGTGTGTGTGTGTGTGTGTGCATGAGTGTATAGTCCAATCTCCTTTAGAGTCCAATCTCCATTGGCAGGGAGTCGGGGACTGCCGCTTGATGTCACTCATCCTTTCTGTCACCATGACTCATTACGGTCACCAGGGTATGTACAGAACACTGAGTCAATGTGCACCAATTTATCTATCTAGCCCATTCATCACGGAGTATCAGCTGTGCTAGTGTTACAATCAAATCTACTTCATTAGTGAATAAAGACCCCAATGAATGCTCCTGAACCTTAAACAAACATTATATTATAGATGGTCATCTGGAGAGATTGCATAAGTACAGAACATTGTGTGTGTAATGATTACTAACTAAACAAACTACCCACAGAGAGCTAGAGGAAGAGGTCGAACACGGCCATACACTGTCTTTTCCATAGGAGTAAAAGCAACTGTAAAAAGTGCAGAGGTCAAACCACCCCATACCCTCCATCATGTCAAGCGTCTGTCTCTCATGTTCAAACATCACAAGTGGTTCAGCTCTAAACGATACAGCGGCCGCATACTATTGAATGACAGTCAAAGTAAGGAGAAGTTCTCATCATCAGATCTACAGTGTTTTTCTTACAGTGTTTTTCTCAATATCAGCTCCTCTTCTTGGTCTACAAGGTGAAATACAGTAACCTGCTCCCAGGTCTGTTTGATGTCAAACATTGCTGTCGATGTCAAGCCAAACATGTCTGGCCTGACAACGAGTGACAAGGGGTTTTCATGATAGCACAAACAGACTGGCAAACGCAGTTGATACTAGATACTCTAGTACATGCAGTATCATCACTGAACGAGAGAGTGTAGAGTGACACACACAGTGTTTAATTTGATTTTAGCTACCGGTGATTGGCAGGACTCACAGGAAGTATGTTTGTACATTTGGTCAGGCTACATGTAGACTATTGATTCCTTCTTGATGAATAAATTAAACCAAACTGTTTTGTTGTTTCTCTGTAATGCTAGCCATTCATTTAATGAAGTTGGCTTTAGTTAGCCAGCTAGATAGGTTCCCTATCTCCCAACCTCATAACTATCCACTGGGCACACACTGGTTGAATCAACTTTGTTTCCATAAAATTACGTTGAACCAACATGGAATAAACGTTGAATTGACGTCTGTTCCCAGTGGGTAGCTACCAAGCCATTTCAGGCGATCAACAGTAGTGTAAAGTAACTAAGTAAAAATACTTTGAAGTACTACTTAAGTAATTTTGGGGGTATCTGTACTTTACTTTTACTCCACTACATTCCTAAAGAAAATATGTACTTTTTACTCCATACATTTTCCTTGACACCCAAAATCCCTATTGCATCTCAGTGCTGCGGCACTCTGGATTCCGAGCTGTCCCGGGTTGTATCACAACCGGCCGTGATCTGGAGTCCCATAGGGCGGCGCACAATTGGCCCAGCATCGTCTGGGTTAGGCGAGGCCGGGGTAGGCCGCCATTGTAAAAAAGAATTTGTTCTTAACTGACTTGCCTAGTTAAATAAAAGTTAAATGTTTAAAAATAAAATTCTTGCTCTGATCTAGTGGACTCACTAAAACACAAATGCTTCTTTTGTAAATTATGTCAGTTTGGAGCGTACAGCTGGCTATCCGTAAATAAAATAAAAAACTGTATAATTTGCCTAATATAAGAAATTTGAAGCATGTACTTTTGATACTTAAATATATTTTTTAAATTACATTTACTTTGATACTTCAGTAAATTTAAAACAAAATACGTTCTGACTTTTATTCTAGTATTTTACTGGTTGACTTTCACTTTTACTTGAGTTATTTTCAATGAAGTACAAATGTACTGAATAAGACTCACATTCCTTTCAATATTTTACCCTGATTTTAGCAGAGATGTAGAGAAGCATGTTTAGTTTATAAAAAATGTAAAATAAACCCAAATTAGGAGCATACAGACAGCCTGACATATGCTTAGATATGCAGAAAAATAAATGGTTTAAATGTAATCTGGCACTTTATGATAATATCATGATATTTGTGTATTCATTATGATGCCATGATATGTGCCTGTATTGATGATGTGTGTTATCATCCCATGTACTGTGTTGTAATTTGAATGTAATATCCGAGGCATGTTAGTACCTCGAAAATAATGGGGCCATGTTAGATGAGGAACTCTCCTGGGGCTGGAACTAGTTTTTACTGTGGTGGTAATTTGTTGTCTACAGACAGTTATCAGGTACACTGTACATAACGCTACAATGTATCTCCTCTGACACTTTATTCTCTTTGAAACCCTGCACCCCTAAAATGGCTGCTTAGTTGTTGCTTTTTTTAACCTTTATTTAACTAGGAAAGTGAGTAGAGAAAGAGGTAGCAGAAGTGGCACAGCAATTATTAGAAATATGTTTAGAAGTTCTGTTTGACTCTCAATGGCCATAGAAATTGAGGGATATGTACATTCTATACAATCGTTGGAAAACTGATTGTGTTGAATGGCTAATATTGTAATACAGCAAATCTGGTTGGGGTATCACTTCAAATGTTGCTAAATGTCTCGCCCAACTGGTTAGTTTCTGAAATTGTGTAATGTGATTGCCTCGGATATAGAGATTCAAACTATGCAATGGTAGGCCAAACCACAGTTGATACAGTAGATCTACATTCAGCTCCATAATTATTGGCACCCTTTATAAAGATAAGCAAAAAAGGCTATTTAAATACTGAGCTATGCAACAACAAAAATATATAGGTGAATGATATTATTTTATACTAATATAATTGCTCAGGGAAATAGATTTCTTTTAACAAGTAAAATAAAAAAGATAGGGGTAAAGATTATTGACACCCCTGTTTTCAGTACTCCAGCTCCCTCCCCTTGGGAGGATAAAGACACTGAGCCTTTTTCTAAAATGTTTTATGAGATTGGAGAACACGTTGGGAAGGATCTAAGACCATTCCTCCATATAGATATCCTTGATATCCTTTGGTCTGCGCTTACGGACTGCCTTCTTTAATTCAAACCCGAATTTCAATGGGGTTCAAGTCCGGAGACTCCCAGGTCTGTTTGACATCAAACAGACCTGGGAGCAGGTTACTGTATTTCACCTTGTAGACCAAGAAGAGGAGCTGATATTGAGAAAAACACTGTAAGAAAAACACTGTAGATCTGATGATGAGAACATGCAAAATGTTGATTTTGTGGTCAATTAACTATTTCTTTATGGATTTTGATGTGTGCACAGTGCTTGGGTTCATTGTCTTTAATATCATCTATCTGCTTTGTGGCTGTGCCAGCTTGTGACTACCCTGCAGAGCTAACTCAAGTACATGAGTCATTCCAATAAACGCCATGCTGCCATGCCTATGGTAAATTACGGGGGTGGATCTTTGATGTTTTGTTTCCACTGGTCCTGGGTCCCTTGTTAAGGTCAACGGCATCATGAACTTTACCAAGTACCAGAACATTTTAGCCAAAAACCTGGTTGCCTCTGGTTTACTCCGCCAGGAGGCTGACACTTGGCCCCAAGTGGATCTTCCAGCAAGACAATAACCCCAAGCACACATGTGCAATGTCCCTCTCAGTCTCCGGACTTGAACCTCATTGAAAACCTGTGATTTGAATTGAAGACCAGACAAAGAATATCAAGGATCTGGAAAGATTCTGTATGGAGGAATGGTTCTACATCCTTCCCAACGTGTTCTCCAATCTCATAAAACATTTTTGAAAAAGGCTCAGTGTCGTTATCCTTCCAAGGGGGGTATTGAAAACAGAGGTGCCAATAGTTTTGACCCCTATCTTTTTTAGATTTTATTGTATTACTTGTTAAACAAAATCTATTACGCTAAACAATTGTATTAGTATTAAATAATATAATTTCTTGTATTTTTTGTAGCATACAATATAGCTCAGTATTTGTATTATTTATTTTACACAGTATTTTTTGCATTTCTTTATCTAGGGTGCCAATAATTATGGACCTGAATGTACATACTCTGATTGGATTGAAGAAGGCTCTTTGTCCATACAGCTACACAACCAAACAGACATTGTGAGATCCTGAATGGTTGACCTCAATACTTGGCTGGAGATCATTTTTCATTGTGTTCAAAGACCACTGTAAACGTTTATCTTGGTTTCATCAAATGTCTGGTTTTGTAAAAATGTCATATTGTTGCTTCTGCTAGTGTTGTTACTATGACTACAACTTGCAATTAAAAGCAGTTACATTTGAAAATGAATGGCTATACTCATTTTGGTTGACTAATCTGTTAGCTGTTGAGATTTGAGTGTGTAGACTTGTGTGCTCTTCCTTTTTCCTCATATTTGACTGAACATCTGTTTCTTGTTCGTAGTTTTCTGTAGGTGAACTGTTGCCTGTTTCTACATGAAAACTACATCAGGCTGGCAGAGAACTAGTACACCAGGTGCAGAGGAGGGTGTAATTATGTGTCGGCAGTTTTAGTTTCACAGTGACTCAACACCCATGCGGATCTACTTTGCTGTGAAGTCATTGCAAATTCCTTCCTTTGCAAATGTGTTATTATTATTAAGTAAGAAGCCTTGTACGAGCCAGAACACACATAGACATTTCAGTAACATGAGGCAGCTTGATGTACAACTCCCAACCTTCCAATCTCAGGGCAGATGCTCTAAACACAAGGCCACTGAATGATTTACAGTAAATGTAGGTCTAGTTGTATTCATAAACAGTGACCTATGAAACTGAATATGGTTACGCAGGACAGGTGGGTCCATGCACTTTCAAATAGCACAGTGAGACAGCCATGTAAGTCTACTGTGGCGCAGTGGTCTAAGACACTGCATCTCAGTGCTAGAGGTGTCACTACAGCCAACCTGGTTCAAATCCAGACTGTATCACAACTGGTTGTGATTGGGAGTCCCATAGGGTGACACACAATTGGCCCAGTGTCATCCGAGTTTGGCCGGTGTAGGCGGTCATTGTAAATAAGAGTTTGTTCTTAACTGACTTGCCTGGTTAAATTAAATAAAATATTGCAGTGGTGTAAAGTACTTAATAAAAAATACTTTAAAGTACTACCTAAGTTGTTTTTTGGGGTATCTGTACTTTACTTTACTATTTATATTTTTGACTACTTTTACTTTACTACATTCCTAAAAAAAATTCTGTACTTTTTTTTTACTCCATACATTTTCCCTGACACCCAAAAGTACTTGTCACATTTTGAATGCTTAGCAGGATTGAAAATGGTTCACAACACACACTTATCAAGAGAACATTCCTGGTCATCCCTACTATCTGATGATCTGGAGGACTCACTAAACACAAATGCTTTGTTTGTAAATAATGTCTGTGTGCCCTGGCTATCCGTATATAAAAAATAAAATTGTGCCATCTGGTTTGCTTCACATAAGGAATTTTTATTATTCATACTTTTACTTTTAGTACTTAAGTATTTTTTAGGAATTACGTTTACTTTTGATACTTAAGTATATTTTAAACCAAATACTTTTAGACTTTTACTCAAGTAGTATTTTACTGGATGACTTTCACTTTTACTTGAGTCATTTTTTATTAAGGTATCTTTACTTTTACTCAAGTATGACAATTGGGTACTTTTTCCACCACTAGTCTATTGCAATATAAGAGCTTTATATTGCACTCCAAATCCTCATCATACTACAAGGCTGCTGTGAGTCTGCAGTCTCCGTTAAAGTGACATGACATTTTACCAATGTATCATGTACCAATGACACATCACAGTAAACAACATACTGTCTCATTCAATATTTGGGAAAGGTAGGTCAATTCATATTGCTTAGTAAAAGTATATAGATATGTATATAGAGTATAGATATGACAAAAATCCAAATCTTAGTCACAATTCACACCTGTCAAGCCTGACTCACAATAACTAGAGAGGAGCTCACCTTCTGTTTAAGGGGGAAGTCCCAGAAAATACATTGTGGTTGTAACCAAATCAGCCCTCAACTCAAATACATGTAGCCCAATGTCACTGCATGAGAGGCACATTTCAAGCAAAGGTCCATAGATGTCTTTCTTCTCTCTGAAGGTAAGTCATATGATTTGTTTTATTACATGATATGTAATTTTATTTACATGCGAGTTGTTTAATGGTTATGCTGTTCATGGTTTCTAACTTTTTAAAATATGGAGTCTTTGATTATTAATGGGAATGGTAATGAAGGGAATATATATATATATAATTACCAATCGGATATCCAGACATAAATATCAACATCATGCCTTGAATACTTACTGGAGTATGCAATGAGACATTGTTTATGCTATAGCGTGTTACAATCAAACAAAAACACCATTGACAACATGTGGTGAAAGGAATCGATGATCAGTAAAGGCATTACATGATACTATTGGAGAATGGTTTAAGCAAATGCACAGATAGTCAATTCTATGAAGTTGAAGAACAAGGCGAGGCGCAGCTTCACTCGTTGAGCATGTGCACTTTCTCCGGCTCAGTGATTTTGTGCCCAGTAGAGCACAGCGCAGTGAATTTAAATCTTTGAAGTTGTATTGAGTTGTATATGGAGGCTTGCCCTCGCTTCTGATATGTTCCGGAGCTAGTTAGACAAGATAATATAGTGTGAGTCCATCCAAAACAAGTGATACAAGACTGATTACTAAGTGTTATGAATATTTTTTATTGTATATAACTGCCTTAATGTTGCTGGAACCCAGGAAGAGTAGATGCTGCCTTGGCAGGAACTAATGGGGATCCTTAATAAATACAAAATACAAATTACGCAAGGATCCCATGAACTGACCCTGATTTCCCTATCTGTCATTCAGTGAGTCAGAGTGTGAGTTGACACCTGAACTGAGCCATGGGGTTAGGCTGTTCTGAGGGTTACTTCTGGGACGGCCTGGTCAGGAAGTGCCTGACCTGTCAGATGGGTTGCAAGCAGCCCCATCGCCACCTCAGATGCATTGAGTACTGTGGTAAGTTCACATACACTCGCCGGGGGCAATAACACATACACTGACTTGAGAAGTCAATGAGAAGCCAATACACCGCGCTGTATGATTGTCCATATGACTCAATCAGTGGTGGCTGCTGAGGGGAGGATGACTCATAATAATTGCTGGAACGGAGCAAATGGAAGTGCAAACACATGGAAACCATGTGTTTGATATATTTGATTCCATTCCACTGATTCCGCTCCAGCCATTACCACAAGCCATAGAAAATAGAACAAATTATTTCAGATAAAGTGCCTATCATAAGTATTCACCCTGCTTGGATTTTTTTCACATTCTGTTGCATTACAAAGTGAGTTTTTCTTTTGTCACTGATCTACACAAAATACTCCATAATGTCAAAATTATATTTTCTTTGACAAATTAATGAAAAACATATCACTAAAATGTCTTGGTAGCACAAGTATTCAACCCCTTTTGTTATGGCAAGACTAAATAAGTTCAGGAGTATAAATGTGATTAACAAGTCACATAATAAGTTGCATCGACTATGTGTGCAATAATTGGGGTTAACATGATTTTAACGACTACCCCATCTCTGTACCACACATACAATTATCTGTAAGGTCCCTCAGTTGAGAAGTGAATTTCAAGCACAGATTCAACAACAAAGACCAGGGAGCTTTTCCAATGCCTCGTTAAAAAGGATTGGTAGATGGGTTCAAATATATAAAAAAGCAGACACCGAATATCCCTCTGATCATGGTGAAGCTATTGATTGGGCTTTGGGGGGTGTATCAATACACCAAGTCACTACAAAGATACATGCGTCCTTGCTAACTGAGTTGCCGGTGAGAAAGGGAATCTCTCTGGGATTTCATTATGAGGTCATTAGTGATTTTAAAACAGTTACATAGTTTAGTGACTATGATAGGAGAACACTGAGGATGGACAACAGTGTAGTTAATCCACAATAATAATCTAAATGACAGAGCGAAAAGAAGGAAGCCTGTGGCAAAGGAATTAACTTTTTGTCCTGAATACAAAGCGTTATGTTTGGGGCAAATCCAACACAACACATCTCTGAGTACCACTCTCCACATTTTCAAGAATGATGGTGGCTGCGTCATGTTATGGATATGCTTGTCATCAGCAAGGACTGTGAAGTTTTTCAGGATAAAAGGAAAGAGAATGGAATCAAGCACATATTTTTATTTTGTACAGACTTCCTTCTTTTCGCTCTGTCATTTAGATTATTATTGTGGATTAACTACACTGTTTCAGTCTGCTTTCCACCAGACACTGGGAGAGGAATTCACATTTCAGCAGGACAATAACCTAAAACACAAGGCCAAATATACACTGCTTACCAAGAAGACAGTGAATATTGCTGGGTGGGTGAGTTATAGTTTGGACTTAATCTACTTGAAAATCTATGGGAAGACTTGCAAATGTCTGTCTAGCGATGATGAAGAAACAAATTGAAAGAGCTTGAAGAATTTTGACAAGAGTAAAGGGGAAATATTGCACAATCAAGGTGTGCAAAGCTCTCAGAGAACACTGTGTTTCTAACCTCGTTCCATGTCAGACTGACCAGGTGAATCCAGATAAAACCTATGATCCCTTATTGATGTCACTTGTTAAAGCCACTTCAATCAATGTAGATGAAGGGGAGGAGACATGTTAAATAAGTATTTTTATGCCTTGAGACAATTGAGACATGGATTGTGTATGTGTGGCTTTCAGAGGGTGAATGGACAAGAACAAATATTTAAGTGCCTTTGAACGGGGTATGGTAGTAGGTGCCAGGCGCACCAGTTTCCTGTGTGTATCAAGAACAGTCCACAACCCAAAGGACATCCAGCCAACTTGACACAACTGTGGGAGGCATTGGAGTCAAAATGAGCCAGCATCCCTGTGGAATGCCTTTGACACCTTTTAGAGTCCATGCCCCAACAAATTGAGGCTTTTCTGAGGGCAAAAGGGGGTGCAACTCAATATTAGAAAGGTGTTCCTAATGTTTTGTGCAGTCAGTGTATATAGTTATATATTATTAATTTTTCTTGCAGTTTGACATTACAGAGTATAATGTGTAGATAATTTACAAAAAAAACTATCAATTCCATTCTAATCCCACTTTGTAACACAATAAAATGTGAAGAAATCCAAGCGGGGTGAATACATATGATAGGTACTGTATTTAATTATATATACATGTAGTATTTAATTATATGGTGTTATAGCAGTGGTTAAAGGATCATACAAAGATCAATGAATCTTAATACACTTTTTTGTTGGGTTAAGTAACATGTATAGTCTACTGGAATTGTGGCTGGTACATGGTAGACATTTTGTGTCAAAACACAGAAATAATATACCATGCATGTTATAATACTCAGACCATCCCTGTGCCATTGTGTGTCTGTTTGTGCCAGTCTCTGGGGTGTAAGGTGGTCCCAGGGCAGTACTATGACAGGCTGCTGAAGAAGTGTCTGAGGTGTACTGCGGTGTGTGGCAGCCATCCCTCAGTATCATGAGTGAGTTCAGAACTGAGAATCATCTAGAAGTAGAGCGTTGACATTGGGAAATGGTGCATAAGTTATGTCACTTCACATTGCATGGATGTTATTGCAGTGTACATAAAGATTTAATTTAAGTAACGTTATTCAATCAAGCCCAACAGCCTGCCTTGAATGCCTTCCAGAACCATACCACCAAGGGGGGCTACCTACCCAGAGTCCTGCCAAACTCAGCAATCCTGGTGTACTCTCTGCTGGGCCTGTCTGTGGCTCTGCTGGTGCTGCTGAGGAGGGCCAGAGCCAGGGGCCACTCAGAACAGTCACACCCAAGGTCATGGAGGTCAGAAGAGCCAAGAGCCCAACCAGTCCTCCAAAGGTCAGTTTGGGCACACATCTAGTGTAAAAGGTTGCCCAGGGCACATCTTCATAAAGCCACTCTGGGTATGAATGCTGATCTAGGATCAGGTCCATTAATCTATTTATATTCATTAAGATCTAAAAGGCACAACTGATCCAAGATCACCATCATATAACTCAACATGTCTCCTTTTAGATGCCTGATGGATCCGTCCCTGCACCAGCTGAACAGTGTGACAGCGGGCCGTTCGTCCAGCCCTACAGAGACCTGTGTGTGTCCACTGCTTCCCTGACCTCGGAGTGCCTGGCAGGGGAGAGAAGCGGAGACCCCCTCTCACCCTCTAACAGAAGGCTATCCCCCAGGACCTCCACTCCCCTACCAGAGCCCTTCATTGTGGATCATCACAGAGAATCATTTGCTCCACCTCTCAGCTTCTGATTGCAGAATCAAACCAGACACTAAATAAACAACTCTAGACAGAGCTGACACCGCCCACTCGAGGGTGAAGCATTTTTAAAACCTTGAATATACAAGATCGCATTTCCTGCTGTGCAGTACAATTCTCAGCAACAAAAGAGTGATCAAATTAAGATCTTACATCTGTATGCACTTAACCCAAACAAAAGACACAACCTCCATCTCTCGTGAGCCATTACTACTAGCTCTCGCAGTCAGAATTAGATGTTTCTCAAACGTTAAATTACAAAGTTTGTGTTTAAGGTTAGGCATTAACTCTGCATTTTTAAGGTAAGGGTTATGGTTTGGGCTTGGCTTTAAACAAAAATCTCTAAAACAACTTTCTATTGATAGATTTAAACATGCAACTTGTGGCACCAAAGGCAGATGCTTAAGCACTCACAGTTGCCTCCTAGTGGCCGGTTGCCACATCATCTCCCGACGTGCACAGACATGGACGGAAATCGAATATCGACCATCACAGGTGACCTGGCTGGACACTCACAGGTGGGTGGCTTCCACGAGCCATGAAATACCTCCAGTAAATCTTGAACAAGCTAATAAAACCCTGCAGCACACAGGAGTATAGATTTTTATTTGAGGTCTTCCCATCAGTGTCCAGTTCTTGCAGCAGATAAAGTGTTGGGATGTAGTCTTGACTAGAACATAATGATCCTTGGCTGATAAAGTAACTCAGTTTCTTTTTTTAGCATACATACATATTTTAACATACATAATGACGTAAAAAAAAAAAAAATTCATCCGACACAGACTTTATATCCATCGTAGACAGCATGCTGAGTGGAAGTACTGATTCAGTACACAAACATATGCACGCACAACACGTGCGTGCATACACAGAATTAGCGCAACATGTGGACAAGGTTTAACACTGTCAGATTGAGTCTTTTTCATTCATAACGCATCACCTGAAACAAATTAAACCACCATGTCAGCTACACAAGAATTATGCAATCAGCACAAGAAACAATCAAATGTAAAACAAGCTCCACAACAGCAGTCTCACGAGATGAAGCATAACTTTTGTTCTCTTTCTGTAAAAAGACTGACTGCACAACATAAAAAAGGACCGGGGTTGTTCGAGGGAGAGGATGGGAACCCATAAACAAGGACTCAAATTAATTATAAAAATATACTTATGTATTTTCTCTGCCCTTAGAAGAAAAAAAAAAAAAAAAAAAAAGAAGCTTTTTCACAGAACCACTCCACTTCAACTAAAGTATTTTTCCGTAGTTAAAAAATAGGTGTGTTTGATTAATCATACAGTATTTTCAAAACTAAAAAAAAAATCAAACAACGATTATAGTAATCACTTTGTCTTTGCAATATTCTAAATACCATTTAGAATCTATAATGCATAATGAAATTAGATAACCAAATGTACTTCCACCTTTGAAAATGCTTGGTCACTTGTAGATGGGTGTGTGCATGTGTGGGTGGAATTATGGATTTCAGAAATGATAAAATAACCGAATGTGAAGTTGACAGTTTTTATGAGATGTGCCCACGGTCAGTCTGTCCCTCCATCTGCCTGTCTGTCTGTCTGGAACAAGAGGAGAGAGAGAGCGCGAGCAAAGGAAGCGCCTTCTCTTCCAACAAAGCCTTCATAGTCACACTCCTCATTCCACTCTCCATCCCGCAATCTTCCTTCCATCCAGATCCTAGTAGCTTCAGATTGGTTTTTGGAGTGTCCGTTATTCAGAAAGGATACACGACTGATTTTCCATTCCCTCCATTTCCCCAGCTTCAATCTTCACTGATGTAGAGTTTCAGGTAGGATGTTGACATCAGTGCTGAAGGAAGGTGGCTATTCATACTCCAGAAACTGTTTATGGTAGAACAAGAGGTACCTGAGAACAGAGAGAGAATCACCAATAAGATTTAACACTCATACATACCAGTAATTATTTATGAAAAACAGAAGGTAGAGGTTACTGCATCATGATTAATCAAACAGAAAGGGGAAGTGGAGTTGAGGATTACATTCTTCACGGACTGACCGCAGCCTTAACTACAGCTGGAATAGGTAAAAGGGTCAGATATTAATTATATATATTTTTTAATGCAGAAATAAAAGAAAATGGCTGTGCTGAAGATATATCGTTACGCTAATACAGAGACTAGTAGAGGCCCAGTGTACTACTATTGTGATGAAAATTAAACTAAATGTATTTCAGTGTTTATCAGCGTTTGTAACTTGAGTCTGATAATTATCTGTACAAAACAGTTAATCTGATAATACTTGTGGAATATAAAAATACTTGCTTGATATGTTTCTTGAAATACTTATATGTATAAACTGAAATGGTCTATTCATTCCTATTAGTAGACGCTCTTATTAAGTGCATACATTTTCGTACTGGTCCCTAGTGGGAAACGAACCCACAACCCTAACGTTGCAACTGAGCCACATCAAACCACTTGATGTCTCAATGTACTCAATTGCTGTAATGTGCATTGTTTTTCTCCATGGTGATTGAAAGTCTACAGGTACAAACCTAGATGACCAGCCTATGTACACTACAGTAACGTACATTTACATTAAGTGGTTTGTAAGGACGGTAAATTGATACTGCACAAAAAAGGGGTTGTTTTCCATGTTATTGGATCAAGAAAAATATTTAATTTGATGTGGAAGTTGAGTCTTTGGACAGGTTTTTGTTCTTTCTAGATTCCATTAGAATGACAATCACAGAGAAAGGGACAGAGCAACAACTCTTACCATTCCAACTATTCAATCCTGCAAGACACTGTTCTTAATTATACAACTACCTTTTTTGCCAAATCTGAGATGCTGCTGGAAAAAAATAAAAAATAATAATGTGCCTGCACTACAGACATCTATATCAGTCCGCTAATACCAGTAAAGGCCCAAGTGTACTACTTTTGTGAATACATATTTTTTTTACGGATATTAGTTTTTTATTCCGATTTTTCAGGGGTTCTGCAGCACCATCATCACCCCTAATTCCCGCGGCTATGACAACAGGTCAAGGTTAGGATACTTTACAATCTTACCCTTCACTGTCCAGGACGTCCTTGATGCTGGCCTTGGTGATGACCGCGTCGTCACACTTGAACCACTGGTCCTTGTGCTGCCGGATGAACGTGGTGTAGTGACCGCTTTCCAGAGTACCCTGGTGGTTGACCACCGCAAACAGAGAATACCTGGAGGGAGAGAACAGGAGAGGTTAGAAAAAGCGAGAGAGAACATAAGAGCCAATTAACTGTCATTATGTTGGTTCTTTCTATAAGCCCTGGTAACATTGTTAGAGGGACAGCGCACATACTTATTGTCGTTGTTGAACACGTCTACTGACTGCTGGTACTGTCCGTTCATTCTGCTCTCTTTACTGAAAAGACAGACAACAACGATGAACAAAAGACTGTCATACATCCTTAGGCTTCACTCTAGGGATCGTTCACCAATTTGACAATCACATAATTGGTTTCCTTACCCTGTAAGTCACACGTGTACATTACAACGGATCCTATAGCACCCCTATGAAGTGGAGTTAGCTATGTTATTAACACCTCACCTCACCCTGCCATGCACAGTTTCTAACGAGGCCCCTGACTGAATGGTGTGACACTAGCCTTAGAGATGACATTGCCACCTCCACACCAATAGAACGCATCCCGTTCATACATACCCACACATTCATTCAGTCAATTAATTAATGCAGTTCCAGGCATGGCGCTCTCTGGAGGAGAGCGAACTGAATCCATTTGAGTCCCCCTCAGCAGCAGGTGTTGTTTTGACATGCTGTGCATCAGGGGATACGCACAGGGAGGTCTGCATTAATGTGCGTGTGCTGTGTTTGGCTAATTAAGTTAACACCAATTACATGTACAGAAAATGGACGTGGTTGGTCTGACAGCACATACACCTATTTAATTCTATGAGAGCGAAGGGCTGCATCTCAGTTGACTGAAGAGGCTTACTTTCCTTGTCTCCTTTCCTTCGTTAGCACTGATTTGAGAATCACTATATAGCAAGGAGACCATCAGTGGGCTGACTTTCACCTGGCGAAAATGAGGAATTTACTTCAGACTATTGAGATGCAGCCCTCATCTCTTCCCCGGTGGGACTTGCTCATTGTTCAGACTGACCTGGAGGCCATGAAGGGAGTCATGTCCAGCTCTAAGGGGAAGGAGACGTACGTAGGGATCTTCCTACGCAGCTTTGCAGAGTGTTCAAATCGCTGGAGGGGGGAGAGGAAAGAAAGAGAAGAGCGAGAGAGAAGAATAACATGAAAAAAAGAGAGCAGTTAGAGTTAACAGTGATAGGACATGAGTTTGAAAAAAATTAACTAAACCTGGAGCTCTCACTACCTTTAACCCAAATACAGAGAAAACACACTCAGACTCACTTTGAGGTGGAAACACGCCACAATGGGGAGCTTCTTCATGGTCAGCTGCTTGGTGGACTCCTGGTAACTATGGCAACCGCTACATTTGATCTTGGCGCCGCTCCCCAAGTGCTCTGGTCGGGTGAACCTGTGGAAGACGGGACCATGGTCAGAACACACTCCGGGTGAGCGTGTGTGTGAAAGAGATTGGTGGTGAGCCCTTTGGTGTGGAAAGAGCTAGACAGCAGACTAGCGAGACAAACAGGAAGTGATATGGAAGTGAAGAATAGTGATGATACCGGAGTAGACAGTCAGAGCGGAGGCCCCTGATAGATCGAGACAGGGAAAGAGAAAGGGAGAAATTGAGATAAAGGGTAGTACCTGCGTAGACAGTCTGTAAGCGTGGTGGCCCCTGAGAGGTGGCTCTCTCCGTTGAGTGTGCTGCCGTCCCCCCCGGGGCTGAGGGGCCAGAAGGGCGTGGACGACCCCGGCAGGTCCAGACTGATATCCCAGAATGGGTCTATCGTTGTGGAAACACCACTACAGGACGAGAGGGAAGGAGTCTGAGGGAATGGCACTAACGTTTGGGCTTTGACAGACCTGAAGCCAATGGAACCATCTTATGACCCCCATCATATAAGTAGTCACAACACTTTGACAATGAGTGTATTCAAAATGTTGCACAAATGTATCAAACTAATATTATGCAACGCTCCATGTGTCCACCAGGTGGGGGTAGAACAAAGTCTACACTGTCCAGTAGGGGGCCTGCTATAGCAGAGGGAGTGAAACAGTGGATGGTGTCTGTCTGTTCAAATCAGTCCCACTCTCCCTGACTCACTGCAGAGGAGAGTGGGTCAGACCATGGCTGACTGTGAGTGATGTAAAACGTGATGCAACAAGAGCACACACACACACAGTAAGGGTGAAGCATAAATGTAACATAGAAGAGAAAAATAATAAATAAATACACTGACAAAGAGAGCGGAGCTTACTGGCAGACTTGACATGTGACGTCAGACTGCAGGCCTCCAGTGAAGATTTGGTCGATGATGCAGTTGCAGTTATTGGGGTTGTTAGTCTTCTTCCCATTATCATCTCCTTGGTGAGCACAGGGACACACACACACACACACACACTTGAGAATGAAAGCTCGTCTAACTACCACATAAACCCTCCCTCCCCTTTACCACAGTATCAGAGAGAGAGGGATGATGGAGGACACAGAGCAAAGCTAACACAATCAGCGCTTATGTAAAGAGTGTCTGTCAATTAGTAGCCTCATCTCAGTCAGTCACCTCTCAGCTCATATCTCAACCAGGCTATCAGTACGTCAGTAGCCTCTCATCTCATCCAGGCAGTCAGCAGGCTCTAATCTCATCTAATCCAGGCAGTCATCAGCCTATAATCTCATCCAGGCAGTCAGTAGCCTATAATCTCATCCAGGCAGTCAGTAGCCTATAATCTCATCCAGGCAGTCAGAAGACCAGCAAAGCCATGTCCCTCATTCTCTCCCCCTCTCTCATATTCTTGTTTTCCTCCCACCCTTTAACAGTGGCTGAAGTAGAGAGAGTGGGTGACATTTGAGTAAAGCAGTCTGCTTTCTACAATCTGTGTGTGTACATGCATGTGGGTGCAAGCCTGTGTAATGTATGAGTTTCTGTCCCTGTATACAATGCATTCGGAAAGTATTTAGACCCCTTCACTTTTTGTTACGTTACAGACTTATTCTAAAAATTGTTTAAATATTCCCCCCCCTCCTCAATCTACACACAATACCCCATAATGACACAGCAAAAACAGTTTTTTTTGGTTGAAAATGTAGCAAATTCATAAAAAACAAAAAAAACACATTTACATAAGAATTCACCCTTGACTCAGTACTTTGTTGAAGCACCTTTGGCAGTGATTAAAACCTCAAGTATTCTTGGGTATGACGCTACAAGCTTAGCACACCTGTATTTGGGGAGTTTCTCCCATTCTTCTCTGCAGATCTTCAAGCTCCGTCAGGTTGGATGGGGAGCGTCGCTATAAAGCTATTTTCAGGTCTCTCCAGAGATGTTCAAATCGGGATGATGTCCAGGCTCTGGCTGGGCCACTCAAGGACATTCAGAAACTTGTCCCGAAGCCACTCATGCATTGTCTTGGCTGTATGCTTAGGGTCGTTGTCCTGTTGGAATGTGAACCTGCACCCCAGTCAGAGGTCTTGAGCAGGTTTTCATCAAGGATCTCTGTACTTTGCTCCCTTCATCAAGGATCTCTGTACTTTGCTCCCTTCATCAAGGATCTCTGTACTTTGCCCCCTTCAGCTTTGCCTCGATCCTGACTAATCACTTCCACTGAAAAATATCCCCACAGCATGATGCTACCACCACGCTTCACCGTAGGGATGGTGCCAGGTTTCCTTCAGACATGACGCTTGGCATTCAGGCCAAAGAGTTTAATCAGAACAGAGAATATCGTTTCTCATGATCTGAGAGTCCTTTAAGTTGTCATACGGGCTGACATGTGCCTTTTACCGATGAGTGGCTTCCGTCTGGCCACTCTACCATAAAGGCCTGATTGGTGGAGTGTTGCAGAGATAGTTGTCCTTCTGGTCACCTCCCTGGCCAAGGTCCTTCTCCCACGATTGTTCAGTTTGGCCAGCTCTAGGAAGAGTCTTGGTCGTTCCAAACTTCATCCATTTAAGAATAATGGAGGCCACTGTGTTCTTGGGGACCTTCAATGCTGGAGAAATTATTTGGTACCCTTCCACAGATCTGTGCCTCGACACAATCCCGTCTCAGAGCTCTACGGACAATTCCTTCGACCTCATGGCTTAGTTTTTGCTCTAACATGCACTGTCAACTGTGGGACCTTATATAGACAGGTGTCTGCCTTTCCAAATCATGAAGCATTGCAGGTCCTTATGGGGTATTGTGTGTAGATTGATTGGGGGAAAAAAAACCTATTTAAATCAATTAAAGGCTGAAACGTAACAAAATGTGGAAAAATTCAAGGGGTCTGAATACTTTCCGAATAGACAAGGTAGGTAGGTCTAAGGCTTATAATGTAGTGTGAATGAGTGAGTGTGTGTCCCTGTACTATGATGCAGACCTTTGCAGTGGCGGTGCAGCACATCCAGGGCAGCAATGAGGAACTCGTGGGCATCCTGCTGCTCGTAGCCTGCTAAGTGGCGCGCGTGAGTCCACACCAGGTGCAGCAGCCGGAAGGGAATGTGGGGCGAACGGTGGCCCGAGTAGAACTGACAGGGAGAAGAAAAGGGAAACGTTCGGAGGAGAGGATGTGGAAAAGAGGGACACATGAAAATGGGGCAAGGAGAGAGGGGGATGAAGAGAGAGAAAAAAAGGTGAGGCCAGCGGAAATAAAGAGGGATGAGAGAGAATAAAGGTTGGAGATGTGGAGGGATGAAACAGGCACTTAAACCATACTACCTACCGAGTAGGTCCACAATAATGGTTTTAGAGGGAGAGAGAAGACGCGAGAGAGTGACGATAGCTGGGCTGAGACGGACGAACGATTTAGAAGACAGCTGTAGAGGTGGGCTGAGAGAGAAAGAGGAAGGAGAACGGAGGCGTGAGAGACTGAAAGATGAATATATTTTGAAAACTCCTTACCTCCTGGAAGAGCTGAGACATCTCACACACCAGACAGGAGTTGGACTGCATCTCACACTTGTGTCTGTCGGACAGGAAGAAGTCCCGCAGCAGGGGGGTGTGGGTGAGGGCCTGGACGATGCAATTCATAAAACACGTGTTGCCCAGGTTGATCAGACCTCGAAGACCTGAGGGAGGCAGAGAGACAGAGACAATTAGAAACAGAGAGAAAAACCATCTTGAATATAATTTCCAGTGCCAAAACCAACACAGTAAATGAGAACCAGTGAAGGCCACACTATAACAGATGGCCACAGTGGTCCCTAGAGGAAGGTTGTACTGAACAAAGGAGCCCCACACTAGCAGGAGGACAACAGGGCAAGAGGCCCACAGAGATGGGAGACCCTGACAGGTGAGTCCAGGAACACGCGCCACACACATTGGCCCAGACCAGCTGCTCACGCTAGACGTTTAGTTACAGGAAAAAGAGGGATGAGGGAAAAGGAGGAGGGTGGAGAGGACGGAGAGACAAGAGTGAGGAGTGCACCATTATCTGTGTGTATCACCTACGGGGGCAAGAGGGAATCTTGGGAAAAAATTCACATTTGATATTTCTCACACACAAATACAGAGACAATCAGCCAGCAGCAGCAATGCTGTTTAACACCATTCATTTGCTGTCTCTGCGCTGCCTTCTAGCTGGGAGGAGGAGGGGTGAGACAGAGGGGGATGCTGCTCCCTAGCTGTGAGGAGGAGGGGTGAGACAGAGGGGGATGCTGCTCCCTAGCTGGGAGGAGGAGGGGTGAGACAGAGGGGGATGCTGCTCCCTAGCTGTGAGGAGGAGGGGTGAGACAGAGGGGGATGCTGCTCCCTAGCTGTGAGGAGGAGGGGTGAGACAGAGGGGGATGCTGCTCGCTAGCTGTGAGGAGGAGGGGTGAGACAGAGAGGCATGCTGCTCCCTAGCTGTGAGGAGGAGGGGTGAGACAGAGGGGGATGCTGCTCCCTAGCTGTGAGGAGGAGGGGTGAGACAGAGAGGGATGCTGCTCCCTAGCTGTGAGGAGGAGGGGTGAGACAGAGAGGCATGCTGCTCCCTAGCTGTGAGGAGGAGGGGTGAGACAGAGAGGGATGCTGCTCCCTAGCTGTGAGGAGGAGGGGTGAGACAGAGAGGGATGCTGCTCCCTAGCTGTGAGGAGGAGGGGTGAGACAGAGAGGCATGCTGCTCCCTAGCTGTGAGGAGGAGGGGTGAGACAGAGAGGGATGCTGCTCCCTAGCTGTGAGGAGGGGTGAGACAGAGGGGGATGCTGCTCCCTAGCTGTGAGGAGGAGGGGTGAGACCGAGAGGGATGCTGCTCCCTAGCTGTGAGGAGGAGGGGTGAGACCGAGAGGGATGCTGCTCCCTAGCTGTGAGGGGTGAGACCGAGAGGGATGCTGCTCCCTAGCTGTGAGGGGTGAGACCGAGAGGGATGCTGCTCCCTAGCTGTGAGGGGTGAGACAGAGAGGGGTAATTTTCCCCCCTGTACCGGACTTCATAAACCCCTGATGGATAACATACTACTGAATATTTGTCTCTCTTGCACAGACACACTTACAGGTGGAGGCTAAATGCCACGCTTGAAGCCTGGACCTGCTCCAAACATGGTGTTCCTGACCACCTGCTCACGCTACAACCCCGTGACTGTAGTTCAAAGAAAAGAGGGAAAAGAAGGAGGGACGGAATGAGTGAGGGATGGAGAAGACAAGCAGATCCTGTTGCGAGCACCTGCCAAGAGAGCGAGGAGGCTTCTGCCTTACGGACATGAATACATTCCCCATCATGCACTATTCTCTGTGTGTCACCAAGGCCTCAACATACTTTGAATCAGCCACACACAGGCAGCTTGTCAAAAACACATTTAGAGAGTTGAGCTTTTTCATCCCTTCCAACCTCATTACATTTAGCATAGTGAGAGAGGCGAGGAGCTCAGGGGGACAGCGAGCAGGTAGCAGTAGCCTGCAGCCATGCTGTTTACCAACATTCATTCTCCATCTCAGTCTGAGCAGAGCTGCTCCCTAGCTGTGGGGATGAGGGGTGAGAGGGGGATGGAAAAAAAAGGAGAGGAAGGTCTTATTTCCCCACTGGACAGCACTTGATAAATCCCTGATCGACTGTGTATATTTCTCTCTTGCACACACATTTAACTGGAGTCCCTGCGATGAGATGAAGGAGAGACTGGGGGTTCTATCCACTCACATGCTCCAGACACCCACAGTCTGCACTGCAGCTTCTGTCATCATACTGAACCTCATAGGGAATGAAATACACCCATATAGAGAGACGCAGACCAGGGTTACATCAGTTCCTGCCTCCTTCCTCTAACCCTTCTGTGTTTGCAGGTCTGGTATGTTCAATGTGGCAATGGCTCCACAAAGCCTTAGAACTTCCTTCTGCTATATCGCTTATCCCATCATTGGCTTTCTTCAGATTTGGAAACACAGAAAGGGGAGGGCCTTGGATAAGGAACCAGGGATAAGGAACCAGGGATAAGGAACCAGGGTAAGGAGCTGGGATAAGGGACCAGGGTAAGGAGCTGGGATAAGGGACCAGGGTAAGGAGCTGGGATAAGGAACCAGGGTAAGGAGCTGGGATAAGGAACCAGGGTAAGGAGCTGGGATAAGGAACCAGGGTAAGGGACTACGGTTTATTTTTCAGACCAGGCACAAGACAGCGGTTGCTGTAGCTGGAGGTTCCCTCACCGATTGTGCAGTTTGTTGTTATTTTCCGGCGCTTTGGATTGTACCGCATCAGCTCCAGCTCTCGCTTTGTGGGCTCCCACGTGGAATACTTCTCCCCTACACCTGACACACAACAGGAAAGAAAATGTTAAAAAACGAGTGCAGGGCGGGGAGAGGATGTGAGGACTTAGATTTAACAAGCCATGTAGCTTAACCATAAGCCTGAGAGCAAGGGAATATGAAATATGGAAACCTACATGGCCCAAGGAAGTGGAAACCCTATTACGGAATCTAGGTTGTTTTTTTTACATTGTACATGCACTAAGAGACTCAGTTAACATACTTGGGTGGCTCCCTAAAGCTGTACCTATAGCTGAGGTGTCAGTGTGCTATGTTGCAAGGCAGAGAGCCCTACTGAGGGACTGAATAGGGAAAGAACCTACCTTGCAACTTCCATGCTTTCCTTTGTTCCTCTTTGGCAATCTGTTCCATGTCTTTGTCGTATATGTAGTCTTGGCACACAAAGCAGTATATCCCTCCGTACAATAGATCTATAGCTGGAAGAGACCGAGACAGGAAGAAATTAGATGGAGGAAGGAATGAATAAGCTCAAGGCTAAGTTGGAATGTTCAATTGATTTGGAGCCCTCAGGTTAGTTGTTGAGAAAGGTGGATATGCAGCGAGCTGTTCCTCCTGAACACGTTCTGCAAGGCCAGCTTTATGTGCTGACATCTTTACTTTTCTAATAGCACCTCTAGCACAAAAGACAGAGTGCGAGCAATGGGAGTCTAGTCGACTACCATGCATGCAGGTGCCCACACAGACAGAGGGAGAGAATACAGGTGAAAGCTACACCCCGCCATCTCTCATACCCCGCTCTCACCTTTGCAGCTACCGCAGCTCCAATACCTGTTTGCAGTTCCCATGACAACCTGCCTCTTCAATTGTCTGCTTGAGGCAGACGTTATGAGCATCAGGTATATGTCGAGCGTGTGTGTGTAAGTAAATAGTCGCCCGCATGATTAATTACAGTATTAATGTGGATTAGATATGGTGTGACCGAATGTATTGAAATGTCAGGCTGGGTGCTGCAGGTATAGGTGGATTAGTACCAAGCTGTAGCTGATTGCAAATACAAGAACATCAAGTCTGCCTGTAGATTAAATTCACACCAGAACAAATAAAACATTTGTTTGACGGATAGTTTGTTTGACAGATGCAATATGCTGTGGATATTGCACATAGGCCTATAATGCTGTTACTGCAGTGAAAAGACAACGTCCCTGCGGATTGTACCATCAACGAGGGAGGAAACTCCCTAAATCGAGCACAGAGAGAGTGAAACACAAGCCTTAAGCCTCAGATTGAATGACAGCGACACAGCGACAATAAGAATAGGAGAGAGAATGAACAGAGTTACGTAACAAGGTGAGACCAGGCGTATTGCTGGAGAGAACACCAAAACAAAAATAAACCCAAGGACCTTCAGGTAACCATGGGAACGCAGAAAAGGGGAGGGAGAGAAAGAGCGACGACAAACAGAAGAACAGACCAAATATCTGAAAGGAAGAATAACATTTAAAAAATTACAAAAAAATTAAATTAAGTGAAAGGATCCAGAAGAGAAGGAATCGTTGAAATGTAATTATCTAGTCTTTATGGAGACATGTTAATTACCCTGCACACTAGTCTAGTGAGATCTGTCCTCTTCTGCTGCTGCTGTAGCGTAAATCTATCTGCACACTGGCACATTTTTATTCAGTAGCTAACCTAATTAACACCCCAATTACTCTCCAGAGGGGATGGGAAGGAGCGCGCACACACGGGCCTGGGCTACGAGATAACACTGAACTGACTGTGTTGCCAAGCACATGGGAAGCCTGCACTGCCGCACCACTAGCCTAGATCATCCCCCTAACAAGCATTACTACATCTAAACATGGCACAATAACTTTTTGTCCAGTATTCCCTATATTGGGAAGAGAAATGCAATTGATATATACAGTGGACAGTTTATTAGTTACACCAGCCTGTTCACAAAAAGCGATCGCCTCTACAGACAGTCACATGGCCATGGCTTGCTATATAAAAGCAGGCAGACAGGCATCCAGTTACTGCTCGATTGAACGTTAGAATGGGCAAAACGAGTGACCTAAGCGACAGAGCGTAGTATGAGTTGGTGCCAGCTAACATGCGGGCCAGGACAGACAAATAACGGCGCAGGACAACAGTAGCGCGCAGAACAGCATCTCAGAACGCACAACTTGTCGATCCTTGCCACAGATGGGCTATTGCAGCAGTCTAGCCCCACTGAGTTCCATTCCTATCAGCTAAAAACAAGAAGAGTCTCGAGTGTGCACGCAATCAACACTGGACAATTCAGGAGTGGAAAAACATTGCCTGGTCCGACAAATCCAGGTTCCTGTTAAGTCATGCTGATGGCAGAGTCAGGATTTGAGTCCATGGACCCATCCTGCTTGGTGTCAACGGTACAGGCTAGTGGCGGTGGTGTATCGACCATCCAATCAGCGTGATGCCATCACGTCAGCATGAACCAACATCCCTTTGGAACGTTTCAGACTTGTAGAATCAAAGCGCCGAAGAATTCAAACTGTTATGAAGGCAAAGGAGGGTCCGAGCCGGCAATAGACCAGTCTAATAAACTGGCCGGTGAGTGTATATCCTATCCTAGCTCCGAGCCTGAGGCCCATTACTTTGTGTTGCAGAGCTGTCGCCCCCACAGTATTGATAAAAAGGACGAGGACACTGCTAATTAGACCCAGGTCTGCAAAGCACTAACCTCCTGAGACACTTTGGAGCAACAAAGCTGCAGCAGCCAACTCATTGGTGCCTAGTGTCTAGGTGTGACCAAATACACAGGTGACGTTTAATAGCGCATGGGGAATAGTCGTGGAGTGTTTCATTGTGTTGTGATTACGCTCCATAATGAGTTGGTGATTTGCCGGCAGCAGCGTAATCAACAACCTAACAAAGTGTGTTGAAGCGTTCAGCTTGACATGGGGTCTCGGTGGTCATTTGGAGTTGACGCGATATAAAAGCAGTGCTTTCTCTCATCGTTATGCTTTCCTTTGAGGAGAACAAAAGAGCATGTATTTACAGTCTCTGCTTTATGTAGCAGGCTGGGTGCTTTATTACCCTCCTCCACAACAGTAGAATTAGCTACTTGTGCGAGTCGAGGTGGCGGAGGGGCACCCGAGGCCTGCCTCGTTAAGTGGAGGGGATAATTAGGGGTCTTTGATGTTTCGGGGGGGGGGTAGGAGACCTGGCAGTGGGCGAAGTGTTGTGGTGGTGGTGATGGACAGGTCTGATGTGTTTGAATGAGTTAGGAGACTGAGGCAGTGGAGCAGAGCAGATGTTCTATGGTCTTCCCTCTCTGTGAGGGCAGGGATGGTGGGACTCAGGCTGTGGTGCATAGGGGAGGAGCTACACCTCAGCTGTGATGTTCTCATAAGTAGGGTTGTGTCGGTTGTCGTGCTAGTGACTGTGTGCATCTTACCTAGATTGTGTCGCTTGTTTTTGGCATGCTCGTGGATGTGTTTCTTGGTGAAGCAGCCGAAGAAGACACAGGAGAGACAGGAGTGGAGCCGGTTCAGGTGGGCGCTGCACATGTGACAGATACACGACTTGGCCTGCAGGGGGCGAGAGGGGGCCATAGGTTAAGGATCACAGACAAAACCAAAAGCATCATTATCATCATAAACTCATGAAGACTCTGGTAAAGTAAATGACACTGGATTCACCCAATTTATAGTGAATATGGGCAGCCATTTGAGCCTAATTGAGACAATTGCTGCAACGAAGTGAGGAGAAAATAGACACTGTCTTTGTTCTTTACAATCTTTTCACCAAACAGGATTGGTTGCAAACCTGGCATCTCAGACAAAGTGATGGAGGGCTAATGATGAAACACCATATCCCTTTGTCATGGAGAGATTGAAAGCCAGTGTGCCATTTTCAGATGACATGTTTAGTTTCACCGTCCTGGCCTCATCTCTGCACCTTTGGCAGGGTGGAGAAGATTGAGAACAGGGTTGCAGATCATCAGCTCCCACACCTGCCAAATCTCCCTTTTCCCATACCAATGGCATCATTAGTCTAGAGCTCCCAAGTCCACTAAACGCAAGAGTACCCCTGCGTGGTGGCTTCAATACAGCGCCTCCTGTCAGTCAGCCAGGGTTTATACAAGTCATTGCCTCGAACCTGCTCTTGAAATAGGTTTGTTCAGTAGGCTACAGGCCCAAAACATTACCACTGTCTGTTAGCTATGCTTGAAATGACCTGCCAATGTTGTTATATTTCAAAACTTTATGTATATGATCACACTGGTAATAGATCATAATTTGTTGTATTACTTGTCAGGCCCAGCTTAATGAGCATACATTTGAATAATTTGCTTTCTTTATTTTACTGGACTGATGGTTTCTACATCCAATGGTCAGTCTCAGCGGAGGGAGACCGCCCTTCAGCTCTCCCCCTCTGCCAATGCCCCGTGCACATCGTAACATTTTATTACGCCGTACACCATCTTCATGGAGGCTTGCCTCGCTAGGACCGGATAAATGTAGCAAAGATATCTATATTCACTAAACCAAGATCGTTCATCTGTGTCGTTTACAGTAAGAGCAAATTAAGCATAGTGGGCAGAACAAGCAAGGTGGTGGACAGAGCCAAGCACAAGCTAGCGAGATCCTATTGGCGCGTTGTAGCATGTTTTTGCATATTATCTAAACAAAACTTCGGCATCAAATCTATAAAACTACCATTATGGTCGATTCATCCAGAGCATCCCAAACATGCTCAAATGGGTATGGTGTGTATGCAGGCTATGGAAGAGCTGGGCCATTTTTTTCAGCTTTCAGGAATTGTGTACAGATCCTCACGACATAGGGCTGTGCATTATCATGCTAAAACGAGGTGATGGCGGTGGATGAATGGCATGACAATAGGCCTCAGGATCTCGCAATGGTATCCCTCTGTGCATTAAATTTGCTGTTGAACAATGCTAAAATTGTGTTCGTTGTCCGTAACGTATGCCTGCTCATAACCCCACTACCACGGGGCACTGTTCACAAACCACTTACCCAAACCGCTCACGACGAGCACGCAGACAAGCTTCCCTGAGACGGTTTCTGACAGTTTGTGCAGAAATTCTTCAGTTGTGAAAATCCAGTTTCATCAGTTGTCCGCGTGGCTCATCTCAGACCATTCCGCAGGTAAAGAAGCCAGATATGGAGGTCCTGGGCTGGCATGGTTACACATGTTGAGTTTATATTTTTTTGTCAGTATAGTTTTGGGAACAGGAAAATGTATTGAGATCAGATGTTTCATCAATGACAAAATGAGCAGAACGTCAGCCCAGTTTCACCTTGTTCCATCTTCCCCCACTACCGGACTTCCTCCCACTACCATATTTGGGAGTGAGAAAACATTCTAAAACGGATGCTTCAGCTTTATAGCCCATGTGATGTGTCTGGGTTTCCCCAATAAACTTAAAATGGGAGGCAACAGTCTTAACAGCCAATGTGTAGCCTATTATTTAACATTACTATTAAAATAGCACTCACTTACAGGAATGGGTAATTGTTTACAAGTTGCTAGCTATCCAAATAAAGCCATCAACGAAAACCAGTCTTCTTCTGTGGTTTGGTCACTTCCTGTTCTTCGACGGAATCTGGCTGCACTGAAGACGAGCCAAAGTTTGGAAACATTCATTCAAAAAGGTGTTTGAATTACGTTTTGAAATCACAGTACCAAAGCCGAAGCTGCAGACACGCGGATCTGAGCAATCCGGGTGGCTAGCAGTAGGCCTATAGGTACACTTGATTTGCTCTCCGGGCACGCCGACTAGGCAGAGTTTGTACAAATGAAATGGTTCAAAATGGGAACACTTTGCCTACCAGGTGCGCATGGCAGCTGAAACAAGTGCACCGATTGCCAAAAGCGGTAGAAAGAAAAGAGTAGGAATGCAAGGCTTTATAGAAATGTTTCACAATAGACTAGGAATGCCCTGGAGATGGACAAGTCGATCCGCCGTTTGGTGACCACTAACCTAGATGTTTGGATCCCTTTTCATTAGGATGCCGTTAAGGTAGCCTTACCATTACAGTTTCTCTGCTGTACCATTTTGCACCGAGACCATTTTGCTGTGGAAAGCTGTCCCTAGTGGCATGCCACCTTTCTGAGCCGAGAGATCACAGTGACATTCACACCTCGACAATTGCCACAGCCTCAAATCACACAACAGTTTGTGAGCAGCAGTGGAAGCACAATCAGTGTGTGTGTGTGTGTGTGTGAGAGAGAGAGAAAACACAGACAAGAGCAGGGGAACAAAAAGGGAACGAGAGGAGTGAAAGAAAAAGGCACGCCAAAGTCAATCCTGTCTGATCTATGCAGAGCCTTGAGACTCAGCAGCTGATCTCTGCCAGACCAGAGAGAAGGAGACGGAGGGAAGAAAGTAGAGCGGGGGATGTAGAAAGAGAGGTCAGGCGCAAAGGGGAGTGGGTGAAGGAGTAAAAGCAAAGATGTGAGAGGTAGGATACAGAGGATGTGGAATCTGAAAAAAAGCTGGAAGAACCCAAAAGCATTCCTCCTATTTGTTTAAATTGGAGTAATAGAAACCAGAGGAAACACAGAGTACTGGGTGTTCTGCACTGCAGTACAGGAAATACACAGTACTGGGTGTTCTGCACTGCAGTACAGGAAATACACAGAGTACTGGGTGTTCTGCACTGCAGTACAGCTGCCCTCAGCCTCCCTCTTCTCGGTCAGTCCTAGACTCACAGCTTGCCTTCGCACACCCACATCCTTCGAGATCTCCCCCCCCTCCTTTCTGTCTGTTCCTCTAATCGTGCTCGTCACTTCATCCATCTGCATTCCCCCATCCTCTGTCCCGCTCTCATTTTCTCTTTTCTTCACACTCCCTTCTTCAGTAGAGAAATGCTGGTTAAAATTGCATGAGGAAGTCTTTAAAAAAAAGAATTGCCTCCACATGTCTATGGTTGGATTTTGGCTTGGTTACTTCAAAAATAAAAAGTTTAGACATTTCTCATTATTTGAAGTAAAACGCTCAGGTTTCAAACAAATATACTGCCTCAATCTCACATTGTAAAGTTGCGGGTGATGCACTGATAGCTTGCCTGCCGTTGACTACAGCCTATACACTCCAATGGCAGGCAAGTGCTTTAATTACGAGTTGAGAAATAAAAATAGCCCTCTAAAATCATGGCCATCAAAACAGTTAACAATTCTAAATGCAATCGTGTGTTAATTCTTGCACAATGACTGGACTTATAAAAGCATGTTTCACTCCAGTACCAGCTTTTGGAGGAGCTGCTGTCGCGCAGTCTGACAGGTGATCGGCTATTCCACTCTTTAAAAACAGGTTCTCTGTATGCGGTGTGCGTGTGATAAATAAGATGCACGGCGACTAACGAAAATACACACGTTATGCAAATGAACTACATTAAGCAAAATTAACCTAGCCTGATAAACATGACCAGTGAAATGTACTTTTTGGCAGTTAACATCCCCATAGAGATGTATAGAGGACACACTTGCCACTACACAGGAAAGCCCTCTATGGGCTTTGCCATCACAGAAGCGATCAACGGCAAAGATCAGAGGTGCACCCTCTATACATTTCTATGGACAGCAGCTGTCATGGCATTTCTCCAAACAGCCTTTCTCCGCTCGCTCGAAAACAAGTCGAGACCAGATCACGGAAACACACACCTGGTAGGGATATGATTCTGAAAGTAACACGCGCGTTTTTGAAGAAGTAACTGTAATATTACCCAATTTGAAAAAGTTAAGCATTCCATTACTCCGTTATTCAAAAGTAATGTGATTACATAACGAGCTACTTTTGTAACACATTGCCCCCAACACCGGACACCATACGGTAATCGCCCTCTGGGCCACCCAACTGGTCGTTCAGCGCGGTACCGTTTCCATTGAATTAAACTTTGCACACTGTACTGAACACAAACCCAGGGTATGGCAATGTTGTCAACATTATTTTCTGTTGGTGTTAATATCCTATAAGGAGGTGTATCCATTGCAGACTTGCCCCGTGACCAGATCATCTAATAAAGAGGGGTGAAGACAGATCAGCTTCCTCCTACAAGACTGCTACTGGCATGCAACACACGGATACATCACACATACACACGATACAAACCCAAACCCATTCATGCTGAAGCTTTTTAGTTGAACACACACACCTAGATCCTGAGGGTCACAGTAGAAGTGGAACTGGACAAGAGTGAGTAGCCTAAGAATGTTGATTGGTCTTCTTCCGGGATGACATCAGACTTTGGCCTGGCCCGGAGCGAGAGAAGGGCTGCTCTGTGTTGGCGAGGGTTCATGATGCAGTGAGAGGGAAAAGGGGCTAGTCAGAGGATGTGTGACAGCCCCAACTACACAAACATCACAGTAGAGGCGAGCAGCTCGCCGATGGAGAGACCCTCAGTATACTGACCAAAGACTGAGTCACTTACTGTCCGACCGAGACAGAAAACTGGGCTAGAGCATCCTACACATAACTGACGGCTAGGCCCATCATACCCTGAATTCATCGTAACTGGTTGGGTATATGGAACGGAAGGCATACTGCTGCAGAAGGAGAATGTTGAAATATGGAGGGTGACTTTGAGAGAAAGAGAGAGCAGGACCTAAAGAGAGAAAGAGGGGGAGGACGTGGCAGTAAAGGATGAACAGTGACAGTTCAAACGCATGCAGATGAGGCAGGCTTGCTGCTGTGAGTCAGCATGGCTGTGAAGTGCAAGGCATGATGGGATAGAAAGCAATGAGATCAGCTGTGCCCGAGAGAGAGAGAAAGGGAGGAGAGAGAGGGATAAATGGAGTTGAGAACCTTGGAAGCCAAAGGCCATAGAGCATAATTGATGGTTAGCGCTTGATGTGCTAACCCTCAGCTCCTTCTCTCAAGAAACTTTACTGAGAAGAGTCCATGTTGACAGCAGCATCCCTACTCAATCTGAAATCTAAAGTAAACAAAAATTGATCCCTATCATTTGGCTATAGCTCAGAGGTAGTATACTGAACAAAAATATAAAACGCGACATGTTTAAATGAGGGGAAATAAAAAAAGATCCCAGAAATGTTCCATTCACACATAAAAAATGAGCAATTCTCCTTTGCCAATATGATATGCCACACCTTTCAGATGGATGGTTTAAGATGCTAATTAAACAGCATGATATTATACAGGTGCACCTTGTGCTGGGGAAAATAAAATAACATTAGAAAATGTGCAGTTGGTTCACACAACAATGCCACAGGTGTCTCAAGTTTGGAGGGAGCGTCCTATTGGCATGCCGACTGCAAGAATGTCCAGCAGAGCTGTTGCCAGAGAATTGAATGTTCGTCCTTACCAGGGTCTTGACCTGACTGCAGTTTGGTGTCGTAACCGACTTCAGTGGGCAAATCCTCACCTTCGATGGCCACTGGCACGCTAGAGAAATTAGCTCTTCACGGATTAATTCCGGTTGGCAGACAGTCTATATGGAGTTGTGTTGGTGAGCAGTTGGCTCAATTCATTGTCAGATTTCCTTATATGAACTGTAACTCAGTAAAATCCTTGAAATTGCATGTTGAGTTTATATTTTTGTTCAATGTATATCAAAACGAAACAGAACGCCAGCATGTATGAAAATACATTACATCAATTCATATTCAAGGCAGGATGCTGCCGCATGATTAAGACTGTGTCCATGAATTATGAATATGCATTAATATACAACAGTAAGTGTGAGATACCTTTGTTTTAGGACACACTCAGAAACCGTAAATGTGGTCAATGACCTGTAACTATCCAGGACTCTTCTCTCCAAAAGGTAACCAAAATTACCTCGAGCCCTTAGTCTCAACCAGCAGGCTAGAGATCATATGTATTCTGAACACATTCACTGTGAGTGTTTATGAGCATGAAGAATGGCTACTGGTTACAATGTGTATGAATTATTGATGTATGGTTGCTATATAGCCTATTATTTGGCCATACAACCCGTGAAATAATATACCTACCATATGGAGAGGGAGATGTTCCTAAAATTAAAATAAAAAATAAATACAAAAAACAGGACATGTTCGACAATAGATTGAGTGAATTCCTTGACGCATGTACAGGCCGCTTCAAGTCCCCCAACAGCATTTCGATAGGATTGAGATCTGGGCTTTTACTCTGCCATTCCATAACCCTCCATTTATTATTTTTGAGCTATTCTGTTCTGTGGATCATGGTCCTGTTGCAAGATCCATGTTTGGTTCAGCTTCAGCTTTTTGACAGATGGCCTCACATTCTCCTCAAGAATTCTCTGGTACAATATAGACTTCATGTTCATTCATTCATATTGACTCAATGATGGCAAGTTGGCCAGGCCCTGAGGCAGCAAAGCAGCCCCAAACCATAACGCCACCGCCCCCATGCTTTACAGTTGGTATGAGGTTCTTCTGTTCAAAGGCAGTGTTTTGTTTTTGCTGAACATGGCATCTGGCATTGTGGCCAAACAACTCCACCTCTGACTCATCTGTCCAGAGCACATTGTTCCAGTAGTTTTGGTCTTTACCCAGGTGTTGTCTGGCAAACGTCAGTCCCATGTAGGCAAAGTTTGTGCAGTCTTGACAGTTAACTCATGTACTTCGACATAGATTGTGGCAAGAGAGGCCTGTAGATCCCTTGATGTTACCCTGGGGTTCTATGAGCATCTTTCAGCAACTCTTGGGCTGAATTTGGTGGGACAAGCTGTCCTAGGTAGATTGGCAGTGGTCTGGAATGTTCTCAATTTGTAGATGAGCCGTCGGAAAGTGAAATGACGTACTTCGAATTGCTGGGGAAAAATAACTTGTAACCCCTCCCAGACTCATTGGCATCAATAATATTTATTCTGAGGGCATCGGGTGAGTCTTTTGATCTTGGCATGATGTGTAACATACTCATATGGTTAAGACCAAACCAAGTTTCTAATCTTTATGGAAGGCTGGACCCTCCTTTGCTCTAACGATTTACTAAATCATCTACACCTGTTTTGGTGCACCTGATTCCAATTTTAGCCATTTTATGTAACGGTAAAGGTAGGGGTGTACTAACGTTTTCCGCATAAGGAAAAGGCATTTTGTTTATTTTAATAGCTATAAAAAAAAAGTGTGGTTTGTTAAATTGGGTTACCTTTATCAATGAATGTGGTGAGAATTTTGCTCAAATATCCATGTGTCCAAATATGTAAAAAAAAAAAAAAAAAAAAAAAAAGACTTTACATTCTGGAATCTGACAAGAGATTCATTCTGACATTTCTTGTTTAAATGTTTTTATTATTTGTGTTGTATTTTGCAGCACGTGCAAACCTACGCGACCAATAAACTTCGATTTGAAGGTTTAGGTAGAGAGAGATTTAGGTGGAAGGGACACATGGCCAAATGAAGGTTATGATTTTTACCATAGGTATTAGGCGCTAGGCTTTCCTCAACAATCCGATTACTCAAAAGACCTATCTGCCAGACGATTTCATCTGAGCGAAATTCACAAAGTTAATGGGGCATAGAGTGGCTGGTCAAAGGCGGTGAAGAGGACAGCACACGTTGTGTTCAAAACAACTGCTTCAATGGAGCAGCCTTCGTGGCCTTTAGGAGGTGGGCACAGACCGTATCATAAGATAATGACTAGGTTGAGGCACGGAACAGGTTTGAAAAATCAAGGGAGGTAATACCTGCAGTGCTTTAAATACATTTCTGTTTCAAAGGGTTTTGCTACGGTGTGCAGTAGTGAACACGACCTGGGTGGCATGTCACCTCTCTGTGGGTCTGTTTCTCTCAGGGCAGAAATTAGGCATTTATGACAGTGTGTGAGCTCATTAGGAGGTCCGTTTGTTTTCTCCTCATCCCTGCATCACTCACTCCATTTACCCTAATTGAGGTATCCATGGAGCAGGGGTGACCGTGTAGGGGGGGGGTGGCTGAAGGAGAAAGAAAGAGGTTAAGAAAGAAATTGACAGAAAGAGGGGGTGAAAAACAGAGCAAAAAGATATATATATTCATCAGCCTGTGTTGCTGCCGTCACGTCAGCCCTGATTAAATACAACAAACCAGGTCTGTGACAGCTCTGAACACAGGTATCCCCATAACTCACCACCATTCAGAGAACAGATTACCATTCCACGCATGGTTAAATATAGATTCCCGGCCTAACGCAAGATGGGGTTGGCGTGGAGTCAAAAGACTAGAGAGCAGGGAAGCCAACTGGTGAAGGCCCAAAAAGGTGACGTGTGTGCTACACACGATACACACAAGAAATCTGTAAACTACAAGAAAATTGGCTTATTTTCAGAGTCGGGTTGTCACAATACCAACATTTTACTAATGATGTGATATCAGGCCAAATATCATGATACCACAGGGTGCCTGTTTTCTATACGTTCTGCTGCACAAAAACCTTTCCCTGATATTCACACCTCTACTTAATACAGCACATTGAATTTAACTTCACACTTTTGGCTGTATAATAGAAAAGGCTACAGCAGAAAATTGATGATATCCAAAGGCCTAGCTGTGATTGGGTAGGAGGAATGTATTAAAAGGCATATAAATGCATAATGAGCTACATTTTCATTGTGGCTGGGGAAAACACACCAGGCCAATATGAAACCATATTTAGCTTACTCTTCAGACAACTTTACACACAGCCTACACACTCTCCCACACACACACACTCTCTCTCCCTCTCCCACACATATCCTCTCTCGATCACACACACCACTCATTCTTGCTCGCACACACACCAAAAGCTAGGCACCAAACTGAGTTTAAGTAACACCTGAAATAAATCTGATTTGACTCAGATTTATATTCAAATTACATTGATTAGGCATATGCATCCTACCTTTGAAGCATCTGAGTAGGCTACCTATGCCATTTCCTGTGCCATCAATTTGTGCATAGCCAAGGTACCATGCTGTTAGCTAGCTAGCCAAGTAACATGACTAAACAAGATTGTTTGTATTCAAACCAACAATTTGCAGCCTGCGAGTAGTTAGGGGAAAAAAAAAATGGGCCCCCTGACATGGTTTATAAAATTATTTAAAACGTGCGCCAATTCGCAGTAGAAAGGAGAGAAGGTAGATCCAGTAATATGGTGCATAACTGGTTTGGGCTAGAAACTTACTGTTTTCAGGGCTGTAAAGTCGCAAGGATGACTCACTGTGCCCTCATTTTCATCTATGGCAGTGGGACCCAGAGGCAGCGCGACAGCAAAGCCTAGTCAGCCTGGCCTGCTTGTTCTTACAGGAGATACGTATCCACTTTGCAAGCCGCTCCAATAATCAAACAAAGGTAACAGAAACCCCATCACTGTCTGCACACCCCAGCTCGCCACCAGGGCTAAATAACATTTTAAAACTAATGGAGATGCGCAAAAAGAACGGATGGAGAGAAGCTGCAGAGAAGGCTATATGGCTGGTTAGGGGGTGCTGCAGACTGCTCACAGCTGTCACACGTGATATTCGTTGAAGCACTCATTCTGATATGATGCCGCGCTCTGAACTCTGATATTCTATTTGTAGGATGCGTAGGAATGCATGCATTCTCTGTTGAGTCATTAACTTCAATATGAGAAACATACACGATTGTTTAGTGATAAGATCTGTTCGTACCTCTGTCTGTAACAGTTAAGACAATTTCTTATTTTGGGGACAAGCCACAAAGCACATGCCACCAAATTGTTTAAGTTGGATTTTTTTTTTTATCTGGTAAAAGATTGAGTTGACGTCTGTTCGAGTTATCATGCCCATCCCTAACTCAAACCAGCAGTGATATGAGGACTTAGTCTGAAGGACACAACTGTTCATAATGTTTTTAGATAGTGAGATGGTTACCATTTATCTTCCAACACTGGCTACAGTGTGTGTGTGTGTGTTGCAGTTATTTTTCAACTTAGGCAAGCTCAGGTGCTCCTTGTAAAAAAGTTCAGCGTAGAAACCTGAACAAACAACAATATTACATTTATACTAAGGTATGCAAACTCCTGGGGTTAATCCAACCCCACACATGATAGCTGGATTGGGTCAATATAGACATTGCTGGTTTACTCCTTGTGCGAATCCTTTACTGCAGACTCTCAGTATCACTTGATGGATGAACTCGAACAAAAACGCTAAATGTGGGATAACGATAAGTGGGTTTAAGTTGGCCTAACCTTTGAAAATATATGTGAGTGGAGATGGTAGGCGTAGTCTCTAGTCTAGCTAGAATGATAACGGTTAAATGACGCATTGTGTGGACACAGACAGTACTGCATGATAATTATAATGCAGACTAACTGAACATGCTTTGAGTGTTCTCCCAAAGCCGTGGGAAAATATCTTGGTAAAAAAAAAAAAAATCTTAGGTGATACGCTCCTATAGTTTGTTAATACGCATGTGGACATACACGCATGTAATGTTTTTACAACAGCTATCTAGTTATATAATATCCCCAGAGCCGCCTGTACTTGGCTCATAAGGAACATAAAATAATCGTACTTTGTGTCTGGCTGTACCGTTGTGCGGGGGCGGACGGTGAAGGGCGCAGATGGCACAAGGGAAAGTAGAACTATCGAAGGAATTGTACATTCGGTTGAGAGAACCCAAGAACTGTGGGGTCATGTTATTCCGGAAGCATGTAGACTGCAGAGATTTACTTATTTTGACTGTAGCCTACGAGATACTTTCCAGACAGACTAGCAATGTAGCTAGCTGGGGATGCAAGGATGGTAAACAGAGTGGGACTGCTTAAAAAGTGCACACACACACAGGATTGTGTGATGCATGAAACTGAAGGAGTTAGGTAGTAAATTAACCATATCACACACACACACCTTAGTGTCAATCGTGTTCAAAACTGCACCAGTCCGTTGGTAAACGTACAATTGCCCAAGCCGAGAGAAACTACAGGTCTACTGTAGTTAGTTTACGTTAATTGTCCAACGTTCGACAAGTGTTATGGTGTTGGTGGCAAACCGTATCAAATCACTAGTTAGCTCAAACGTTTACGTTAGCTAATTGACTAAACAGGTTCTGTCACACACTTGTTGTATGAGTTGCCTCTTCGTGTGTGACTTGGTACTTAGACATAAGTGATGTTGTGCGACAACTAGGCAGTGAGACGTTTAGGGCACTTCTCTTGAGAAGCGGTCTGTGCTGTTGCATGTTCTGCGCTAATCAACTAACGTTAGTGTTTAAAATTGTACCTTGCGTTTCCTTGTTTCGGCAGATCCACTCCACACAAAGCATTGGTAAATGACCCGTAGATTCTGTTTCCAGTTATCCACTTTGAAACCGTTCACATGGGGGCATCCGGCTGGACTCATGACATTAACAACATTCGTTTTGAGTATTTTTAGCGATGAAACGTGCACCGTCCTACTACATATAACCAAAGTCTACAGTTACTGTAGTTAGCTAGCTACGTTGGATAGCTGGCTGGCTAGCTAGTTACCGATTGTTCCGATTCGGCTAGCTTGAGAGGTAGCTAGCCACGGCTAAACCAGACGGAAATGCAGTACACATCAATGCAATCCTTGAGTAATCCAATTTCCAAATGTTGACATTTCTTCTGCAATTAAATCCACGTTTCGGTCGTATTTCTTCTTGGTCCCCACTTTGGTATATTGTTAGTCCCAGTTGTTTTAATGGTCGGCAATGGAATTTCAACAGAACACCGCGAGTTTTGCTGCAAGCCCTACCTCGTTCATACCCCTATCCGCCAATGGAAAGGAGGTACCTGGTTTTGATTGAGAGGATCTATTAAACTGGCCCGTGTTGCACCGGGCAATGGCCCGTCACGTGACCGGGCGAAACTGGTGAGGGAGGTGCGCACTGCTCAAATCGTACAGTAATCTGCGTCGCTCGATCAAAGCTTCAACAAATCAACATGTCTCGTTCAAGACACTTATATAGACACATGTTGTCTTTTCCATGCAAAATATGTTAAACATTTGTAACTAGTTTTCACTGGGAAGGCAGATTAAGCGTGTCAAAACACAGAATCCTATTCTGATCCGCGTCCCTAACCGAAGAGCAGAGTTTGAGCTGACTTCGCCGTTGGCCAGAATGGGACACTCGTCTCATGACCGCGAGGCAGCCCGGTTCCAAAAGAAACGCAATCCTTCTCACCCGGTAAACGGAAGCCCGGGCAGCTTAATCGAATCTCCTCATTGGTGTGTCCCTATTATGTCCCGCCCCTATGCGGAAACTGATATTGCGATTGGCACAATTCTTTATTACAAGCCATATCCGCCGGTAAAACAATTCCCACTGGCTTCATGAAAGCGCTGGTGGCATATTCATTAATTACAGTACATCACACTGACTGTAACACATATACTTTAACTAACCCTTTTATTTTTGACTGTAAAATATATTTATACAGTTCCAGCTTTAACTCATTCACGCATTCTGTTTGGTGTAAATGCATGACATTTGGTTGGAAAGTATTCTCTGACAGGTTGGATGGGGAGCGTTGCTGTTTTTAGGTCTCTCCAGAGAAGTTCGATCTGGTTCAAGTCTGTGCGCTTAATGGGAAACTCAAGGACATTTAGAAACACTCCTGAGTTGTCTTGGTTGTGTGCTTAGGGTCGTTGTCCTGTTGGAAGGTGAACCTTCACCCCAGTCTAAGGTTATTTGCACTCTAGAGCAGGGATTCATGAAGGATCTCTCTGTACTTTGCTCCATTCATCTTTCCCTCAATCTTGACTAGTCTCCCAGTCCCTGACACTGAAAAACATGCCCACAGCATGATGCTGCCACCACCGTGCTTCACTGTTGTCTGGAGGAAACCTGGCACCATCCCGTGACACTTCGCATTCAGGCCAAAGAGTTCAATCTTGGTTTCATCATAACAGAGAATCTTGTTTTCTCATGGTCAGTCCTTTAGGTACCTTTTGGCAAGCTCCAAGCAGGCTGTCATGTGCCTTTTACTGAAGAGTGGCTTCCATCTGGCCATTACCATAAAGGCCTGATTGCTGCAGAGATGGTTGCCCTTCTCAAAGGTTCTCCCATCTCCACAGAGAAACTCCGGAGCTCTGTCAGTGACCATCGGGTTCTTGGTCACCTCCCTGACAGAGGCCCTTCTCCCTCAATTGATCCGTTTGGCCAGCTCTAGGAAGAGTCTTGGTGGTTCCAAACTTCTTCCATTTAAGAATGATGGAGGCCACTGTTCTTGGGGACCTTCAATGCTGCAGAAATGTTTTGGTACCCTTCCCCAGATCTGTTCCTCGGCACAATCCTGTCTTGGAGCTCTATGGACATTTCCTTCGAAGCATATAACTTGAAGCATATTTGAAATATATTTCAGAATTGTTTAAAAGCATATACTATTGTTATTTGACTTGTTCTAAGCCCAAATATGTGATTTTAGGTTTGTGACCTACAGCCATTTCTGTATTGTATTACATTTCGTCTTTGAACACATGGGTTTAGTGTTTTTTTAAACACATTTCATGAATCAATTCATGTGAATACAAGTTCAAATGATCAGATCCTAATACTTTCATATAGATTATATAGATTACCTGGACATTATATTTATATAAAAGAAAAATATAAAACGCAACATGTGTTGGTGCCATGTTTCATGAGCTAAAATAAAAGACCCCAGATATTTGCCATATGCACAAAAAGCTTATTTCTCCCTAATTTTGTGCACAAATTTGTTTACCATCCTGTTAGTGAGTAATTCTACTTTGGCAAGGTATGCCACAACTGTCAGGTGGATGGACGATCAAGAGGCTGATTAAACGGCATGATTATTACACAGGTGCACCTTGTGCTGGGGATAATAAAAGGCCACTAAAATGTGTCACAACATAATGCCACAGATGTGTCAAGTTGAGGGAGCGTGCAATTGGCATGCTGACTGCAGGAATGTCCACCAGAGCCTCTACTATTCTTATTGGTGTCCTTTGGTAGTGGTTTCTTTGCAGCAGTTCGACCATGAAGGCCTGATTCAAGCAGTCTCCTCAGAACAGTTGATTTTGAGATGTGTCTGTTACTTGAACTCTGTGAAGCATTTATTTGGCATGCAATCTGAAGTGCAGTTGATTGCCGATTTCTGAGGCTGGTAACTAATGAACTTATCCTCTGCAGCAGAGGTAATTTTGGGTCTTCCTTTCCTATAGCAGTCCCCATGAGAGGCAGTTTCATCATAGCGCTTGGTTTTTGTGACTGCACTTGAAGAAACGTTCAAAGTTCTTGAGATGTTCCGGATTAACTGACCTTCATGTCTTAAAGTAATGATGGACTGTCATTTCTCTTTGCTTATTTGAGCTGTTCTTGACATAATATGGACTTGGGAGCTATCTTCTGTATACCACCCTTACCTTGTCACAACAACTGATTGGCTCAAACAATAAGAAATTCCACAAATGAACTTTTAACAAGGCACACCTGTTAATTGAAATGGATTCCAGGTGACTACCTCATGAAGCTGGTTGAGAGAATGCCAAGAGTGTGCAAAGCTGTCATCAAGGCAAAGGGTGGCTACTTTGAAGAATCTTAAATATACAATATATTTAACACTTGTTTGGTTACTACATGATTCCATATGTGTTATTTAATTGTTTTGATGTCTTCACTATTATTCTACAATGTAGAAAATAGTAAAAATAATAAATAAATGTCCAGGTAAATGAGTAGGTGTGTCCAAACCTTTGACTGGTAATGTACCAAAGATTATTAAGATCTTATCATTTGAACATGTATTCACATGACTTGATTCATGAAATGTAGTACAAAACCAAAAACTCACATTGTAGACATACGCTTTGGCCGATTAAAAAAAATATTATTTTGAATGATCCATCAGTAAGCTCAGAGAACAAGTGTACCAAAGGACATTTAAAAATGTCGGTTATGGACATGAATGGGTTAAGTTTAGGCTTTGCAACACAATAAATCCTACATCTCTCTGTTCACATATAACAAACAAAACACTGCACAAATAGCGGAGCCATTAGTAGCACATAATGTCAGAAGACTACGGTAAACACAAAACGGACAAAACAGGAATGTGATGTGATCCATTTAATCCAAAATTGTGTCAATTTACTGAATCAATGTATTCCAACAGATTCAAAACCGCAAATCTTGAGTCCTTCCAGATAACAGATAAGTATATCTCCAGCTCAGAGCTCATCCCACCTGCAGTAAATGCAAACTACAGCACAACACAGTACACAAGAGACCTCTAGGGGATGGAAAAAAACAGTGCACCATTTTTTAAAGCTGTACTATCCTCTCTACATTTGGTCAAAGGCAGAAGTACAGCCATGCTTTTGTTGTCGAATCTCCATGTGATTTGACCAAAAAATTATTATAGCTGGTCGAGGGCAATACTGATCTTCGAAACAGGAGACTAAAGATTTCTTCAAATGTTGTATGGTATCTTATAAGGAAATCCTTCAAAAATGAACATGCAACAGAAAAACGGTGCTTTATCACACATTCTTTTTGAACAAATAAGTCCAGTTTTTATTATTATGGGTTGTTAATGCAGCAGTGGTTATTCCGCCTGAATGATAAATAAAACACTGACAAAATTGTTTTTTTTTGTTAAGGTTTCCTCAAGACACCGTGAAAGAAATAACCAAATTATCATTCCACACATTTAGATTTTCTTTGACCAATGTCCATACTCAATAGAATGTTTTTCCTCTTTTAAAAAAAGTCATCCAACGAGAACCTGAAGGGTGGCAGTGTTCTCCCCTGTCCATGGCCCTCAGGAGTAACTTGACGTTTTGCTGCCTACATCATCCTCCTGCGTTCCCATACTCTGAAACACACAACGTGATGCTAACCATTAGCAATAATTTATATACTAATAACTGGAAGACCAGATGTTTAATATTGCTAATTTATATATTTCTGAGATTTGAAAAAAATGAAAATAAAAAAAATAAAAATTGAAACGACCAACCAACCATCAAACACCTGAATTTCAAATACACTCCTGTTGGAAATATTCTAGAGAAGCCTAAAGAACTGAACAGTTGCTTCTTACCTTCTGCACAAACTGCGGGTTAACTGTGATTTCTTGATCCATGGACTTTAGTTTCTCATCCAGCTCTATACACTTGAGCATCTGTGAAGGACACAGAACAAGGCATTAAGTTGAATAAAACAACCAAAAGAGACCAAAGAATTTGTCACTCAAGAACATTGCACCTCAACAGTCATTTTCATACAAGGATAGATAATGAACATTGCCATTCTCTTACCTCTTGGTCAATTTTGTGAAGCATTGCAGGGTTATTGTATTTCTCCGGGTTGTCATGGAAACAGACCATGCCATCCTTTTGATTGATGCTGGCATAGATCTCACCGTCTTCAATCTGTAAGGAACGGAAAATGTAACCAATGGATAAATCAATGAAGTGAAGGCCATTTTCTTTCAGACATTCAAAAGTGAGAGTTCTTAAGAGTACTGCAACTGCACGGCCTCCGACCGCAAGGCACTAAAGGGTAGTGCGTACGGCCCAGTACATCACTGTGGCAAAGCTTCCTGCCATCCAGGACCTCTATACCAGGCGGTTCCAGAGGAAGGCCCTAAAAATTCAAAGTCAAAGACTCCAGCCACCCCAGTCGTAGACTGTTCTCTCTGCTACCGCAAGGCAAGCGGTACCGGAGCGCCAAGTCTAGGTCCAAAAGCCTTCTCAACAGCTTTTACCCCCAAGCCATAAGACTCCTGAACAGGTAATCAAATGGCTACCCGGACTATTGCCCCCCCCCCCCCCCCAACCCCCCTTTTACACTGCTGCTACACACTATCATCTATGCATAGTCACTTTAACTATACCTACATGTACATATTACCTCAATTGGCCCGACTAACTGGTGCCCCCGCACATTGACCTGTATATAGTCTCGCTACTGTTATTTTTTACAGTTTCTTTATTTTTCCTTTACCTAATACTTATTTTTTACTTAAAAACAGCACTGTTGGTTTGGGGCTTGTAAGTAAGCATTTCACTGTAAGGTCTACACCCGTTGTATTCGGCGCACGTGGCAAATAAACTTTGATTTGATTTGATTTGATTTAAAGCATGCCTTTCCTCCTGCGGTTGGCTTACCATGTGCAAGACATACTTCTCGGCCTCCTGGGACCCCGACAGCTGCACTCGACTCGCCATGTCTTGCAAGGACAGCGTCAAGAAAGTCTGCAAAGAAAGAATGTTGTTGGAAAAAGTACCCAATTGTCATACTTAAGTAAAAGTGTTGATTATTAATAGAAAGTTACTCAAGTAAAAGTCACCCATAAAAAAAGTCTAAAAGTATTTGGTTTTAAATATACTTAAGTATCAAAAAGTAGAAGTATAAATCATTTCAAATTCCCTAAATTAAGCAAACAAGAGACTGAAAAACAGCTTCTATCTCAAGGCCATCAGACAGTTAAATAGCCATTTTCTTGTTTTTTACGGGGATAGCCAGGGGCACCTCAACATAATTTACAAAATATGAATTTTTGATTAGTGAGTCCGCCAAACCAGAGGCAGTAGGGATGACCTGGTGTTCTCTTAAAAAGTATGTGAAATTCACAATTTTCCTGTCCTGCTAAGCATTCAAAATGTAACGAGTACTTTTGGTTGTCAGGGAAAATGTATGGAGTAAAAAGTACAATATCTTCTTAAGGAATGTAGTGAAGTAAAAGTAGTCAAAAATATAAATAGTAAAGTAAAGTACATATACCCCCCCAAAAACGACTTAAGTAAAAATACTTTAAAGTACTAATTAAGTACTTTACACCACTGACAGTGGTCATTCTGACCATTTGCTTTAAATACTTTGTTCACATATTTACACCCTGGTAACATGCTGACGGGATGAGGAAGGTAGATTTGAGGTGAAGGACAGACAGTATATTTTGAATATAGTTGAACACAGACAGGGGGATATTAGGGATGAGAATGGTGTATTGGGGGTAAGGGTGAGGTATTTGAAGTGAGCAGGGACTATTGGTAGACATATTAGGAGGGAGGTTTATGTGAGGTGAGGGGGTCATATTTGAGGCTAAGAAGATATATGATCTGAAGGCGGTATATTGAGGTATAGGGCGGTATATTGAGGTATAGGGTGGTATATTGAGGTAAAGGACTAAGTCCATTTGGAGGTTGTGGGGGGCTATATTTGGGCTGAGTTAGTATAGTCAAATCAAATTTTATTGGTCAAGTACACATATTTTCCCGATTTTATCGTGGGTGCTTATGTTCCTAGCTCCAACAGTGTATTAATACAATACACACAAATCCTAAAATTCAAATAACGGAATTAAGAAATATTAGAATGAACAATGTCAGAGTCCGGAGTATAAATATATATGGTGTGTATAGACATTATGTACGGTATATGAATAGAAAAGGTGTGTACAGCAGTAGATACAATGAATTGAAAGTATTCAGACCCCTTGACTTTTTCCACATTTTGTTACGTTACAGCCTATTCTAAAATTTATTAAATTATGTTTTTTTCCCCTCATCAATCTACACAAAATACCAAAAAATAAATGCCTTATTTACATAAGTATTCCGACCCTTTGCTATGAGACTCGAAATTGAGGTCAGGTGCATCCTGTTTCCAATGATCATCCTTGAGATGTTTCTACAACTTGATTGGAGTCCACCTGTGGTAAACTCAATTGATTGGACATGATTTGGAAAGGCACACACCTGTCTATATAAAGGTCCCACAGTTGACAGTGCATGTCAGAGCAAAAACCCAAGCCATGAGGTCGAAGGAATTGTCCGTAGAGCTCCGTGACAGGATTGTGTTGAGGTACAGATCTGGGGAAGGGTAAAATAAAATGTCTGCAGCATTGAAGGTCCCCAAGAACACAGTGGCCTCAATCATTCTTAAATTGAAAAGGTTTGAAACCACCAAGACTCTTCCTAGAGCTTTCATGTACTACTTTCTCTACATTATTAGCTCAGGAAATGTGTTGTGTCATTACATACAGCCGGGAAGAACTATTGGATATTAGAGTGGTGGTAACTCACCAGAACTACCAGCATAAGACCAGGAATATGACTTCCCTGGAGCAGATCCTTTGTTCGCTCTCCCCAGAACAATTGAACTTATTCCAGAGGCCGACCCAAAACATCGCCGGCGGAGGAGAGGCACTCGAGGCGGCCTGCTGGTTCGACTTAGGAGGCGCGCACACCACCCACCGCTTCAGAGTATATTACTCGCCAATGTTCAGTCTTTGGATAACAAAGTTGACAAACTCAGGGCAAGGATTAATTTCCAGAGAGACATCTTTGTTTCACGGAAACATGGCTCTCTCTGGATACTCTGTTGAAGTCGATGCAGCCAGCAGGATTCTCAATCCATCGCGCAGACAGGAATAAATATCTCTCCGGGAAGCAGAGGGGTGTGTTTCATGATTAACGACTCATGGTGTAATTGCAGTAACTCAAGTCCTTTTGTTCACCCGATCTAGAATACCTCACAATCAAATGTCGACCGTATTATCTCCCAGGAGAATAGTCCTCCGTCATTGCCACAGCCGTTTATATCCCCCCTCAAGCCGATACCACAACGGCCCTCAAAGAACTTCACTGGACTTTATGCAAACTGGAAACCACATATACTGAGGCTGCATTTAATGTAGCTGGGGATTTTAACAAAGCAAATTTGAGGACTAGGCTGCCAAAGTTCTATCAACATAGACTGTAGTACCCGCGCAGCTAACTCTCGACCGTTGCTATTAAAACTTCCCTCCCCCGCCCTCCTTTCGACAAATCTGACCACGACTCCATCTTGCTCCTCCCTTCCTATAGGCAGAAACTCAAATAGGAAGTACCCGTGCTAAGGCCTATTCCACGCTGGTCTGACCAATCGGAATCCACGCTTCAGGATTGTTTTGATCACGTGGACTGGGATATTTTGTACTGTGGGCTCTCCTTCTCCGTGGCCGACGTGAGTAAAACATTTAGATGTGTTAACCCTCCCAGACGGCATCCCTAGCCGCGTCCTCAGAGCATGCACAGACCATCACATGCTTCAAGATGGCCACCATTGTTCCTGTACCCAAAAAGGCAAAGGTAACTGAACTTAAAGACTATCGCCCCTACCTTACCTGTCACCATAGACCCAATTTGCTTTCCGTCCCAATAGATCCACAGATTATGCAATCGCCATCCCTCTGCACACTGCCCTATCCCACCTGGACAAGAGGAATACCTATGTAAGATTTCTGTTCATAGACTACAGCTCAGCATTCAACAACATAGTACCCTCCAAGCTCATCATTAAGCTCAAGGCCCTGGGTCTGAACCCCGCTCTGTGCAACTGGGTGCTGGACTTCCTAACGTGCAGCCCCAGAAGGTGAAAGTAGGAAACAACACCTCCACTTTGCTGATCCTCAACACTGGGGCCCCACAAGGGTGCCTGCTCAGCCCCTGTACTCCCTGTTTACCCATCACTGCATGGCCAAGCACGCCTCCAACTAAATCAGTATGCAGACGACAACAGTAGTAGGCTTGATTACTAACGATGACGAGACAGCCTACAGGGAGGAGGTGAGGGCTCTGGGAGTGTGGTGCCAGGAAAACAACCTCTCACTCAACGTCAACAAAACAAAGGAGATGATTGTGGACTTCAGGAAACAGCAGAAGGTGCACCCCCCGATCCACATCGACGGGACCGCAGTGGAGAAGGTGGAAAGCTTCAAGTTCCTTGGCGTACATATCACTGACAAACTGAAATGGTCCATCCACACAGACAGTGTGGTGAAGAAGGTGCAACAGAGCCTCTTCAACCTCAGGAGGCTAAAGAAATTTGGCTTGGCACCTAAAACCTTCAAACCTTTACAGATGCACAATTGAAAGCATCCTGTCGTGCTGGATCACCGCCTGGTACAGCAACTGCACCGCCCGCAATCGCAAGGCTCTCCAGAGGTTGGTGTGGTCTGCCCAACGCATTACCGGCGGCAAACTACCCGCCCTCCAGGACACCTACAGCACCCGATGTCACAGGAAGGCCAAAAAGATCATCAAGGACATAAACCACCTGAGCCACTGCCTGTTCACCCCGCTATCATCCAGAAGGCGAGGTGAGTACAGGTGCATCAAAACTGGGAACAAGAGACTGAAAAACAGCTTCTACCTCAAGGCCATCAGACAGTTAAATAGCCATCACTAGAACATTAGAGGCTGCTGCCTATATGCATAGACTATAAATCACTGGACACTTTAAGAAATGGAACTAGTTACTTAATAATGTTTACATATCTCATATGTATATACTGTATTCAATACTATTCTACTGTATCTTAGTTCATGGCGCTTGTACATATATGTACACTACCGTTCAAAAGTTGGGGTCACTTGGACATTTCCTTGTTTTTTAAAGAAAAGCTTTTTTTTTGTCCATTAAAATAACATAACATTTATCAGAAATACAGTGTATACATTGTTAATGTTGTAAATGACTATTGTAGCTGGAAACGGCTGATTTTTTATAAAATATCTACATAGGTGTACAGAGGCCCATTAACAGCAACAATCACTAATGTGTTCTAATGGCGTGTTGTGTTAACCAATCCAAGTTTATCATTTTAAAAGGCTAATTGATCATTAGAAAACACTTTTGCAATTATGTTAGCACAGCTTAAAACTGTTGTGCTGATTAAAGAAGCAATACAACTGGCCTTCTTCAGACTAGTTGATCTGGAGCATCAGCATTTGTGGGTTCGATTACAGGCTTAAAACGGCCAGAAACAAAATAACTGTTTCTGGCCATTTTGAGCCTGTAATCAAACCCACAAATGCTGTGCTCCAGAGAGTCAACTAGTCTTAAGAAGGCCAGTGTTATTGCTTCTTTAAATCAGCACAACAGTTTTCAGCTGTGCTAACATAATTGCAGAAGGGTCTTCTAATGATCAATTAGCCTTTTAAAATTATAAACTTGGATTAGCTAACACAATGTGCCAATGGAACACATGAGTGATGGTTGCTGATAATGGATCTTTGTAGATATAACTTTTTTTTTTTTTTATCAGCAGTTTCCAGCTACAATAGTCATTTACAACATTAACAATGTCAACACTGTATTTCTGATACATTTTGTTATTTTAAAAATTGACATTTTTAAGTGACCCCAAACTTTTGAACGGTAGTGTATATAGCCCTAATTCATTCCTTACTAAGATGTGTTTGTACTGGGTATATGTTATGTAATTGTTAGATATTACTGCACCGTCGGAGCTAGAATCCCAAGCATTTTGCTACACCCAAATTAACATCTGCTAAACACGTGTATGTGACCAATACAATTTGATTTGGAGAGTTCCTCTGTGGAGTTGGGAGAACCTTCCAGAAAGACAACCATCTCTGCAGAACTCCACCTCTCTAACTCCGTCTCTAAGGTGCAGGGATGAGAATCTGGTGATAGCCGGCTAGTAACAGTGACTAAAGTTCAGGGCAGGGTACTGGGCGGAGGCCGGCTAGTGGGGACTCTTTAACAGTCTGATGGCCTGGAGATAGAAGATAGATAGGTACTTTATTGAAGCTGTTTTTCCGTCTCTTGGTCCCAGCTTTGATGCACCTGTACTGTCTCTGCCTTCTAGATGGTAGCGGGTTGAACAGGCCATGGCTCGGGTGGTGTGAGGGAAGGATATCTTGGCTAAGGGTGACAGGAAGTATACCTTTGTTAGCCTTTGGATGTTCTTCTTGTAGAGGGAGGACAGGCACTGCTTGACAAGGCCTGTATTGTTGTCGCGTGTGAAGGTCTCGCTGTGTTTGTTCACCTGGGTGCGCAGTTCTGCTGGATTGTTGGTGGCGTACACCTGAGCAAGCTCATGGTAGGCGTTGCTGAGAGGCTGCAGAAACACAAAGAAGTAGAATATGTAATGCTATGTAACATGTATAGCATGTAGTACAACAAGCACAACACTTGAACCGCTAAAGCAGATATTTGACCTATTCATAAAAATTTTATAAATGAAAAAAATGTATCATGCCCCCCTCCATCCTTGACATGTAACACACTGTTGTTGTTAGAATCTCAATAGCACAGACAGAACTGGAGTTAAAACCAGTTTAAGGAGGGCATATCATTTTTTAAATTGTTTTCCCTTGCCCCGCCTTCTCCCAACAGTAGGTTCTCCTGATAGTTGAAGGTGCAGTGCCCAAGTTGATAATCACCCCGACAATTGCCTCGAAAGTGTACCTAAACCAAAACTAATTTCACACATATGACGACAGATTAAATAAATTAAGTAATGATGAGCAAGGGGAAGCGAACGATGCATAATTATGTAATCACTAATTGTGAATGACTATAATCAAAATCTAACAATAATAAAAATGTATGTACCAGGGTATCAGTTAGCCGGTAACAGCCGTTGGCCAATATTTTTTATAGAAAAGCTGATACATGAAATTGACACCAGCCAATTGCCCCAATTTTGTTTTTTTTTAAATACAATGGCGAAATAATGCTTTTCATTGATGGAAATACATTTGACTGGTCATGCCTATTGGTCTATAGGTGACTTTGCATAATTTTGTGCTGCTGTTACAGCATCTCAAACAGCATGCATAGGCAACGGAAGGCAGGCTTCATCAGCGAGTCACACACCACTTTGGAATGAGACAGAGGCAGTTTGAAAACATTCAACTCAATTCACTACTGCCTTGTGTGCATTGCTGCGCTTATAAATGTGAAGAAATAATAGTTTATCAACATTTTAAGCTAAACGTTCTAATCTGTTGCATCATCTGATCTGACTCATTGCTTTTTAATGTAGCCTAGGTCTACTGGTTCTATACATTTGGGATCTATCGTCCAACAACTGTCCCAGAGTCTTTTTTGGAATAGGCCCTTTCTTTTTCTGAGCAGTAGAATAGGTAAACGTTTCTACGATATGGGGGATAGTAGATTGACATAGGCTAGTGATTTTCCTGTTCGTTACTCATCTTGTTGGCTGAGGAAAAGTAAATGTGGACAGTTATGCTAACATCTTCAAATTGCGCATCAGAATTCGGTGAAAAGGACCGCAAATCGTTGTATTCTTGATTTGCATTGTTCTGTTAATATGAATTACTATATTCTAAACGAGATTTCTGTCATTCTGAGCACTGGTTGTGCATCCAATGCATATGGGTCCGGTACATTTCTCAAAATGTCCAGAACATTAAAATGCTGCTGGTCAAATGTCCAGCGCAACATTTTCCTAACAGAAACCCTGGTATGTACCCAATATCAGCACCGAATCCAATCAACTCTACTCTGGTCTACTTGAAGTACACAGTGAGAGCGTATGTAATTTAGTGGCAAGAAGACCAAGGCGAATGGATGCAGATGCTGTGTTAGAGCTGCTACAAGATCTGAATGAAAACGACATCTGATCATTATTCTCCTGATTCAGAGCCTCAGCCTGAACCTCCGAGGCCCAAAAGTAAAAAAGCAAGAATAGTGGGCACTGAGCAGGTGCCGGCGCCACCACCAAATGAAAAGGTGACACAGGAGAGAGGCGGGAAAGCACCGTTTGGACAGAACAAGCCGGTGACAATGCTACAGCCGGTTATCAACACATAATTATATCACAGATAGCACACCCTACATTGCAAGAAAAAAACCAACATCAGCAACGCACTCACCAGCTCCAACACATATGCTTTCTGTTCCATACTCAAAGGCACTCCACAAATCAAATTTATTGAATGTTGGTGCATTTTATTTTTTACATATAACCTACAGTAACAAACTGTCAGGTCCTGACCGTAGGGAGGCCTATGGCTTCTCTATGTTGTCACGGTCAGGGCTTGACAGTAGTTCTATCGAACTCTATGTGGTTAATTTGTGTTTGGTCCCCAATTAGAGGCAGCTGCTATGCGTTGTCTCTAATTGGGGACCCTATTTAAGTTGCCCTCTTTCCCACTTGCATTGTGGGATATTATTGTGTTTTGTGCTTGTGTGCCTACACACACACACACACACACACACACACACACACACACACGTTTCTTAATAAAGTATGACTAACTTATACAGCGCTGTGCCTTGGTCTATTCATACACAGCAGCGTGACACAAACAAATAAATGCTATTGTGTTATTTGAATATTTTGTTTTATCGTATTCTAATGTTCCTAAGACCTTCATAAACACAACCATATTATCATTTTAGCGATAGCTACAGTATATACGATGTATTAATTACACTGTTATAATGTTGCAGTCAAAATGACTGCTCATTAGTTTGAAGGGGGGAGGGGCCTCTCGAGACCCAGCGGTTTTAGTGTTCAAGATGCAATGGTACATTTAAGGATGTAAAATATGGACCATTTTGCGTCTTCATTCTCACCTTTATGAACCTCCCAACTATCTGTGAAGTGTATTTGGGGAGCTGCTGCACTTTGCCATGTAGAATCAAGGACACCAGGATGTACTTCTTATAGGCCTCCAACATGATGTGACTGACTGCCATAGCTGGAGTGGTTATTGCCTGGGGGGGGGGGGAAGATCAGAATATCACACAATGGAATTAGAGATGTAAACCAACAACAACCAAGCCAATGCCCTAACAGATTCAATGTCAACTCAGGGTGTAGTGTACTTCAAAATAGTAATTTAAAAAAGGTCATTTCAAATTGTATTAAGATAAGCAACTAGTATTATGCTAAATCAATTCACTTTTGATTACAGGAACACTAAGTCACATCCAAAACAGCATTAGCACACACATTTTCGATTCTCAAATATGCCAATACCTGTTCATAAAAATACAGTGCTCTTTCAAAGTTCTTCAGACCTGTGTAGATTATGCCTCCGTAATAGTAGTAACATAAAAAGTGCTTTGCGTCGTAGGCGCCATTCTCCTTACAGATGTCCATCATGTCAAGCTCAAGAAACGGGAGGACAGGCTTGAAGCACTTTGCTAACAAGCACAGCTGTGGATGTACACACAAAATAGTTGAGGGGTCATTCATTCTTAGTCTAGTAGCCAAGCATCAATATATTTCAATAATCGTGTAAAGTCAAAGATCCAGTTGACATGAATCAGTTTACATACCTGACACAGGTCCGCATGAACTGAGGTAAGTTGGTTTGTGTTCATCTGCATTTTTTCTATTGCCTGTTTTAGAATGCCGATGCCCCTCAATGGCTATGAAGGAAAGAGAAGCAATAAACCAAATGTAACAGAGACAATGTGCCGTGAACTAACTCCACAGGTAGCTTGAAATGTCACCAATGGTGCCATCGAGGTTCCGTTTTGGTGGACTGGATAGTACGTTGTCAAGCAGGGCAATCACGTGTGTTAGCAAGGCAGAGATCCCCATGTTTGAGCCTTGGTACGGTCAGTTTACCCTGAGTTGTACTGCTAAGCTAGCACACTGACGTATGTTTCACATACCCTCCACTGCTGTGATTACAAATAAAATATCCAAGCATGGAATTAACGGAGCCAATTCTATCCTTCTTTCGAAAAACTGCTGCATTAAACTTATATAAAATAGAATGAACCAATATGCGTTCTCATGGGTTGGCTTTTTGTGTTTGAAATCATGTAGAGTAGTAATGCCATAATCTGGGTCTGATTTTGTAAAAACATGAGTCATTTTTTCAAACAGACCATGTAAATTAGTGTTAATAGACAAGTAAGTTCATGCATTAGCTCTTCTGGTTGAAATGTGTTGCTCCCATTCGGCAAGTCTTACCTGTTTACGTTCTACAAGGGCGTTTGTCAACTGATGGCAGAGGCCGGCAACTGTGAAGAGAATAATCAAATAGTGGGTTTTACAGCGTTTCCCATACTAGGGGTCACGACCCCATGTGGGGTCACCTGATATGAAAATGGGGTCGCGAGAGAAACTCTGAAAACATTTTTGAATAGTTGTTCTTGGTTCATCGCATCATAACATTAACCTATGGTAGTTGCGGTTGTAATAAACAGAGTTATTTCTGTTGTTTTCTTCCTACAAATGTGGCTCTATCTTTTGAACGGTTTATGCTACAAAATATTACAATCACATCACTGAAAGATAACACTCCCAGGGACCTGTTTCCCTCTACAAGCCACGCAGGACTCATTAGAACAGAAAGGACAAGACCAGTCACTAAATCAGATAGGGAAAAATAACATAATAAATAATTATGTTCTTTTTTACACAGAAGATCATACAAAACAAGAAAACATGTCGCCGACATGAATGATACCACGCCCCCCCTTGGGCCAATTGGGATACCGTATGTGATTAACATTTCAATGAATTACTATAGCTCCCGCCTGGGCCAATCAGTGTAAAAAATTTTTTTTGAAATGCCGGCTCTCTACAACACTCATCATTCACCCACATTTTGTCAAAATCGGGCCAGTGCTGTCTGAGATATCGCGTATGACTAATGTACAGAGACAGATCTACAGTCCCCTCCCCAATGTCATCACGGGGGACAATTATTGCCTGATGATCTTTTGAACTTCCCAATACCTTCCTGATGCATTTCATTCACTTCAAACTATGCTTCCTCAGTTTGAAAAATTGAAATACTAAAAATAATTACTGTCAGACTGATTTGTAATAGACGGTCATAGACCCAATTAAAAAAGTTAATATTGGCCATTGACTACATCCTCTTTTTTTTGACATCGTGGGGGTTGCAAAAAAATGCAGGTTTGGGAACCCCTGGTTTAACAGGTTCAAGCTAAATTAATTTTGCCCTGATCATTTGACCTTGAAAAACATTATGCATATTCCTTGGAAAACACTAATCACTACAACACCTCATGGACTAAACAACATCAATGCAAGGCATCTAGAAACCAAAAATAAAAGTTATGTTTAGACTTACAAGTGTCTGTTGCATATCTGATGTGCTCCCCATTGCAGGTACTGATGAAGAGCTGGACTTGGGAAAAGAGCGTCTCAAAGTCAGGGATGTTTGGCATGGAGAACTTCACAAACCTGTATGAAGGGAAAGTGAAAACTCTCCGTGAGTACACAAGAAAAATGTTGCCACGGTATATTAAAAGATATTGTAGACTGTATAAGACAGCCAGTTTCAGACAGACACACAATTGTATTTTAACACCTTGATCTGTGTGACATACTTTCCTGAGTTATGAGCCTCGAATGCACACAAGTACAGTCAGCAGAAACTGACTCAGTCATATCCTAGATCAGTGATTGACAGTCACTGATCAAGGATTAGATGACTGCAGAAGAGAGCAGGCTACTCACAGCACAGCCAGCACGCCCAGGGAGTGCTCCTGGATGTCCAAGGCCCCCAGTACAGTGTCCAGGTGGGACAGGTTCTTGGCCAACAGCTCCCCGCTCTTGTTGATCAGTTCACACAGCTGTGTCATCTGACCTGAGATGCAACAGTAAAGACAGTAGGTAAACAAACAATGAAGCACTTGATTGTTGAGTTATTAGAGCTGGTTGAAGAGAAGTACAGGTCCAAATCAAGAAAGAGTTAATGTGTGAATATAGGTTGTGGAGTCTATATCCTAAATAGTTTAATTTACACAAGTGTTTCTCACATTTTTAGACAGGAGCCCTCCCAAACTCAAACCCACACATTATTGTCCAACAGACCAACTTTACACCCATCTTACCCAGATATGAAAGCCCATGAGTCAGAACTAAATATTGAATTATGTTGCTCGCTTACTTTGCCTATTTCTAACGATATTTTAATACAGACTATAATAGCAAGCTATACAAACTCTGTATCAACAAAATAGCCAGAATGTCAACGGAATACACATGCTTATGTAAATGATAATAATTGAATAATAAAACAACAAGGAATAGAATATTGGGTGTCACTAAGAATATTGAGCAAAGTTCTTATAATGAAACCCGATCTAGCTGCATAGTTCACATTCTTTGCGGCTAGTAAACCTCCCTGTGAATTAAATCATCGTGGACTTGAGGTACTTGGCAACTGTAAAATATATCGGCCGGTCAAGTGTCCTGTCAAGGCCCGCACTGGGTACATTAGCGATGGAAGTATTTTATATTGCTTTACAGATGGGACTGTCGACCAATAACATTTGACAATGGCGCTCTTCAACCAATCGCGCGTGCTTAGGGCGGAACTACTGGTAGGCATTCCCCAGAAATTATGTTCTCTAACAGAAACAAAAAGTACGATTTTAAAACACGTATTCGTTTGCAGTGTTGTTTGAGGTACACTTTAGTGTTCCGGGGTAAAAACGCATCTTTGTGAACAACTTTTTTGAGGCCTCGTTCACCAAAACAATACATTTAGCGCTGTGTTTACATGATAAAGGAAATAGGATCTATCCAGTTTGGCTACCTGGCCTAGCTATGCATGATATCAGCACAGTAACGCATTGGTTAGCATTGGCTAATAGTTCCAGCTCGTCTGATAACTAAAACCTGTTTAGTGGCCATACCTTGAGCGGAGAGCTGCCGCACATTGTTCACGAACTGCTCCAAGGCTGAAGCCATTATTTCATCTGTCCAAAGTGGTAGCAATTCAGACTGTTTTTCATTCAAATGACAGAAACAACTCCGTCCGTGCTGGCTAAGACAGGGGGCCACAGAGCCGCCACTGAGAGAGAAGTATCGTGAGACCTTCGTAAGAACAGACGGGATCCAACGAGATTTACGGTTTGAACTTTAGGCTCTTAAAAGGACAGGCACAAAGATTTGCTAAACGCAAAATATTAATTTATCACTACCTAGTTATTGCAGTTCGCTACCACTTATTTCATTCTTTGCTCGAAACGTACGTCTTTCTTTGCTATCAGGAATTGTATTCATTGGGAATATTTCACCCTGTGCTATCACTTTAAGAAGGATCACAAACTAGTAAACACAGGAAGTGCAATGCAGATGCCACCGGGTTATAGGCAAAGATATTATACAATTGGAGATTTCCCACTCAAATACAGCCGTGGAGGGCCACAGACATGGACTGGGACACCAGTAACAGAAGGTGAATTGAATGTCCCTGAACCTGCATGTTAGACTGTATGTGTGTATGGAGTCAAGTCAAGTACAACAATTAAAATTATAAATAATACATGGATAATCATGTCTAGAACATTAGCCTTGTTTCAGATGTGATTTGGCAAAACAAGATTGGGGGACCCTACAATGGAACACTCAACGTCTCCCTGCAGCTTACCAACGAGCCAGAGACCAACCTGCTCCCTAACCAGTAGGCCTACCACAGACAATTATCAAACCACACAATAGACCAGCCCAGGATCGCTTTGTTGTACTGGGGCCTCCTCATTGGATCTGTCTTCCCATTGACCACACCTGTGTAGTCTTGCTTGCCAGATTCATGGCACTCATGGATGTGTGGGAACTGGAAAGAGTCTAGGAGCTGTGTTCTCCAGAACTGAAATTCGGCCTGTCCCCGAGGGCCCTCACAGTGTCCTAAAGGAGCACCGTCATGAAAATACGTATGGCAGTACGGCTACTCCACCACCGCGGACTGCAAGGTGCTTCAGAAGTTGATAAGTGCAGCCAAACGCACCATTGGGTGGACACTGCTTGCCCTACAGGACACCTACAACGCCAGGTGTCGCAGGAAAGCCAAGAATATCATCAGGGACCCCAGCCACCCAAGCCATGCCCTGTTCTCCCCAGTTCAATCACTTTGACACAGGCAGTACAGGAGCATCAAGGCAAAAACTGGAAGACTGGCCATCAGGCTGCTGAATAGCCACCACTAGTCATCTACCTACTCCCCCCTGCTACTCCTCCTATGGACATCCCCCACCCCTCACCCCACCCCCTCAACGGTCAATTACCTGCTGCTCCCCCTATGGATATCCCCCCGCCCCCCAACTGACTTTAAGTTTGCCCCCACCCCAGTGACATTCATCACTGTTGCAGTTGTTAATATGTATATTGTTACTTTTATTGTTCTTATTTCACTTGGTCCCCACACCCCCTCAATGGTCATGATGCTTCCCCTATGGTCATTCACCCCCCACACCCCCCAATGGTCATGATGCTCCCCCTATGGTCATTCCCCCCCACACCCCCCAATGGTCATGATGCTCCCCCTATGGTCATTCACCCCCCACACCCCCTCGACAGTCTTTACTCTGCCTCCACCCCAATGGGCATTTATGTATTTATCACTGCTACAGTTGTTATGATGTATATAGTGTATTTATTAATCACCGTCACAGTTTTTATAATGTATATAGTGTATGTATTCATCACTGCCACAGTTGTTATGAGGTATATAGTGTATGTATTCATCACTGCTACAGTTGTTATGATGTATATATTCTATTTCTAATTTCTATTGTTGTTTATTACCATTTTCATTATTTTATTTCACTAGTCCTGCATGTTGGAGCTCGGAGCCTAAGATTTTCACTCTAACCTGCAACCCTATGTGACTATTAAACACTCAATCTGACTGATTCCCCCCTTCCCTGTTCTTCTGCTCTTCCGTGCATGCTCAGCCTCTTTTGATGTAAAAAGTTAAATGTTTTCCCTTTCACACTCCATGGTATAAGTTTGCCTCTGGCTTTTTAAACCCCACTGAGAAACTGAGGACGCGTGCGTTATCTTGTTTCACGACATTGTCTTTGACTGCAGGATTTTGTACAGTAGGCGACACTTCAGGGAGTATTTGTACCAAATGTCACAGCTGCTGTGCGGCTGACAAGGGTAGTGTGATGCGACATTAACTGCTGTAGAACCAGTCCATACTAAGAGTCGTAAACAAGTCCAAGTACAGTGCTGAAAGGCGTAGGTCAAATTTGACCCTGTATACTAATCAACATACCGCCGGTAGTGCTAACGTTACTTAGCTAACTTACTGGCTAATGCTATCCAGCGCAAGTGACAAAGCCTGGCCAATTGCAATAAAGGTTAAAACCATAAAAAAATATCTGACATCGTCAATTAGGTAGTTACATTAGCAACGTCCCAAAACATTTTTTTGTTTAAATGGCACCCTATCAGTATTAGGAGTATCACATTTATTGTTTTTCTTCTGTACTTTCGAATACTTATCTCGCGAGTCTTGAAGCCATCTTTCGATCACGGACAGAAATCAGCGAGGCAAGTAAATAATGTCATTACTGCCTAGGATAGTAACGTTACGTCTACTCGGCAGAGAGAGGACCTTGCTCCATGGCCAGTTCAAATGTATTTCCGCGAAGATGTCTTCTTCCTCTGGTAAGAGACTTCGGGTTCTGGTGGACATGGATGGCGTCATTGCAGACTTCGAAGGGGGATTCCTGAAGAAATACCGGGCCAGGTACCCCAACGAACCGTACATCACCCTGGAGGACAGACGAGGATTCTGGGTGTCGTCTCAGTATGGGAACTTGAGGAGTGACCTGTGTGTAAGTAGTTCCTTACTGTGCATTCTGTCAGTGAAAACAGGAAAAAGACATACAATTAATTGTATTATCATACATTCATTGTCTGTGGTGTTGTCTCTCATTCATCTGCACCAGAATGCCCCTGCATGTTCGAACGGTTGCAAGAGCAGCAGCTGTCAGTGCATTGAATTGTGTAAATGCCAGTCACACACCGATATGATTTATAACAAAGTTCTTGTCTAGTTAACCCTACTCACATGGTGGCTCGTGACAAAAGCGCTTTCATTTCTGTTTTATAATGCAACCCCAGTTTCTCCAGACAGCCCTCTTATTTCCACAGTATAGTCGTAGCAAGCATGCACTTGATAAATATGTCTCCCATAACCCTTTTATTGTATAATGATGTCAAACATAAAGGGAGACTGGACAGGCAGAGTATTATGCCATGCATCTAGGTCCTCTGTGTCTGCCATAAATTAACACACACACAATCTATAAAAGTATGTGGATGATAAGCAGAGCTTATATTGACTGTAGGAGAAGGCCATCAGCATTTGGGAGTCAAAGGACTTCTTTATAGATCTGGAGCCCCTTCCTGGAGGAGTGCAGGCCGTCAAGGAGATGGCTAAAATGGAGAAGTAAGTTTGAACTGTATATGGTCATTCAAACCATATCTGAACAATACCATAGCTTATTCAATGTTCTTAAAATACTCACATTCATTTCAAAGACACTTGTCCGGTGCTGTATTGAGTCAGCTGTTCAAAGAGAAAGAATTGCTGTTTTACAATGTTTTGACCCTCACCTAGAGACTATTTGCCATTTAGTTGTCACCCTTAGGCTATATTCTATGGGTCATGTTAAACAAATAGGGTGGAGAAGGCGGTCCTAGAGTAGCTTCGTAATCCTCTCAGGAAGGGAAATGTTATGTCATAGTGTGCTCTGCTGTGTTAAAATGTCTTCATCCTAATAGCACATTAGCAGACAGACGCTTTTCTCCAAAGCAGCTTAGTCATGTATGCATTTTATGTATGTGTGGTCCCGGTAATTTAACCCACTATCTTGGCGTTGCAAGTGCCATGCTATGCCAACTGAGCTACAGAGGACCGATTTATAGATGGAACCTTCACTTTAGTGTCTCATTTTGTCTGACCTTCTTTCAACAACCATATAGCAGTTAACCTTGAGCAAATGTCCTCACCATTAAACAGTACATTCACAGTGACTCAGTTCCAATACTAGCCTATATCCTCATGTTAGGACATCTTCTTTGCTCACCTTTCAAAAACAGAATGTTGTGGAAAATGTACATAAAAAAAAAAACCCGAACCCAGTTGTGTTCTTCTCCGTTCTCCAGCACAGATGTCTTCGTTTGCACCAGCCCTATAAAACATTATATACACTGCCCATATGAGAAGGTAAGCTCAGAGTCAAGACCGTACTCCTGTAGGCTGGTGGTTGTGGTACCTCTTTCTAACAATAGCTCTGGTCTTTGCGCTCTCTCTGGTGTGTGTTCAGTATGCCTGGATAGAGAAGCACCTGGGCAATGATTTCTTGGATCAGATCATCCTAACCAGAGACAAGACTGTGGTGACTGGGGACGTCCTCATAGATGACAAGCCAGACATCCTCGGTGAGTCAAGTGTTTGTAGTAAAGCTGGAAAACTGTGTGTGTAAATATATATGCATGCATGTATATGATGGTGCCACATGCATGCTACTCGCGAGTCTACAGTATAGGTATTTTTGGTAGTTAGTATTTGACTGTTCGATTTATCTACAAGCATTACATGACCTTTGGGATGTGACTCTGTTGCAGGTGTAGAGCCTAACCCAAGCTGGGAGCACATCCTATTCACTGCTTGCCACAACAAGCACATACTCCCCAGCTCCAGCCACCGCCGCCTGCTCTCCTGGGCAGACGACTGGAGGGGCATCCTGGAGGGCAAGAGGCTCTAAGTCCCCCTCATGCACACATCAACCTCCCCTTCTCAACCCTGATGACCTACACTGTATTGGGGATCAAAGGGTGAATACCTCCACTAATACACCTCAAATTTTAAGTTTAGGTGTCTACTGTTCCTTATTTTGCCTACGTCAGAGAATATTCATCTGTTTCACCACTAGGGGGCACACAGACTGAACCATGAGGTAGAAATACTGAAAACGATTGCAGTGAAAGACCAGCAACAATATTGAGTAGAGTAAATGCAGAGTTTACTGTTTTTACTCACTCTTTATAGTTGTATAATGATAGATTTTATCAGTTGTTCCTTCTACATCTTTTGTTTGTATGTCGACCAGGACATTGGCCTGAGGGCCATACAGTTTTGTTTCACATGTACTGTATAGGAGTGACTCCATTTTGTAAATGTTGTGCTCCACCATTGTGCCAACATAGATCAAATTGTAGCCTATATATTTTTTCTTAACTTAGTTTAGGTAGTTTTTTTTAAATGTGTTTTAAAGCATCCACCAATCCACATGCAAGTATTGAGAATGATAGACATGACTAGGTTGCATGATATAAACTTAATGTCTATGGATTTTAAACACAGATGTAGAAAAAGTGAATATACTTTTATTAAAAAAATTCAAATTTTAACATTACGTAAACTATTTGCATTAGTCTTATGTGTCTTATTGTTTGAGACAAGAAAATGGTTGACTGAAAAAAAGCTCATTACATATTCCACCTTAACCTCAAAGAGTCCAATACCCTCTGCTGTGAATATGGTCAAGCTCTTCCATCAAAACAAATGTATTTATTTCATAAGTGTCTTTATAGGCCTTACAGTATATTCACAAAGCAACCTAACGTAGTAGGCGTAGAAAGACGCCTGAGCAGAGTCCCAAAATGTTTCAGGGGAAATCGAAGTTCGGTTGAAAATACTGTATCCCTGAAAAACAGAAACATCCACTTTCTGCTGACTCCGCGGAGAGTGTTCACAAAGTGATTTGATTTGATTTGAAGTGGTCCAGTGAAGAAGTTATACTTAAACCTAGCTGAATGTCTCTAGCCTTTTGTTACATTTTACAAAACAGTTGAAAATGGTGCTAATGTTGTTCATTGCTAGTTCACCTATTGTGAGTATCCCTTACCCCAGTGATTCACATAGAGGGCATAGCTAGCTCTGGCCTGACCTCTATAGAGCCCCATAGTGGAGGTGTCAAAATACCCATAAAACCTTGCAGTCAAACAGGGAAATGATTCCAACTGTTTTTCCACCATACATTTTTCCCATATGGGATGGGATTTTAGAAACGCTTAAAATAAGGGTTGTGTTTCGTGTAGGCTTACCCTGGCATGACGTTTTGATAACCATGTCAATTTCTCTTGGACTAGGTGACTTTTATCAATATATGTGGCTCTATTTATTCTGATTCGAAAAAGCTAATTGGCATCAAAGTAGACACCATTCAAAACTACAAATCCCAGCAAGCTCCTGCACGTCATCTCTAACTGATACCTTTGCTAACAGGTATTGTGTCAATATAAAACTTGCACAAACAGTTCACAGAATTGTCAATTTTAAAGAAATGTAGCCTATTTAGTCATTACTACATTTGGCTAACCTTAGATAGTTAATCCAGAGATTCTTACCTTTGCCTCGATTCGGCAGTTCAATTCGGTTAGATTCAGCAGTTCTTTATCAGTTTAGCAGCTAATTAGTATTTCATTTTTGGAGGGTAAATACAGGAGAATATATTGATAAAAGTCACCATGTCGTAGAGATTTACACAATCATCAAAATGTCACACCAGGGTAAGCCTACACAAAACACAGCCCTTATTTTAAGTGTTTCTGAAAAATGAATGCTGGAAAAATTATTGAAACCATTTCCCTGTATTGACTCATACTGGTACTCTATATGGCTCTGATTCTAACTGGTTTTAGTCTAACCCTTTCAGCATGCTGTTGTATCCTCATTAGCTAGCCTCATGTGTTGTATCCTCATTAGCTAGCCTCATGTGTTGTATCCTCATTAGCTAGCCTCATGTGTTGTATCCTCATTAGCTAGCCTCATGTGTTGTATCCTCATTAGCTAGCCTCATGTGTTGTATCCTCATTAGCTAGCCTCATGTGTTGTATCCTCATTAGCTAGCCTCATGTGTTGTATCCTCATTAGCTAGCCTCGTGTCCCAATCCTCCCTCCTTTACTCTCCTCGTATCTCTCATGTTAATAACATTTTAAAAGCGATGGATTCTCTTGTTTAGATTTTTATCTTCTAAGTGTCTTTACAGTTGTCACGGAGGGAACGATAGGTTGTCAAGACTGTTCGAACATACTGTGTTGCGATTGCCCCGTTGATGACCCTGTCTGTGGGGTGAGTTAGGGTTAAGCGATGTGTGTCCACTGCTCAGTCAACCACTGCATCTCACAAAGTCTGTTCACATGTCACCGCAGCTTGTCAATGAATGTCTCAAGTCTTTGGTGCTGGATAATGTCAATGTGTTTTTTGGAGAACAGAGAATATACTAAATGTTTCCGTTGACAGATTGAATAAAGAATGAAACATATTGAAAATATCAATATTCAACCCTTTAATTTTTTTTTATTTTGTATAATACATACACTGAGTATACCAAACATTAGGAACACCTTCCTAATATTGAGTTGCACCCTACCTCGCCCTCAGAACAGCCTCTTCGTCAGGGCATGGACTCTAAAAGGTGTCGGAAGCGTTCCACAGAGTTGCTGGCCCATGTTGACTCCAATGCTTCCCACAGTTGTGTCAAGTTGGCTGGATGTGCTGTGGGACAGATTTCTTTGAAGCCTATTCGTGAGCTAAAGGAAAGTGACTGAACAGGAGTTTGAGGCCCTCAGCGTGTGGTGTATTGCTTTTTAGTGACCCCCCTACAGTAGCAGATCAATGCTGTGTTATCCTCTGGTGCCCTCTGAGGCATTGATGCATGTTGACGATGGAGCACTGATGTACACTATAATCAGGGAAAGATATTGTGTCACCGAAATTCTACTTAACTAACCTTGCAATGGTGACTTTGCTTGGTTTGACATTACATAAGCTGCAGATTTCTGCCATGCAAGTTTTTCCAACTGCGTCCGCCTGATTTTGTATCTTAAACGGTCGCAATTTCTGAAATTGTAGAGGAAATATTCAAGTTCTGGCTAAACCATACCTAACACCACTCATAAGAGTGTTATGAAATGTGAAACAGTATGTTTCTTTGAATATTCTGATTTATATACTTTGTTACACAAAAACACTTGGTTCCTTCCACTAGTCTATTGTAATCTGTTAGATCATAGTCTACAGTATAGACTTCCTTCACCTTGTTTTATAATGGATGATGGACAACATGATTCATAGAATTAATCCCATGGATGTATTTTTGTCAAGCATTCTTGTCATTGTCATTACATTGAGTGTACAAAACATTAGAAACACCTTCCTAATATTGAGTTGCAACCCCCGCCCCCCCCATCGACTCTACAAGGCATCGAAAGCATTCCACAGGGATGCTGGCCCATGTTGACTCCAGTGCTTCCCACAGCTGTTTCAAGTTGGATGTCTTTTGGGTGGTGGACCATTCTTGATACACACAGGAAACTGTTGAGCAAGCAGCATTGCAGTTCTTGACACACCCAAATCGGTGCGCCTGGCACCTACTACCATCCCTTGTTCAAAGGAACTTAAATCTTTTGTCTTGCCCATTCACCATCTGAATGACACACATACACAATCCATGTCTCAAGTCTTAAAAATCCTTTAACCTGTCTCCTCCCCTTCATCTACACTGGTTGAATTGGATTTAACAAGTGACATCAGTAAGGGATCATAGCTTTCACCTAGATTCACCTGGACAGTCTGTCATGGAAAGAGCACAGTGTCGTTTTTCTAAAAAGAAGACAGGCTTGATTTGAAGCCAGAAATACAGGCAACAAGCCTCTAGCTGGCCCTTGGTGAATGCCTTGTGGTGACTATAGAGGCCAAATGCGTCAGAGGCCTGAGCACTCCCACTGGGGCTTTAAAATATGGAGAGGATTCTATGTAGTGATGTTCTGGCAAGAACACAGAATGGAACTATAATGGAGGACATTCCAGCGACCAGGACTCTGTGTTTCCTATGATGGGTTCTTGATGGGTTTAGGGGATTGTGTTTTTGTGTCTGTAAATATGTAGCCTTGCATGAGTGACCCGGAATGGCTTATAGGCGCAGGAGCCTATATGGTACACCACCTGGACAGGACGCTAGTCTATCGCATGGCCTTAACCCCAATCTATCTCCTTAGTGCCAAGCAGAGACTCATCAGGTCCCATTTTTCAAATCAAATCAAACTTTATTTGTCACATGCGCCGAATACAACAGGTGTAGACCTTACTTACAAGCACTTAACCAACAATGCAGTTCAATAAAGAGTTAAGAAAATATTTATAAAATAACAATAATGAGGCTATATACAAGGGGTATCGGTACCGAGTCAATGTGCAGGGCTAAAGGTTAGTCGAGGTAAATTGTTCATGTAGGTAGGAGTAAAGTGACTATGCATAGATAATAGACAGCGGGTAGCAGCAGTGTAAAAACAAATGAGAGAGAACAGTCTATGTCTTGGGTGACTGGAGGGCTTTCTTCTGACACCGCCTAGTATATAAGTTCTGAATGGCAGGAAGCTTGGTCCCAGTGATGTACTGGGCCGTACGCACTACCCTCTGTAGTGCCTTATGGTCAGATGCGGAGCAGTTGCCATACCAGGCGGTGATGCAACCGGTTAGGATGCTCTCGATGGTGCAGCTGTAGAACTTTTTGAGGATCTGAGGACACATGCCAAATTTGTTCAGTCTCCTGTGGGGGAAAGGGTGTAGCCGTGCCCTCTTCATGTCTCAGCCGGGGATTGAACTCCCAATATCAGGGCGGACAATAAACACAAGGCCACTGAGTTGACACTGTGTCTCTGTGCATAAGGAATAAAGCTCTGCTGTGATCAAGTCCAACTCAATTATGAGACGGAACCTTTAGTGGAAAAATAACATTGTCCAGTCACTCACAAACAGTGGAAAACAAGCAGCAAAACAACAGGGAATAGAGTGATAAAGAGAGACATAGCACTGACAAGAGTAAACATCCCAAGTACAGCATACACCCGGCCTCTGGGCTCCCTCCAAACTGTTCTTAATTTCCTCACCATTTGTCTTTTTCCACTCTGTCTATGAGCTTTATAGAGGAAGGGAGCCATCCGTCTGTTGTTGAGACCGCGTGCTTCCCAGCACTGACTGGCCCACCACTGAAGTGTTGTACTTTGGTCCTCACAAATTGGGTAAAAGCAGGAACATTTCTCCATGACTGCTGAAATGGAACATTAAAGAGTTATGATGATCCTGCATGTGACTTCCTGCTTCCAGACCTGTGTTATCTGTGTTGTCTTAGATGATAGTGTAAACAGCTGAGTTAGGTGCTCCTACTGTTCTCTTGACCTAGCTACCTGCCTGGCCTACCTACCTACCTACCTACCTACCTACCTACCTACCTACCTACCTACCTACCTACCTACCTACCTACCTACCTACCTACTGTTCTCTTTACTACCTAGCTACATGGCCTACTGCACTGAACAATTGCACATTAACTGATAATACTTTTCACAGTACAGTATTACATTATTTCACACTAATTGAAAATATTTCTCACTCTCCTCGGTTTCCTGGGAATATTATTCATTTCGAAGAAAGATTTATGATGAGTCACACATTGGGGAAAAGAGATACCGGGAGGAAGATTGCTATAAATTGTGGTAACGGTGGTGTGTGTAATAGTGAAACACGAAAGTCTCTGAGATGTATCATCTATTGTGCACAATACAGTATAAGTAAGCAATAAGGCCAGAGGAGGTGTGTTATATAGCCAATGCACCAAGGCTAAGGGCTGTTCTTACGCACGACACAACGCAGAGTGCCTGGATACACCCCTTAGCTGTGGTACAGTATATTGGCCATATACCACAAACCCCTGACGTGCCTTATTGCTATTATAAACTGGTTACCAACGTAATTAGTTAAGTAAAAATAAACATTTTAAACATACCCGTGGTATACGGTCTGATATACAATGGCTTTCAGCCAATCAGAATTCAGGGCTCAAACCACCCAGTTTATAATGACAAATATATCTTAATATCAGCTCTTGGCTGTTTGTCAGCTTGACAGCAGCAGTCTAGAAGCAGAGGAAACTTCCTCTACGGTGGATGACTCGCCACTTTGTGCGTCTTTAATCGGTGAAAGTGTGATTTCTGATTTGAAGGGTGGGAAGAGGAGGGCAGTCAACCCAGTCTATGTACACAGCTACTGTGAGAGGGCGGTGGGATGCTTGTTTGATTACCGGTCATGGACTGGCAGGGCTTATGCATGTGTTGTGGAAAATGTTCAGTTACACACACACACATACATACTGTACACAGAGACAAACACACACACACACACTCAGTGTCCATTCATCCTCCAACAGCCTCCCCTTAATTGGGTTACTGTAGCGGAGAGGGCTGTGACACAACTGTTTGCTCAGTGCCTGGCCTCTGTCACCACTCATTAATAACAAGGGTCCCTAATATAATACATCTCTTGGACACTGACACTGAGCCATCACAACACAATCACATAGTTACAGCAATACAACAGACATTGTTTACCAGAACACAACCAGACTATCTGAGTGACCACAACACAAGGACCAACCTACAACAAGGCAGTTGCATCGAAGGTTTTGCAAAGAACGATGTGACAGAGCATGTTTGGCCATTTGCAGTAACATTGTTTTTGAATGTGATCCTTTTGCCTTGGTGCATCCTACCTTTCCAACACCTACAGTACAACAACCAATTATAGGTAATGGGGTCAGAATATATACAGTATTAGATTATGTATATAAGCGGAACACATTGATATCCAAGAGGTTGGTGGGTCAACACAACACGTTTGCGTGGGCTTCCTAACATGAGTCATTCATGTCTATAGCTACATCAGTCAGAGCAGTGGGCTGGGTGGAGGTTTCCATAGACTGGTGGCATAAATAATACAACAAGCTTCGCGCCAATAAGAAAACAACATTACAATCAATTCAAACAATGCGAAGGCATACAGACATTTTGTCTTGGCATTTCATACTGGTGTCTGAATATTTACCCTCAGACTACAATAGCCCATGCCAGACAGACTCACAGATTGACGTCCTTTTGTATCAGCTGAACAGATGAAGGATTTAACGCAGAAGAACACGCACAGTGTGACACCAGGAATGATGACAAGGTGTGTGTGTGTGCGCAAAATCAGGTTTACTTGCGTGTGTGTGTGTGCGTCTGTCTGCCTTTGGGAAATGGGTCACGATGTTAGGCCTTGTAATATATATTGAAACTCTTCACTAGAAAAGGCTCCCATCATGCTCCCTATAGAAGTCCCTTACCAAGGGGAATGTCAAATTGCTTAATTGTACAGCCAACATTACGCTAGTAAGACTGCTACAATTACTATTGAAGGACTCAAATACCCTAAGGGATTAGCAGCAGTTATTAACAATTTCAGTAGGACAGAGAAAAAGGCTGTAGGCAGGGAAATTGTCATTATAGTCACATCACAGTAGCAGTCTATTCGAAAGCTTTAATAAAATGTCAATATATTTTGCCTGACGTGGGGGTATTTTAGGCTCATTATTAACTGTTAGTGTCTTGTTTTGTCTTTGGCCCAGCGCCCAAGCAATATTTTTCACACTCCATCTTTGGAGCACCGAGAACGTATGGACAGAGATAAAGGCAGCTATTAACTTGGCCACAAGGCTTCCAGCCTGAAATAGATCACCAGCCCACAGTGTCCCACGCTCCTGCTCCCTTGTGGAGGGAGTGCCAATCCATCTATGACTAGCTTCCGCTAAACATACGTACACACACACACGTGTATGCACACGCACGTCCCATCATCACACACTGATTACCTGTGCCAGTGATGGTGTGTATCCGTCTCCGACACCTGTGTCAGCCTGCATAATAGGCTGCTGATCATGCATGCACTTACGCACATGCCACAATTTTGTAAAAATGACTCATTGTAATCTATGTATTCCATAGAGAGGTCTTATCTACATGACTATATGCAAAATGGCTGAATGACAATGAGACAATCTAGTGACTCACTGCTATATGCCCATTGAACAGTTTAAGTGCGTGGAATACTAACAGTAATTTTTATCAACAGTGACATTTCACAAATTAGCATTCAGGCAGAGAAAAGAGAGAATGAAGTCACTTTAGAAGGCTGACACGACACAGTCAGGAAATTGAGTTAGTCCAATGCAATGAAAAGTTAGTCCAATGCAGTGGGGTGCACTACAAATGTAGGTCTCTAAGTGCCTCCGTGCCCTAAATTCTAAATTTCATCACTTAACGAAAACAAATGTGACAGACACTGCCTGTCTATCCTTCTGGGAATGAATAAGAGGATGATTCCTTGAAACTCTTGCTGTCTATAATTGGGTTGTGCTGCTTCAACAGATCTAATTGCCAAGAGTCAACAATTGAGCCCTTTTACCAAAGCAGCATGGAGAGGGGCTGGGTAGATAAATGGGTAGAAAATATGTTTGGACGATGCAGGAGCCTTAACCTACATTTGTAGCCCAAATGTTGTTTCAGAATAATTTATCGGAAGTGGTGGCATTTTATTATTCCATTATCTAAAGAGCACTTTCAACTAAAAGTTTAAAGTGTGTATATTCACTGCTGACTGAGAAAGCATTTGTGTCAAAAGCTTTGTAGGTTTCTAACAGCCATACAGGAGCAATAGGTTACTGTAGTATTCCAGATTTGTCTTGGAGTGTTTTAGTTCCATTAGTGCTGAGAAAATGCTCCTTCACCAAACCACAAATATTCCTTTTCATCTAGCAGGAGTTACACAGTATGGATTAAGTTTCAGATTCACTAAATTTCCATGCTACAAAGGACAACATTTTCGACATGAGCTGTCGGTTAGGGCTGGTGGTGATCATCTAGACCAGTGTTACTCAACTCCCGTCCTCAAGTACCCCCAACAGCACACATTTTAGTGTTGTAGCCCGGGACAAACATACCTCATTAAACTCATTTAGGGTTGATGATTAGTTGACAAGTTGAATAGGTGTCCTTGTCCAGGGTTAGAATAAAATGGAGTACTGTTGGGGGTACTTGAGGTTTGTAGACTGTTTGAATTGTGTCCAAACTTGTGACTGGCTGCACTATACCACAATCATTGGGATTCAGAACATTTAGTTTAAAAAAAAAAAGCTACTGAAACAATCCCTTCAAGGGAACTGTGGCGAGAACAGTAGTGACGACATCAGCGGTCACAGAGAGCGAGCAGTGCAGTCAATGAAACAGAGTGGTCAACGAGAGGCTCTCCAAGGGGCCTTGGACTGTGTCAAGGACATGTACTCTTTGTTTCTGTTTCTCTCTCTTTTTTTTCTCCCTCTCTCCTTTTCTCTCTTTCCTCCATTTACTCATGGTCAAAGAACAGGAATGTATGAGAAAAATGCACTTTTCCCTACAGAAACCAACAGAGATGTGTCAGATTACAGATATCAAGTGGGGGCAGTTACAGTGCCTTCAGAAAGTATTTATACCCCTTGACTTATTCCACATTTTGTTGTGTTACAGCCTGAATTTATTCACCCATGTACAGACAATACCCCATAATGACAAAGTGAAAACATGTTTAAACATTTTTGCCCGAAAATTAAATACAGAAATATCTAATTTACATAACTATTCACACCCCTGGGTCAATACTTTGTAAATCCACCTTTGGCGGCAATTACAGCTTTGAGTCGTCTTGGGTATGTCTGTATCAGCTTTGCACATCTGGATTTGGGGATTTTCTCCCATTTTTTTCCTTGCATATTTTCTCAAGCGCTGTTAAGTTAGATAGGGTGTGGCGATGAACAGCAATCTTCAAGTCTTTCCACAGATTTTCAATGGGATTCAAGTCTGGTCTTTGGGTGGGCCACTCAAGGACTTTCACATTCTTGTTCTGAAGCCATTCCAGTGTTACTTTGGCTGTATGCTTGTCCTGTTGGAACGTAAATCTTTGCCCCAGACTAAGGTCGTTTGCACTCTGAAGCAGGTTCTCATCAAGGATTTGTCTGTATTTGGCTCCATTCATTCCTTACCAGTCTCCCAGTCCCTGCCGCTGAAAAGCATCCCCATAGCATGATGCTGCCACCACCATGCTTCACAGCAGGCATGGTGTTAGATGGGTGATGAGCTGTAACTGGTTTTCTCCATACATAGCGCTTTGCATTCAGGCCAAAGAGTAAAGTCTTTCACGTGCCTTTTTGCAAACTCCAGGCCTGTGCCTTTTTCTCAGGAGTGGCCACTCCTGACACAATCCTCATCAATCTACACATGATACCCAATAATGACAAAGTGAAACAGGTTTTGTAAATGTATTTAAAATGAAAAACAGAAATACCTTATTTACCTAGGTAAATAAGACCTTTTGCTATGAGACACGGAATTGAGGTCCGGTGCATCCTGTTTCCATTGATCATCCTTGAGATGTTTCTACAACTTGATTGGAATCCACCTGTGGTAAATTCAATTGATTGAACATGATTTGGAAAGGCACACACCTGTCTATATAAGGTCCCACAGTTGACAGTGCATGTCAGAGCAACAACCAAAGAAATTGTCCGTAGAGGAATTGTCCGTAGAGCTCCGAGACATGATTGTGTCGAGGCACAGATCTGGGGAAGGGTACCAAAATTCTGCAGCATTGAAGGTCCCCAAGAACAGTGGCCTCCATCATTCTTAAATGGAAGAAGTTTGGAACCACCAAGACTTCCTAGAGCTGGCCGCCCTGCCAAACTGAGCAATCGGGGGAGAATGGCCTTGGTCAGGGAGGTGACCAAAAACCCGATGGTCATTCTGAAAGAGCTCTGGAGTTCCTCTGTGGAGGTGGGAGAACCTTTCAGAAAGACAACCTTCTCTGCAGCACTCCACCAATCAGGCCTTTATGCTAGAATGGCCAGACAGAAGCCACTCCTCAGTAAAAGGCACATGACGGCCCGCTTGGAGTTTGCCAAAAGACTCTCAGACCATAACAAGATTCTCTGGTCTGATGAAACCAAGATTGAACTCTTTGGCCTGAATGCCAAGCGTCACGTCTAGAGGAAACCTAGCACCATCCCTACGGTGAAGCATGGTGGTGGCAGCATCATGCTGTGGGGATGTTTTTCAGCGCCAGGTACTGGAGACTATTCAGATTTGAGGAGCCAGTACAAAGAGATCCTTGATGAAAACCTGCTCCAGAGCGCTCAGGACCTCAGACTGGGGCGAAGGTTCACCTTCTAACAGAACAGCGACCCTTAACACACAGCCAAGACAACTCAGGAGTCTCTCCCCATCCAACCTGAAGAGAAGAATGCAGGTGTGCCAAGCTTGTAGCGTCATACCCAAGAAGACTTGGCTGTAATCGCTGCCAAAGGTGCTTCAACAAAGTACTGAGTAAAGGGTCTGAATACTTATGTAAATGTGATATTTCATTTTTTATTTTTAATACATCTGATAACATTTCTAAAAACCTGTTTTTGATTTGTCATTATGGGGTATTGTGTTTAGTTTGATGAGGGAAAACAACAATTTAATCAATTTTAGAATAAGGCTGTAACCTAACAAAATGTGGAAAAAGTCAAGGGGTCTGAATACTTTCTGAAGATACTGTATGCCTCATTACAATTCTATATCTGATATTTATGGACAGTTTGTTGGACTTCATGGTATAGTTTCTGCTCTGACATGCACTGTCAACTCTGGGACCTTATATAGACAGTTGTGTTTCTTTCTAAAACATGTCCAAACAATTGAATTGGCCACAGAGGCACTCCAATCAAGTTAAAGTGACATCTCAAGGATGATCAAAGGAAACTGGATGCACCCAAGCTCAATTTGGAGTGTCATAGCAAAAGGGTGTGGATACATACAGTATGTAAGTGTCAGGCTCTGGCCATAGGGAAGCCTTTGGCTCCTCTAGTTCTTTATGGTCAGAGCCTGACAGATCTATGTTATTATGTTTCTATGTTGGTTTTGTGTTGGTTCCCAATTAGAGGCAGCTGCTTTGCATTGTCTCTAATTGGGGGCCATATTTAAGTGCAGGTGTTTCACCCGTCTGTGTGGATCATTGATTTAGGTTTAGTACGTTCGTGTTTATTCTTGTATGTTATTTTGTGCAGTTGATTTAATAAACAATCATGTCGCACTACTTCAGCGCTGCATCTTGGTCTGCCACTCATCACGTTCATGACAGTAAGTTCGATTTTCAGTTTGTTAAAAATTTCTGAAAACGTTTTCACTTTATGGGGAATTGTGTGTAGATGGGTGAGATATAAAAAATTCAGTGTAGATAAAGGGGAGGAGACAGGTTAAAGAAGGGCTTTTAAGACTTGAGAACTGGATTATGTATGTGTGCCATTCAGAAGGTGAATGGGCAAGACAAAATATTTAAACGCTGCTGGTTTTTCAACTCAATATTAGGAAGGTCTTCAGTGTAGAATCAGTCAATCCGTCATTTAAATGTTATTTGTATAGAGTTTAGAAGTGTGCGTGTACGTGTGTTGAGCGGAGCTACAGGTGGTAAATGTTGAACACTTTGGGAAGGTTATTATGAGAGAAAGTGAGAGAGAGAGAGAGATAGAGAGAGAGAGGAGAGCACATTTCACTCTGTGACTGAGTGCTGGGTCACTGAGATAAGCAGGCTGACCATCTGCATCGCCCCATACTCATGTACGCAGGCAGGCTGACGCATCCCCGACCCCTCACACTTACACACACACACACACAGTCACATGGAAATCTATTGATATCTATGGTATACCACCACACAATCAAGAGGTATGCACACATAATAACTAGACATAGTTAGATCAAATCAAACGTATTCGTCACGTACACAGTTTACAGCATGTACAATAGGTGACAGTGAAATGCTTGCTTGATCATACACACACAAGCGGTTACGTACAAGTCAACACTGAAAAACGTTCACTTATGCACTTACTTTGTTGCAGCGCTACTAGAACAATGATACACTAAAACCCTTTGACATTCTCTGAGGTCTTTAATGCGTGCATACTGGGTCATATCTTAGCCCTAACTATACGGTATGTACACCGACACACCGGTGTTCACACAGGCCCAAACATGGTGGAACACTGTGTCTTACCCATGCCCCTCTCTGGCACAGATAAGACCACACTATCGGCTCCACAGAGTGTGTGATGTGTGTCTCTTCCTCCATCGAAAATGCTGCCTAGCTAGCCTCTTTCAACTGCAGCTGTGTCAGTCTGACATACAAGCTGGTGGCTGTCTCAAGTACAGGCATGTCACCCCTGATACAAGTCGAGGTCGGGAGATTATGTGGAAACCGGCCGCTAGGGGCAACAGTGAGCGCTGTTACCTTCAAGTAGGTTTCGGTTTTGCTAGGGTGTTGTGGGTAGGGTTGGCGGATGGAATCTGCCTCTGATTCCAAAGGTTGCATATTTGATTCCAGCGATATAAAGTTGTTTTTTTTATATTTTTGTTTTAAGCCTATCCCAAACCTTAACTAACTATTATCTTAACCATTCAGAGTTAATGCCAAACCTTAAGAATTCGGAGTTAATGTCTAAACTGAACCGTAAAAACTGAAATTTGACGTTTGGACGTGAGACTGTGAGAGCTTGTAGCTCAAGTATGGTGGTGATGATGAATGACGACGATGATGACAACGACAATGATGATGGCCACCATCTTCAACGTCATCATCTTCATTATTCCCCATTGTTTCAGATTCTTGCAAATGTCTGAGTTCACTGAAACGACATACCTTTTATTTCCATGTGGGTCTGCAGAACACTGTAGAACATTCCGTGTACAATTCAGAGAAACTCAGACAGAGAGAGAAACAGACAGACATTGCCTTCTTCCATACTAATGGGCCCATTTGAACGGAAGATAAAACTATATATGATTTCCCTGAACAATAATACAATGGTGAGTGTTCCATGCATGAGTGTTCAATTATTATTTCACATTTGGACCCAAAGAGGGCAATTGGCTTCTTCTTGGAATTCATTTTGACAAATCATTTTGGTGTCACACGTCCTTGGACAATACAGTAAGTACTGCTGCTTGTACTGTAGCTACCAACCAACCTTGATCTACGCAATGAAGAAGGATAGGACAGAGTGTTTTAAGGGGAGAGAAGGACAACACAGAAAGATAGGACAAGGTGAGTAATTATGCATGGTAAGTAATATGGCAAGGGAAATGGCGCCAAGCTGTGCTTTGTGCAAAAAACAACTTTATGTTGTCATGACACCCTCCTCCCTAGCTGAGTATAAAAGATGCCGGCACATTAGTGTGCTGCAGTTACTGTGTGCATAACAGTGGTTTTGTAGATTTTAGTGGTGTTTATTGGATAGAAAACGTAATCTTTCATGTCACTCCATCATTCTGACAGTGGTGACTGCTCGTTTGTTGAATAGGGTCACCTGCATACATTGTCATCCATTACATCATGTGTCATGAGTATCCATATGTTGACGTCACTGTGCTCACTGATGCAATTTGCAAAAAGTAATGACAGAGAAAAAAATTACAAGACAATGGTTATACACTGCATTATTAAAATGAGCTGATTTTAATGGCATGAAGTATGCCATGATCATAAGAGACTGCACAAACTTGGCCTACATGGGAGGACAGGAAGGAAGAAGCCTCTGCTCTCAAAAAAGAATATCAAGGCACAACTGACTTTTGCCAGACAACACCTGGGTAAAGTCAGTTGTGTCTTGATATTATTTTTCGAGAGCAGAGGCTTCTTCCTTCCTGACCTCCCATGTACGCCAAGTTTGTGCAGTCTCTTTCTGACAGTGTACCCATGCAATTCGACATTGATTGTGGCAAGAGAGGCCTGTAGATCCCTTGATGTTACCCTGGGGTTCTTAGAGACTTCTATGAGCATTTTTTGGTCAGCTCTTGGTCTGACTTTGGTGGGACGACCTGTCCTAGGTAGTTTGCCAGTGGTCTGGAATTTCGTCAGACAGTGGAATGATGTACTTTGAATTGCTTGGAAATGGAATGATGTACTTCAAATAGCTTGGAAATGGATTTGTAATCCCTCCCAGACTCATGGGCATCAATAATCTGTTTACTGAGGGCCTCGGGTAGGTCTTTTGATCTTTGAATTATGTGTTACCACACACCCATATGGTTAAGACCAAACCAGACCAATTTTCTTATCTTTATGGAAGGCTGGACCCTCCTAAGTTTCTCTCTAATGTTTTCTAATCATTTGTACTTGTTTTGGTACACCTAATTCTAATTTTATGTGATGGTAAAAGTAGGGGTGTACTAAGGAAAAGGCATTGATTTGTTAAATTGGGTAACCTTTATCTGTCAATAGTGTTGAAGTGAAGATCCCATATCCATCTGTCCAAATGTGTAAAAAAATAAATTTAAAAAAGTATGTACGTACTTTTTCACATGACTGTATCTGATGTATGTCTCCCTTACAATCATGCACAGTAATTTACTGTTACAAGCCTGTGAACTCATCTGAGCGTACTGATGTAGAAAATTAAGTTAGCGAACTCACTTCAAAGACTCCAAACAATGACAACAGAAGATGCTCCTATGAATACATAATGAGAGAGATCAAGGCACACCAGGACTGTCACCTGTTTGTGAAAGCTAAAATATACTGAAAAAAAATATCAAATTGTTGGTTCCACGTTCCATGAGCTGAAATAAAATAACCCAGACATTTCTATATCCCTGTTGGTGAACATTTCTCCTTTGCCAAGATAATCAATCCACCTGACAGGTATGGCATATCAAGAAGTTGATTAAACAGCATGATCATTACACAGGTGCACCTTGTGCTGGGGTCAATAAAAGGCCACTCTAAAATGTGCAGTTTTGTCACACAATACAATGCCACAGATGTCTCATGTTTTGAGGGAGCGTGCAATTGGCATGCTGACTGCAGGAGTGTCCACCAGAGCTGTTGCCAGATAATTGAATGTTCATTTCTCTACCATAAGCCGCCTCCAACGTCGTTTTAGAGAATTTGGCAGTACGTCCAAACGGCCTCACAACCGCAGAACACGTATAACCACGCCAGTCCAGGACCTCCACATCCAGCTTATTCACCTGCAGGATATGAGATCAGCCACCTGATGAAACTCTGGGTTTGCACAACCGAAGAATTTCTGCACACTGTCAAACTGTCTCAGGGAAGCTAATCTGCATGCTCGTCGTCCTCGCCAGGGTCTTGACCTGACTGCAGTTTGGCGTTGTAACTGACTTCAGTGGGCAAATGCTCACCGTTGATGGCCACTGGTACGGGCCCAGTGTGCTCTTCATGTAGGAATCCCGTACCGGGCAGATGGCAGACAGCGTGTATGGCATCGTGTGGGCAAGCGGTTTGCTGATGTCAACGTTGTGAACAGAGTGCCTACGGACAACAATTGCATTTTATCGATTAGCAATTTGAATGGACAGATACTGTGATAGATCCTGAGGCCCATTGTAGTACCATTCATCCGCCGTCATCACCTCATGTTTCAGCATGATAATGCACGGCAACATGTCGCAAGGATCAGTACACACATTTTTGGGATGGTCTGGATCGACGTGTATGACAGCCTGTTCCAGTTCCCACCAATATCCAGCAACTTCACACAGCCATTGAAGAGGAGTGGGACAACAATTAACAGCCTGATCAACTCTATGCGAAGGAGATGTTTTGCGCTGCATGAGGCAAATGGTGGTCACACCAGATACTGACTAGTTTTCTGATCCCCGCCCCTACTTATCTTTTTAAGGTGTCTGTGACCAACAGATGCATATCTGTATTACCAGTCATGTGAAATCCATAGACTAAGGCCTACTGAATTTATTAAAATTTGCTGATTTCTTTATATGAACTGTAACTCAGTAAAATCTTTGAAATTGTTGCATGTTGCGTTTATATTTTTGTTCAGTGTATGATACAGTAACCTCCTTTTGGTATGTGTTAATGTCAACAGAGGACACTTTTTGCTAGTAGGAGACATTTTGATCATGTGACCTTACTTGGACAAAGTATCAACTCATGACATGTTCTCCGCAAAGGGTTGTAAAGACTCCCCTGAACACACATTCTCCCACCCATTTGTACAGGCTGTAGGGATGTTCCTGGGGGAGCTCAGTTGTCAGCGGGTTATTCTGCAAAGTCTCGTGGTGCATCCATACACAAGCTACTGTTGCTGTGACTTGGTCTTTAGTGTTGATGTTTCAGTGCACTGAACAGAAAGACTGAGACCTTGTATGTAGGGTAGATTCTAAAGCAGTGTTTCCCAAACTCTGTCTTCGGGACCTCAAGAGGTGCACGTTTTGGTTTTTACCCCTAGCACTACACAGCTGATTCAAATAATCAACTTTTCACGCTCTGATTATTTGAGTCCCAAGGACTGAGTTTGGGAAACACTGTTTTAAAGTATTGACTATGTCAGTGAAGGAAGACGATAAAAGGAGAACAGCAGTGAAGAAAGTCCGTAAAAGCAACAGCTACGATGTGTGAATAATTGATGGGAAAAGTATTGGATCCTCCCTCACGTGTTCAGCGTAGTGCAAGGAGTCTGCACGTATCATGCTGCCTCTGGCACGGCAGTTTCATTTTTAATTTGTTGATCAGTCTTACTCCTTCCTCTATCGCTTTCACACCATCGTCCCTTATTACCCAGACAGCTCTCTGTTGTACAGTGTGGCAGTGGTACACATATATATATATATATATATATATATATATATATATATATATATATATATATATATATATATATATATATATATATACACACACACATACATGGGTGCATTTACGCACACCCTGCAAGCATAAAGAGCTCTTTTTTTTTTTTAGGGCTAAATAGAACAGAGTGCATTTTCTAGGAAACACAACAATCTCTAGTTTGTCTTTAATAAGAGTTTTAGGCCGATGACTCCCACAGTGAACAATCACATAGTGTGTTTTACTGATATGCCCCAACACTTCTGGCTGGGGTGTAATGCCTAAAGAAGCATTTGGCAGTTTGGATGGTCTTTATTCAGCTCTAATGGGACTCTTGGGAGGAGAGAGGATACTGGAATCCTGGCTGTTAGAATCCACACCGAACGTTTTACATACTCATTGGCTAATTAAGGTCTCTATTAAAGATGACGCAATATACATTTTATGGTAATTTCCGATTGAGCCGACATAAGCAGCGTTTACCGTGAATGCAGTCTCCGGCTTTAAATTTCTATTTCAATAATGCTGTAGAGATTAATTTCTGCGATGCGGATTGAATAGAGCCCTAAAATGAGTTAGGCCTAGATTCAATCAGATCAAGCGTTAACCTGTGATAGAAGACACCAGCATATTTTGGTGGTGTCCAACCTGGACTCGTAACATAGTAAATGTAAATCCGGAGAAATCCAAATAGTATGATGTGACGTTTCATATGGTATGTATTATTTGTGGATGTCCAATAATCCATTTTGTATGATATGTTATGTATGTCTTCGTATGATATGTTACGAATTAGCTAAATGTATGATATGTTATGAATTCCAATTTGTTGTGGCTAACGTTCGCTAGGTTGCTAGGTGGTTAATGCTAACGTTAGCTAAGTGGCTAACATTAGCTAGCATGCTAGGTAGTTTCAAAGTAGCTAAAAAGTAGTAAGTAGTTTCAAGGTTGCTAATTAATTAGCCAAAATGTTAAAGTTGTCCATGATAAAATTCGAACACACAACCTTTGCGCCTATGAGACCAAGCTGAGATGTCTGTGTAACTGAGTTGGCGCTGTCAAATTGGTGAGCAGCTGTTCTTGATCATTGTCAGGAAGCCCCACCGTCCTGCTTGCATTAAAAGTGTAGAACGAGAAAGTGTAGGCTATACAGAAATAATGACGCTCAAATTGGAAAGTCATTAAATTAAATGATAAGGATCTCTATCAGCCTAATCAAGGTCTAGATTACGTCTTACAATCCAGTGCTCAAACATATAAACAATTCTGCATAGGATTTCGAGAATGAGTGCATAACTGGTAAATAGTAGCTTATAGATATGTCAGTGAGTAAGGTGGCTAGCTGGCATCAGAGACTTGTAATGCCGTAACTTTGAAGGGCTTTAGCAAGTATTCTTTAGCCAGCTAAAGGATGAAGTAAGACGCTAAAACTAATATTAAACAGAGACTACCTCATCAGGAGCAAAAAATACACTACTACATTCTCATAATTACTTTGCTTTACAGAGAGCAGGCTAATGAGACAGACGGTGATGTGGCGCTTAGTGGTAAGGCTTCGCTATAGGCCTATATTAAAATGCAAACAATACAGTTAGAAAAATGTAATACGTTTTCATTTTGTTGCTGATGAGGCTATGTGTCAGTGTGAATCATTTCTCATATATTGATCATCCTTGAGATGTTTCATTAACTTGATTGTAATCCATCTGTGGTAAATTCAATTGATTGGACATGATTTGGAAAGGAATACACCTGTCTATATAAGGTCCCACAGTTGACTGTGCATGTCAGAGCAAAAACCAAGCCGTGCGGTCGAAGGAATTGTCCGTAGAGCTCAGAGACATGATTGTGTCATAGCACAGATCTGTGGAAGGGTACCAAAACATTTCTGCAGCATTGAAGGTTCCCAAGAACACAGTGGCCTCCATCATTCTTAAATGGAAGAAGTTTGGAACCACCAAGACTCCTCCTAGAGCTGGCCGGCCCGGCCAAACTGAGCAATTGGGGTAGAAGAGCCTTGGTCTGTGGAGATGGGAGGACCTTCCAGAAGGACAACAATCTCTGCAGCACTCCACCAATCAGGCCTTTATGTTAGAGGGGCCAGATGGAAGCCACTCTTCAGTAAAAGGCACATGACAGCCCACTTGGGGTTTGCCAAAAGGCACTTAAAGGACTTTCAGACCAAGAGAAACAAGATTCTCTGGTCTGATAAAACCTGATGATGTGCTATTTTATTAAATTGATTATCTAACGTTTCATTGATTATGTGATTTAATTAAATCATGCAACAATTAACTCATTTATCAAATCAAATGTATTTATAAAGCCCTTTTCACATCAGCCGATGTCACAAAGTGCTATACAGAAACCCAGCCTCAAACCCCAAACAGCAAGCAATGCAGATGTAGAAGCACGGTGGCTAGGGACGAACTCCCTAGAAGGGCTAAAAACCTAGGAAGAAACCTAGAGAGGAAGCAGGCTCTGAGGGGTGGCCAGTCCTCTTCTGGCTGTGCCGGGTGGAGATTATAACAATTCATTGCCATTAAGGCCAGTTCTTTCTCCAAGATGTTCAAACGTTCATAGATGACCAGCAGGGTCAAATAATAATCATAGTGGTTAATAACCTGGGGCACCACAAAGTTTATTTAAGGAGTTCTGTTTTCCGAATGAACTCTTAGGGATCTAAAGATTTCAGTCATTAATTATTCTTTACCTTCTATCAGTCTCATCTGAACATCGTAAAATCTATCTGCGATACACAAATTGGCTTAATTATTTATTTACGAACTACCTAAATAATCACAGAATTACATACATACAACAGGATAGATTACACATTGATTACTAATCATGCCATGAAAAGTCCCTAGTGGACTAACCCGATATGACTGCTGGTTACACACAGGAAGTGGGTGGGGAAAGAAAGAGCGGGAGAAAGAGACTAAGGAATGGGTCTCTATTGGACCTTGAGAAGCTATGCTCACGTAAATACAAAGTCTTATGCACTTTAATAACCGCCCATTAGGGAAAAAATAAATGCAATTTATATATGTACTCTTGAGCTGGGCTTGGATAGATGGGTCGATGATTTAAGACTCTGGTTTGCCCAGTAGAGATTGCCATTGTCCTTTGTAGTCTTTCTGGTCGTAGTGTTGATTAGGGCGGATACGTTGAAGTACCCTGTAGTTCTTAGAGTTGGTTTCAGAGGAGTGTCTGTGTCCTCGTCCTAGGCCACGTACGTTCTCAGCTGCAGACTTTTCTTTTATGTAGTGATTTGATAGTTCAGAGTTCACACCATTTTGCCATACTCAGCTCGTGCTGTATTCTGGCTGGTCTAGTAGCTTCTAGTCATGAAATCTATGCAGCCTACTCAATCACTTTTTATAGCTACTGTTTACAGGCCTCCTGGGCCTTCTACTGAGTTCTCTGAATTTCTATCAGACCTTGTCGTCATGGCAGATAATATTCAAATTTTTGGTGACTTTAACATTCACATGGAAAAGTCCACAGATCCACTACAAAAGGCTTTCGGCGCCATCATCGACTCAGTGGGTTTTGACCAACATGTCTCCGGACCTACTCATTGCCACAGTCATACCCTGGATATAGTTCTGTCCCGTGGAATAAATATTGTGGATCTAAATGTTTTTCCTCATAATCCTGGACTATCGGACCACCATTTTATTTTGTTTGCAATCTCAACAAATAATTAGCTTAGACCCCAACCAAGGATCTTCAAAAGCAGTGCTATAAATTCTCGGACAACCCAAAGATTCCTAGATGCCCTTCCAGACTCCCTCCACCTATCCAAGGACGTCGGAGTACAAAAATCAGTTAACAATCAAACTGAGGATCTAAATTTAACCTTGCGTAATACCCTAGATCTAGTCGCACCACTAAAAACAAAAAACATTTGCCAAAAGAAACTAGCTCCCTCGTACACAGAAAATACCTAAGCTTTGAAGCAAGCTTGCAGAAAACTGTAACGGAAATGGCGCTCCACCAAACTGGAAGTCTTCCTACTAGCATGGAAAGAAAGCACAGTGCAATATCGAAGAGTGCTCCAACCTAATCTAAGAGAGGATGCCTTTCACTTCAGCAGTGATGAATTCATGAACTTCTTCAACGAAAAAATAATTATCATTAGAAAGCAAATTACGGACTCTTCATTGAGTCTGCGTATTTCCCCAAAGCTCAGCTGTCCTGAGTCTGCACAGAACTGCCAGGACCTAGGATCAATGGAGACACTCAAGTTTCTTAATCCTATATCCCTTGACACATTCATGAAAATTGTCATGGCCTCTAAACCTTCAATTTGCATACTGGACCCTATTCCATCTAAACTACTGAAAGAGCTACTTCCTGTGCTCTCCTATGCTGAACATAATAAATGGCTCCCTCTCCATCGGATGTGTACCAAACTCTCTAAAAGTGGCAGTAATAAAGCCGCTCTTGAAAAAGCCAAGCCTTGACCCAGAAAATGTAAAAAACTATCGGCCTATATCGAAACTCTCATTTCTCTCAAAAATCTTAGAAAAAGCTGTTGCGCAGCAACTCACTGCCTTCCTGAAGACAAATAATGTATACAAAACACTTCAGTCTGGTTTTAGACCCTATCATAGCTCTGAGACCGCACTCGTGAAAGTGGTAAACAACCTTTTAATGGTGTCAGACCAAGGCTCTGCATCTGTCCTTGTGCTCTTAGACCTTAGTGCTGCTTTTGACACCATCGACCACCATATTCTTTTGGAGAGATTGGAAACCTTAATTGGTCTACACGGACAAGTTCTTGCCTGGTTTAGATCTTATCTGTTGGAGAGATATCAGTTTGTCTCCGTGGATGGTTTGTCCTCTGACAAATCAATTATAAAATTTGGTCTTTTAAATTCTGACAAAACAGAGATGCTAGTTCTAGGTCCCAAGAAACAAAGATATCTGCTTTTGGATCTGACAATGAATCTTGATGGTTGTACAGTCGTCCCCCCAAAAATTGAAGGACCTCGGAGTTACTCTGGACGCTGAACTCTCTTTTAATTAACATATCAAGAATATTTCAAGGACAGCTTTTTTACATCTTCGTAACATTGCAAAAATCTGACATTTTTTGTCCAAGCTAATCCATGCTTTTGTCACTTATAGATTAGATTACTGCAATGCTCTACTCTACGGCTACCCGCATAAAGCACTAAATAAACTTCAATTAGTGCTAAACACGGCTGCTAGAATCTTGACTAGAACCAAAAGATTTGATCATTTTACTCCCGTGCTAGCCTCTCTACACTGGCTTCCTGTTAAGGCTAGGGCTGATTTCAAGGTTTTACTGCTAACCTACAAAGCATTACATGGGCTTGCTCCTACTTATCTCTCAGATTTGGTTCTGCCGTACATACCTACACGTACGCTCCGGTCACAAGACGCAGGCCTCCTTATTGTCTCTAGAATTTCTAAGCAAACAGCTGGAGGCATGGCTTTCTCCTATAGAGCTCAATTTTCATGGAATGGTCTGCCTATCCATGTGAGAGACGCAGACTCCGTCTCGAACTTTAAGTCTTTACTGAAGACTCATCTCTTCAGTATGTCCTATGATTGAGTGTAGTCTGGCCCAGGGGTGCAAGGGTGAACGGCAAGGCTCTGGAGCGACAAACCACTCTTGCTGTCTCTGCCTGGCCGTTTCCCGTCTCTCCATTGGGATTCTCTGCCTCTGACCCTATTACAGGGGCTGAGTCACTGGCTTACTGGTGCTTTCCATACCATCCCTAGGAGGGGTGCGTCACTTCCTGTCTGGTTTGTCGCCCCCTCAGGCTTGTGCAGTGGAGGGGATCTTTCGTGTGCTATACTTAGCCTTGTCTCAGGGTAGTAAGTTGGTGGTTGTTGATATCCCTCTATTGGTGTGGGGGCTGTGCTTTGGCAGAGTGGGTGAGGTTATATCCTGCCTGGTTGGCCCTGTCCGGGGGTATTGTCGAAGGGGGCCACAGTGTTTCCTGACCCCCCCCGTCTCAGCCTCCAGTATCTATGCTGCAATAGTCTATGTGCCGTGGAGCTAGGGTCAGTTTGTTAAATCTGATGTCATTAGCCGGTGTCTTGTGTGAATTTAAGTATGCTATTCAACTTCATTAGGGCAAAATGGACAGTGGAATCAACCAATCACATTTTTACTTAATGGGTGGGACCCTTTTTACAAAAATGTATGGAAACTTCTGCCTTAAAGGCCAACAGGTCACTGCGCAATAGCGAGCAGTAGTTTTCCCATGGTCTAGCTAACTAGCATTTGTTGTTGGCTAGTTTGCAGCAGGTGTTATCAAAGATAATGTTGTTGCTAATTTGATAGCTTTTCCCTTTCCAAGAATAACTTTCAACAAGAAGTTAAGTTTTAACTTATCATCTGGTGAGTGGAACTGTGTTTGTTATTGCAGCGCGCTTGCTGTTGTTAACTTATGTGTTTGAAACATTGTTGCATTTAATGTAGAACTGACAGCATTTTAGCAACATGTAATCTTATTAAAATCTGTTCATATACACCCCCAGGAAGAATATGACCCTTTTTAAAAACATTTTCTGACAAGTGACTACTTATATGGTATTTTTCACGTTTTTATAAATTCTCAGAATGTTTTGGAATTACGTATATTGGGCAATTGTAGCCTTTTCGTCCTTCTGCAGCTTGCCTGCCAATGCATGCTTGTCCCAACCAAGTACCCAAGCTAACCGGGTAAAGTTGGATAGCTTGCTAGCTACTTCCAGACAAATTATAGAACACCTCACTGACCATTTTACTCACCGTAGCAGAGCTGGTTAGGCTGTTCACATGTCATCTAGAGCGTTCTTGACTAACTATTACATTTTTTGTCTACATTTACTGACACCGGTCATATTCAGCGGGTGTTGCATTCATCAGTTGTTCTACACTCTGGCACACTCAGACAAGAGTGCTCTGAAATCGGAGTAGATAGCCAGAGTGAACAGTCGGATAAGCAATACCCCCTGGGGAAAGAAAGTGGGTATACGGTTTATACTTGCGTATACCCTCCACTACACCACCGCCCCTTTGTGTTTTACAAAAACTGCACTCTCCTACATTGTGCTGGCATTATGGTTGCTGTCCTTTCAGAATCACAAACCTGTCACACACCGAAGGCCTATATTATTATAGATATACTGGCTGTTAAGATACTGTATTAATGTTTCAAGAAAGGAGTGTATCCTGTATATCTGGCCAGGCGAAGCGGTTTTATGAACTAACTGAATGTAAGCTGATAATTATTAGTTTTTTACTCTGCTAGTCTCGGGAAGAAATTACAAGTCCTCACTGTCGGAGACCGAGGCAAGACCGAGTACAAATATATCTGACACAGAGACAAGACCGAGAGACTCAATGTGTGGTCTGGAGTACTACAATACTGCATTCAGTACAGACATTTTTAGATGGCTTAACTTACCCTGTCCCATGGCTCAATTTACCCCATACCCGGGATAAATTGTGCCAAGAGATCACTTTTTTTTGGGACAAGCTATGTTTTCAAAACTAATGTATAATGAATTGTGATTATTTCCAGGGATAAACAACATCTTGAAATATATGTATATATCTTTGTTAGAAATAATAATATATTTCCCTTGATGGAGTGATGCTTAATGTCTGTTCTTTCCCTTAACACATTCTTGTCTTCTTGCTTTAACTTCAATAACAGTTGACAGGCCCTATTGGGAAGATGTGGAGCAGTAATGAATGCTTGTGACTGTTAGTGGGTGTGAAAATAAGAGAAGTAGGTTTATGTAACTGCAATTTCAAAGGGCTGTAAAAACTTTATGAAAGTCAGTATTATGAGACTTAAGGTCTGGAGGCACTGTCCTACAGAACAAATGTAGGTCTATAAAAAATATGGCATTACAAACCCTTGCTGTGCAGTTCTGTCCTCTGGCAGATTCACGATGCGAACAATCTTTGCTTTGGATAAGTCATAGTTATCCATCAGATGACAAATTCAGGTCCCTGTGTTGGCCTACAGCAGAAAAAAGTAGACTGATGTGATCCTTGAATGTATTGACATTTTTAAAAGCATTTCCGTGGACAGATATAGGCCCTATATCAAAAGTTGTCAGTTAATATTTTAGACCTCTGATATAAAAGTGAAGGCTTGATGGTCTACATGAAGAAAAAGTATATTGAACTCAAATAACTATACGTTTGACATCTTCTTTGGCACTAAGCCCAACCATAACTCCTATCCAATTTGAGTGAATCTAGAAACAAACATAACGGTTAAAAGGCCAGTAACCGAAAGGTCGCTGGTTCTTAATCCTGGGCCGACTAGCTGGAAAATCTGTTGATGTGCCCTTGAGCAAGGCACTTAATCCTAATTGCTCCTGTAAGTTTCTCTAGATAATAGCGTCTGATATATTTACAATTTAGTCATTTATATTTACTGTTCCTCAGAAAAATCAACACCAACACGCATAAGAAACAGTTGACCCATTAAAAACATCCACCTCGTGCTTTATCACACAGTGTTTTCAGAGGGAAGACAACCATAACCAAGTGGTTACTCATTATTTGTTCATTATTAACACCAAATATCTTATGAAGGGTGTAGGTTACAGTAGAAACATGGCTACTTGACTAGGTAAACACACTGAGGCATGGGAAGTATGAAACACCTTGTGTCAACTCACAGGATGTTCCAAAGTGCCAGGATGTTGATGTTTTCATTTGGGGAGTAAGTGTCAATGTCTGCAAGATCACATGATGATAGTATTCTAGATAACAGAACTGATTATAATAGCATAGTTGTTACTATAAGACAAAAACACCACTGCATTTTTCTCTCATGTGGCCAAAACTCAATAGCATTCGCCACTAGGTAAAAATAGTAAGCAGATTCTGCATGGATGTTTCACCAGTAAAATTTGAAGAATTATCATTCATGATTGATAGTGAAGTGAAGGAGACTACAAAAATGTGTGCGTTAGAGGTAAAGGAACACATGCGCAGAAAGCGACCACCGAGTACAAATGTTCTGGTTGCAACACTCCGTACCGAGTTCCAAATTGCCTCTGGAAGCAACGTCAGCACAAGAACTGTTCATAGGGAGAACTGCTTCATGAAACGGGTTTCCACGGCCGAGCAGCTGCACGCAAGCCTAAGATCACCATGCGCAATGCCAAGCGTCGGCTAGAGTGGTGTAAAGCTTGCCGCCATTGGACTCTGGAGCAGTGGAAATGCATTCTCTGGAGTGATGAATCAGGCTTAACCATCTGGCAGTCCGACGGACAAATCTGGGTTTGGCGGATAGCAGGAGAACGCTACCTGCCTGAATGCATAGTGCCAACTGTAAAGTTTGGTGGAAGAGGAATAATGGTCTGGGGCTGTTTTTCATGGTTCGGTTTAGGCCCCTTAGTTCCAGTGAAGGGAAATCTTAACACTACAGCACACAATGACATTCTAGATGATTGTGTGCTTCCAACTTTTTGGCAACAGTTTGGGGAAGGCCCTTTCCTGTTTCAGCATGACAATGCCCCTGTGCACAAAGCGAGGTCCATACAAAAATGGTTTGTCAAGATCGTTGTAGAAGAACTTGACTGGCCTGCACAGAGACCTGACCTCAACCCCATCGAACACCTTTGGGATGAATTGGAACGCTGACTGCAAGCCAGGCATAATCGCCCAACATCAGTGCCCGACCTCACTAATGCTCTTGTGGCTGAATGGAAGCCCCCACAGCAATGAAGCCCCCATCCCCATGAGAAAAATCAGGCTACTCATCAGGAGCAAGGAAGATCATAGAACCATTTTCATGAACACAGTCATTGTCCCATATACATGTGGATGGATCAAGGCAACCCTCATGTCAAATAGGGGGTGTTGTCAGTGGAGGCTGCTGAGGGGAGGATGGCTCATAATAATGGCTGAAATGGAGTCAATGAAATGGCATCAAACACGTGGTTTCCATGTGGTTGATACCATTCCATCGACACCATTCCAGCCATTATTTTGAGCCGTCCTCCCCTCAGCAGCCTCAACTGGTGCTTGTATTTGTCTTGTATTTTTCCACATGTACAAGTGTGTTGTGTAAAATGGAAATGTGTTTTTTGCATATCCCACTTCTGGAGCAATAAGGGTTATGTGCCTAGCTCAAAGGCATATTGACAGATTTCACTTAGTTGACTCGAGTCAGGGATTCGAACGAGCAACCAAGGTGATCTATAATCGTGGTTTAGACCCAAGATATAGTGACAAAGCATGTTATGTTGGATAACATTTATTTATGTACTGTGTAAACCATTTTTTACAAGAATATACATTTCCTATCTGATAATCAGGTCCTTGTGTTAAATCATCCTGTAGATACAGTCATGTGAAAAAGTACACCCTCTGGAAAGTTTTTTTTTTTTTGGTACATATTTGGACAGATGGATACAGCGGGTGGTCTAAGTATTGAACACGTCACCATTTTTCTCAGTAAATATATTTCCAAAGGTGCTATTGACATGAAAAACCAAAACAAATAAGTTCAGAAATTAAGTTATGTGTAATAATGTGAAATGACACAGGGAAAAAGTATTGAACACATGAAGAAAGGGAGATGCAAAAAGGCATGGAAAGCCAAGACAACAGCTGAAAACTATCAGTAATTAAAAAGCAATCCAGCCCCCTGTCAGTGCAAATTAATATCAGCTGGTTCAGTCCCAACTGATGGCCTACAAAAAGGTCTCATTGCCAAGGTGTCACACAAGACACATCTCATGATGGGTAAAAGCAAAGAGCTGTCTCAAGACATTCGCAACCTAATTGTTGCAAAACATAATGATGGCATTGGTTATAGGCGCATTTCTAAGCTTTTATAATGTTCCAGTGAGCACTGTTGGGGCCATAATACGGAAGTGGAAAGACAATCATTTCACCATAAATTTGCCTCGACTAGGTGCTCCTCGCAAGATTTCTGACAGAGGAGTGAAAAGAATAATCAGAAGAGTTGTCCAAGAGCCAAGGACCACTTGTGGAGAGCTTCAAAAAGGCCTGCAATTAGCAGGTACTGTTGTCTCAAAGAAAACAGTAAGTAATGCACTCCACCGCATGGCCTGTATGCACGCTCACCACGCAAGACTCCATTGCTGAAAAAAAAGCATGTTGAAGCTCGTTTAAAGTTTGCTGCACAACATTTGGAAAAGCCCGTGAAATACTGGGAGAATATAGTGTGGTCAGATGAGAGCAAAATTGAACTGTTTGGATGTCATAATACACACCATGTTTGGAGGAGAAATGGCACTGCACATCACCCTAAAAACACCATACCAACAGTGAAGTTTGGAGTTGGGAACATCATGGTGTGGGGCTGCTTTTCAGCAAATGGTACTGGCAAACTTCACATAATTGAAGGAAGGATGAATGGGCAAATTTACCGAGACATTCTTGACATAAATCTGCTGCCATCTACCAGGATGATGAAGATGAAACGAGGGTGGACATTTCAGCAAGACAATGATCTCAAACACACAGCCAAGGAAACTCTCAATTGGTTTCAAAGAAAGAAAATAAAGCTGCTAGAATAGCCCAGCCAATCACCTGACTTAAATCCCATTGAAAAGCTATGGAAAGAAGATTCATAGAAGAGGCCCACGGAACCTTCAAGATTTGAAGACTGTTTGTGTGGAAGAATGGGCCAAAATCACACCAGAGCAATGCATGCGACTAGTTTCTCCATACAGGAGGCGTCTTGAAGCTGTCATTACCAACAAAGGCTTTTGTACAAAGTATTAAATAAATATCAGTAAGTGTGTTCAATACGTTTTCCCTGTGTCATTTCACATTATTACACATAATAATCTGAACTTATTTGGAAATATATTTACTGAGAAAAATGGTGACGTGTTCAATACTTATTTCACCCGCTGTATGTAATCTTCACTTCAACACTATCTGACCGAATGGAAAAAAAAGAATATCGAGACACAACTGACTTTACCCAGGTGTTGTCTGGCAAAGGTCAGTTTGCCAGACAACACCTGGGTAAAGTCAGTTGTGTCTTGATATTATTTTTAGAGAGCAGGGGCTTCTTCCTTCCTGACCTCCCATGTAGGCCAAGTTTGTGCAGTCTCTTTCTGACAGTGTACCCATGCAATTCGACATTGATTGTGGCAAGAGAGGCCTGTAGGTCCCTTGACGTTACCCTGGGGTTCGGTCATTCCGTCAGCTCTTGGTCTGACTTTGGTGGGACGACCTGTCCTAGGTAGTTTGCCAGTGGTCTGTAATTTTCGTTGGACAGTGGAATGATGTACTTCAAATTGCTTGGAAATGGATTTGTAATCCCTCCCAGACTCATCAATGGGCATCAATAATCTTTCTTCTGAGGGCCTCGGGTAGGTCTTCTGATCTTTGAATGATGTGTTACCACACACCCATATGGTTAAGACCAAACCAGACAAATGTATTTTTCTTTATGGAAGGCTGGACCGTCCTAAGTTTTTCTCTCTGTTTTCTAATCATTTGCACTTGCTTTGGTACACCTAATTTTAGCCATTTCATGTGATGGACTGTATAAGCTCACTTTCAATCCCCAAAGCCCTAGAGTTATCTTGATTACCTGGGAATTAAAAAATGAGGCTGTGAATTTAAACATTGGCTTCAGATTTCCACGTTTCCTCTCTGTACGTGCCATTTCCTGTTACTTTATCAAACCCATGTTTAGATTGGAAAAATCCTAGAGATTAACAGAAACATTTCTTGTGAAGCCAACTTTCGTTGCATAATGCTCTTATAATTGTGATTTTGAGATCTATCCACATCAAATCTGTCAAAAAATTACCTATTTTCAGATACAGAGAGAACATTCAAATCTGGGTCAATGTTAATCCATGCAGGTTGTACTTGCCTTTGAGATGTCGATCTGACCATTGTGCAGCAGTACGGGGCTAGAAAGGTAAGGGGGGGGGGGGATACTAGTCAGTTGTACAACTGAATGCATTCAACTGAAATGTGTCTTCCGCATTTAACCCAACCCCTCTGAATCTCTCTCTCTCACTCACTCACTCACTCACTCACTCACTCACTCACTCACTCACTCACTCACTCACTCACTCACTCACTCACTCACTCACTCATACCAGTGAATGTTCTTTTCATTTCATGTGCAGGTCAGTAGGCTAAGGCTTACTTGTCTACGATGTCATTTTGAGGCCACTTCATATCAAATTGAGGCCATCAGTAAGATTGGGTTTTATTAATTTGGCCAATGTTCATACATTTCCAGGAAAATATAACTTACCTAACTAACAGAAATTAAAGTGAGTTAGACGGAGATAGAAATCAAAGTGATGAGATGGAGCAAGATATACCATTCTCAAACACAAACAACACACACCCAACCTCAATGGTTAACTGGTCATGTATATATGGATTTGAGCATAAACGAAAACATGCCGTCTAAAATCATGTCATGTCAGACAGCCGACCAGACAAAGATCATCAGAACATTAAAAACCCACAACAAGGAAATGATTAGGGATGATACTAAGCACAGATATCAGGGCCCGACAGAGTCACAAGCCCTGACAGGGTGTTTATCATGGGGTTGGAGCAATTTGCATGGGTTTAGGAAGACTAGGCTTGTTTTTGTGTTTAAGCGAGCAAATGCGTCAGAGAATGACCCATCAAATTTAACCGGAACGCTTTGAGCTGATACCATCTGTAATTGAATTTATTTCTTGTTTGTTTACGGCCAGCTTCGAGCCCCATGGCAGGCTCGGAGAGGGTGATGAAAACCACCAAATAAAAATAAGGTTTTTATATTTTATATCGAAAGAAAAGAAAGATGCGGACGTGTCGAGGAAATTGATTTTTGTTGTGTATCTGCGAGGTTAGTGAAAATGGAATACAAGTGCAATAAGTGCAAAATTCCCTCTTCCTGTTTACTGTTTAACCAAAGTCAGGTTAGAGCAATAGGACATCTGCACTTGGAGACCATGCCCCTAAATGGTTATTGCAGTGTTGCAGAAAAGTAATTTGTAATCGACTGTTGTCTCTAACCGGATATGATGCTAGTCAGTGAAATGAATTTTCCATGTTTGTTTTAGACCAGACATACAGTATATCACTATACAGTAGTTGTACATTTTTTGCTTCTGTAAGAAACGCCTTTTTCTGAACATGATACATCTGAGACATAACTCCCCCCAAGACAGAGTTATGTAATTGGTATGATGCAGTGGTCAGGACTGTAATATTGACCCAAAACAAGTTTCAACTAGGTCTTGGAACCACTAACATAATAACTTATAGACCTCTGCTTATGGGAGCCCGACGAGCCGGCTGAGGCATGGGGAGCCCGACTGCCCACACTAACAAAAAACAAAAACAAAAAAAACATTCCATGATGCTTCCCTTTATAGAGGTGTTATTCTGTAACGTTGCGCTGAGGAGTCGGGAAGCAAGTTCAGGGAGTGAATAATTTAATAAATAAATGAACAAAACAAGGAACACAAAACAAAGCACAGACAGGAAACTGGAACCGTCAATAACACCTGAGGAAAGAACCAAGGGGAGTGACAGATATAGGGAAGGTAATCAAGGAGGTGATGGAGTCCAGGTGAGTGTCATGAGGCGCTGGTTCGCATGACGATGGTGACAGGTGTGCGGGAAAATCAGCAGCCTGATGACCTAGAGGCCGGAGAGGGAGTATACGTGACAGTCACACAGTGTTTCTTGGTAGTCTAAAACAAATCTACTTTGAAACAAAAGCATACACCTCACACACACAGTTATGAGCTTAAAAAAAAGAAGACACCTGTACCATGTCAGATATAGAGTTGAAGTGTATTACATTTTGAGTAATTTGACTGCAGGAAAAGGCTATTACAATTAAGTGCAGTTTCATATCAAATCTCCACCTCTTGATACAAAAGAGCCTGATAAGGTTTCTATGTTAACATAGCCCGTGCTTGGTTATGAAATTGTGGCCACTAAATGTGAAAATAATATGTTTGGTTATTGAACCAACTTAAATTCTTGATTTACAGGGAATTTATTGAAATGTTGATAGGTAATTCAAAATTAAAAAGTGAACTTGGAACAAGATGAAAAATGGGTTGTATTTCCATGAAACATAAGTTTGTATTGTTATTTATTAGGTTTACCAAAAGGGGAAAAGTAATTTGAGTGTTTAGAGAAATACAGTACTTTTTACACATTTTCTTAAGTTACAGCCTTATTCTAAAATATATTAAATATGTATTTTTTTTCATCAATCTACACACAATACCTCAAAATGACAAAGCGAAAACAGGTTTTTTAGAAATGTTTGCAAATTTATTACATTAAAAAACAGATACCTTATTTACATAAGTATTCAGGCCCTTTACTATGACACTCGAAATTGAGCTCAGGTAAATCCTGTTTCCGTTGATCCTCCTTGAGATGTTTCTACAACTTGATTGGGTCCACCTGTGGAAATTCAATTGATTGGACATGATTTGGAAAGGCACAGACCTGTCTATATAAGGTCCCACAGTTGACATTGCATGTCAGAGCAAAAACCAAGCCATGAGGTCAAAGGAATTGTCCATAGAGGCCCGTGACAGGATTGTGTCGATGCACAGATCTGGGGAAGGGTACCAAAAAATGTCTGCAGCATTGAAGGTCCCCAAGAACACAGAGGCCTTCATCATTCTTAAATGGAAGAAGTTTAAAACCACCAAGACTCTTCCTAGAGCTGGCCGCCCGGCCAAACTAAACAATCAGAGGAGAAGGGCCTTGGTCAGGGAGGTGACCAAGAACCCGATGGTCACTCCGACAGAGCTCTAGAGTTCCTCTGTGGAGATGGGAGAACCTTCCAGAAGGACAACCATCTCTGCAGCACTCCACTAATCAGGCATTTATGGTAGAGTGGTCAGACGGAAGCCACTCCTCAGTAAAAGGCACATGACAGCTCGCTTGGAGTTTGTCAAAAGGCATCTAAAGGACTCTCAGACCATGAGAAACAAGATTCTCTGGTCTAATGAAACCAAAATTGAACTCTTTGGCCTGATTACCAAGTGTCACGTCTGGAGGAAACCTGGTACCATCCCTACGGTGAAGCATGGTGATGGCAGCATGTTTTTGCTTTGTCAATATGGGTTATTGTGTGTAGATTGAGGAATAAAACAATTGAATCCATTTTAGAATAAGGCTGTAAAGTAACAAAATGTGGAAAAAGTCAAGGGGTCTGAATACTTTCCGAATGCACTGTAGGTTGCAACTTGAAATATAGGTTTGGTAATAATTAAATTACACAGTTGGCATTGAATCACATATTTGATCTTAACAAATGTAGTATTTTCAATTGAGAACCTAACTCATTTACTTGTAACCAGCTGAAGTAATTTTTTAGGTTGATCCAAAGAGCCGTTTTTTTTTTTACAGTGCTAGCTCTATGCACCATAGAGGGAAATAATTGTCAGTATTTGTCGGTCAATTAGCCTAGGGCCTAACAAAGAAGATAAAAGAGAGAGCTTTCAAGATGACTAAGTATAAGCTTCAATGGTCTTATATGAAAGCACCAAAGGTAGCCTTATGTCATCCCCAGCTGCCCCCAGGATGGTCTTACAGTTGCTTATGGAGGAGATTGTGACTGCTTCTGTGGCTGAAGTTTGAGTACAGTTCTAGACTGCTGGAGTCAACTAGGCTGCACAGATTCAAACCGTTGTACTTCATGAGACAAGTTCTTAGCAGATGTAGGCCTATAATTTGCTATTGAGAATAATATTATTTCTTAGGGCGAGTCAACCAACAACAACAGAGGTTCAACATAGACCCATAAAGTTAAAATACAAGTTCAGCAATGTCATGTAGATTATTGTATAATGGTATTATATATTATAATTACAATATCATAATAAACATGTGACATAATAATTGAGGCTACTGTTCGTCCTTATTGAGCTGTTATTGTCTATTAATGTTCTGTATTATGTCATGTTTTGTGTGGTAGAGTAGCTGCTGCTTTCGCAATAAGCTAAAGGGGATCCTAATAAAATACCAGGTTCAACTTGTAAATAACATTGTATTATTGTGCCATTAGCCTACATCTCTCCCCAATGCTGAATTGAACTGTCCTGCCATAACAAAATGACCTTTCTTTGTTGGAAGTTGACATGATCACATATTAAGTTACAAGGTGATCGTTCGACCATGGTCTCTAGCTCCTTTCCCTACTTTAAACAAACAAAATGTATTAACAAATCTGACAGGGGCGGATAAATGGTGTCCTGATGACTCCACCTAGCATAATTATGGAAGGCCTCTAATATATTGTGTTAATGCAGGAGGTAGGAACTAAAAAATGTTAGTAGGGAGCGGTATGGAACGGACCCATGTACCAATGCTTTTTGATGATGTCAGTTATGATAACTGGTAGCTCAGATGGTAGAGCATGGCGCTTGCAACGCCAGGGTTGTGGGTTTGATTCCAACGGGGGATCAGTATGGAAATGTATGCACTCACTACTGTAAGTCGCTCTGGATAAGAGCGTCTGTTCACTTGTAAAGGTTATTGTATTGTCTCACCAGCTTGCACAGATGCTCCTCAAAACTGGACATCGACATAATTGATCGTAGCAAATCTCAAAATAATGACACAAAAATGGACGCTTGCGAGTAGTAGAAGGGAAGTAGCAGAACGTCCATCTCTTCCCTGTTTTCACCACAAGGGTTCGAGGGAAAGATGTGATGTAGACACAGGGGCAAACTTCCGTTGCAAAACTCACTCAATACTGCCCCTCAGTCTTTGCAAGGAATGATACGTTGGGTCTCAATTTCCAGGTAGAAAAAACTGCATTGAATGACGGAGCGTATTACAAGGAGCCCCCACTTTTGTGATAAAAAAACCCCGACATTGTAACACTGCGCTACGCTCCGCTGGCCGGGCGAGGATAATCAGCATCTCGTCAGCAACACTAAAAAAATACTTCCAGGTAACGGAATTTTGAAGATGTTCTAAATAAAGGTTTCCCATGTAATAATAGAAAGTGTAAATAGCCTTTATGTATTCATGATATGTGAAAGATAATAGTCTAAACATTAACAATGATTCATATTTGTTCATATTTAAGAGACATTTCCATTACATTTGGGTTTTAAAACATGTTCTGAGGTCAAATAAATGCCCCCAATGCAAATCACTGTATATGAAATACATATTGGCTTTTAGAGCAAAAACTATTCTAGGTGCCACAGTAAAAGTATTGTAGGGAATACTCAGTAGAATGTATTTTTTTAGACCAGAGGAAAGAGTGCCTGCAACATCTGGTCTCCCATCCAGGGACCGACCAGGACCAACTCTGCTTAGATTCAGAATCAAGCCAGCAGTGGGATGCAGGGTGGTATACAGCATGTATATACATTACATGACCAAAAGTATGTGGACACCTCGTTGAACATCTCATTCCAAGCTCCCGACGAACAGTTCTTCTGCTGACGTTGCTTTCAGAGGCAGTTTGGAACTCGGTAGTAACCGAGGATAGTGTGTTGCTGGAGTTTTACTGTGGTCAAACAGCTTAAAATGGGGTGCCTGGATACTATACATTACAAATATAGCACTGTACAGGAAAAACGTTCTTTGTGCAGAATTTTCTTTCTTACGTTTTTCTTTCAGTGATTGCAGTAACTAGATTTCATCAGAATCCAAAAAAGTTATTTATGCCTTGTTCAGATGTTATGTTTCTCAACACTGATGAATCTACTCCAATGCCACTTCTGTTCGGAGCGGCCAAACATCAGAGGTCGGCGTTGGCTATTAATTCCCTGTGCACCTTCTATGGGACAGTATTATGTAATGACAATGCAAGTTGCTCCCTCTGTGGAGCTTGAGTTTTTGATGTACAGTTGTTGTCTTAACTAATCACCTGCTAATAGTCTGCACTTGCCACCTCCATTCACGTAAGGCAAGAGTGCATGAAAGTGGTGTATGGAATGGCATTTTATTTCACACTAGGATAAGCAACAATAAAATATTTTTAAGGGGTTTTTCTAACTGATATTCAACACAAAAACAGTTAATTAATTTCTTGTTTTGGAATTAATATAACATGCAGGATTAAATGTAGGCATTACAAGAAAGACTGAGTAATAACCAACAGGCTGTTCGACACAGCCCCCCTGAAAAACTGAACATATTTGGTTAGTAGAACCCCGACTGAGTAACGCTTTCTTTTTACCAGTGTGTGGTCTAGCGATGACAAAAATATGAAGTATATGAAAAAAATATGAAAATCAATATGAATATGATTTTGGCCCACATATTTGCAACATCTTTGGAGATTGACAGTGACAACATAATATTTTAAAAGGGTAGCTTTCCATGGTGCTGATATGCGTCTCACTCTTCAGATTTCAATTTAACATTTCCTATGACCTAGCTTTTTGTTCAAACTCACCTGTTTTGTATTCTAGGGACTCTACTGAGTAGTATGGACACACAATCAATCGTTTTTCCTGTACACTGCAATATTTCTACTGTATAGTGCCCTTTTGTTTTGTTCTAACTCATCTGATTTGTAATCTATGGACTAGTGAGTAGACTGGATCCTGGTTTTATGGACACACAATCGATTGTTTTTTGTTTGTCAATTTGTTTGTGGAATACAACAAGAATACAGTAAGACTTGTCTTAAACATTACATTTCAAAATTGCATCCTTGAATAATAGCACCAATAAAACAATTTATTTTGAAAATGTGTAATTAACATATGTTTTTACCAGTAGGCTATTATTATGTTATTGACATTAATTTACTTAAGCTCCACCTTATAATACTCTTTATTTTGTATAAAGTAGTAATTCACTTTAGTTTTTCCCCATGTAGTTATACATTTTTCTCGTTATGCAAACCTGCAAAGAGATTGATTTTGTATCATACACATTGTGTTTTACCGCAGACTTTTAGTTTGAAGGCAAAATCCAAAAACCAGAAGACTTAATGTGGATAGGATCCAGCTAGTGTTGCTGCCATGACGCTAATGTTAGGCTACATGTGGTTTGCTGATGCTGGAGGAAAGCTGGGCTCAGCATTAGCAAGCCGCACGTAGCGCCCTGGACCAGAACTACATCTTTAAGCCAATAACACTTCATAATGAACTACTATGTTGCCTAAAGTCTCACTGAAATCTCTTCTCCCTCTCTAACAGCATGGACAGCAGTGGTATGGATGTGAACCAGGAACTGACCAAGCTAAAGACTAAGATCCAAGACACCAGGGAGAAGATCCTAGCCATGCCTGAGATAAGAGTCCAGTCCCAGGGAGCAACAGGAGCAGCTGAGGACCATGGGCTGAGCAGGTGGACAGAGAGGAGGCTGGTGGGAGGAGCTACAGGAGGACAGGCTCATTGTAATGGCTGGAATGAAACAAATGGAATGTGTGGTTTCCATATGTTTGATGTGTTTGATACAATTCAGCTGATTCCATTCCAGCCTTTACAATATACACCAAGACACAGCTCCTACAAAAATACAAGGGCCTCTGTGTGTTTGACTCTTCCAAATCATAGAGGGACAGGGACAACATTATGGTGAATGGATTATCAGGGTATTGACTGAAAAGGTGAAGCATATCATCCAAACTGATTTCACTAGGTTTCACTGTTGTTTCACTTCAAGTGAAATAATGGTACGTGCAGCGTTCAGTCTGGTTTAACAAGGCTACAAAAGACTGAGCTTATGATGCCAAATGTGTTCATCATTCAGTGAATTCTGTATTATGTCATGGCTGCTTTCAATTTAGTTAAGCAATGACTGCGTAATAAGCAGTGTTTCCCAACTCCAACAGTACACATTTTGGTTGCAGCCCCGGACAAGCACACCTGATTCAACTTGTCAACCAATCATCAAGCCCTCAATGAGTTGAATCAGGTGTTTTTGTCTGGGGCTACAACAAAAATGTGTGCTGTTGGGGGACTGGAGGAGTTGGGAACCACTGTAATATAGGGCAGTTAGAGAACAAAATGACCACGAATAACAGCTGATAAGAGGTGTTAAATAGTATATATTTTGCAGATTGTATGGTTGTATTTATGACATATTATCTTCTCAGTCATGTATGCTAAGTATTCACTGACAACAATGATTGATAGACATATCAAAGCAAATTCCTAGACAGGCCAGCCCATTGTAGTATCATTGTTGTTCAGGTGCCGTACTGAATGCGCAGTGCCCGGAATTCACACCCATCCATATTTACAATGTGACGCCTCTGTACAAATGGGGGTGAGGGCTGTGAAATTCGTCCCCGAATTGTTCATATTGTAATGTTTCATTTTGGTACACCGTGGTCTTTGGAATATTTCTGTAAGATCTATTTAATACAGGATGGTACACGGCCTATAATGGTTCTGGGCAGTTGGCCAATAGTACAACCTGCTTGTGTCCTATGATAAGGCATCATAGAGCACTAAATAATATTGGCAAACACAAATCAGTCACCTGCCAAGAGAGAACTGTGCATATTAATCGTCATTGTAATAATGCATTTCAGCCATTAAACCAGACGGACGAACCGAATGTTACAGAAGGCAGGGGGATTATTTTGTTGGAACGGTTGTAGAAGATCATGTCCCAGTCTTTGTAGGATAATCAAGACATGTCACCGTTCTTGTGTATGAATTTACAGGATCAGGCTGTTTTCTTGTTGGATGTCGGTTTAGAATAGGACTACAGTATGTGCTTTAGTCTGGTAGGAAAGTTTTGTTTCTGTTCTTTTGGAAGAGATTACATGTACCAACTGTTATGTTTTTTACCGTGCCATGGTGTGGGCAGAGGCATGTAGGCCATGTACCAATTGTTATGTTCCGTGCCATGGTGTGGGCAGAGGCATGTAGGCCATGTACCAACTGTTTTTTTTTCGTGCCATGGTGTGGGCAGACGCATGTAGGCCATGTACCAACTGTTATGTATTCCGTGCCATGGTGTGGGCAGAGGCATGTAGGCCTAGGCCCCTCAAATTCAACTCTGGACCTTGAAGCCAGTTCCACTCTTTAAAAAAAAATGGTTCCCCTGTAATAAGGGACTGATTTAGACCTGGGACACCAGGTGGGTGCTGCTCAGGTAGAACAGAGTCAGAAGGCTCCGGACCTTTTTGAGTAAATACCCCTGTCCTAGGCTATACATTCTTTCCATGCTTTATTGTGTGAAATTTCACACGTTTGTGTTTGGCCCCAAGAAGAGAGCCATCTGCACACTGCAAAGTTCCTCTTTGAACTCAGAACTCTATAAATAATATATATTTATTGTAGTATGTAGGCCTATAAAAATATGTATACACTATGTCCTTGTTTTTGAAAGAAAAGCAAATTTTTTGTCCGTTAAAATAACATCAAATTGATCAGAAATACAGTGTTGTAAATGACTATTGTAGCTGGAAATTTTTAATGGAATATCTACACAGGCGTACAGAGGTCATCAGCAACCATCACTCCTGTGTTCCAATGGTACGTTGTGTTAGCTAATCCAAGTTTATAATTTTAAAAGGCTAATTGATCATTAGAAAACCCTTTTGCAGTTATGTTAGAAAAACTGTTGTGCTGATTAACAAAGCAATAAAACTGGCCTTCTTTAGACTAGTTGAGTATCTGGAGCATCAGCATTTGTGGTTTTGATTACAGGCTCAAAATGACCAGAAACAAAGAACTTTCTTCTGAAACTCATCAGTCTATTCTTGTTCTGAGAAATGAAGGCTATTCCATGTGAGAAATTGCCAAGAAACTGAAGATCTCTTTGGGATGAGATGTTGTCCACATACTTTATGTTCCATCACTGGGTAATAGTTCTGACATCAATTAGGCTAAATTCTTTTTCAATCAGTAAACATGTGGAATGGAAGGGGACCATTTGGCTAGCAATTGTCTTTAATACTAAACTGCTCATTGCAGCTTATGTCATTAATTCATGCTTTGATGTTTAGCTTTGGTAGTTCCCCTGGATCTCTAGGCCTACTATTAGATGTAGGGAGTGATGAGTGAAGAGTGGGCCATTTCAAAACGCTTTTAAGAGAAGAGAACATGAAGAAACGTAAGATTCAGATTATTTGTATTTATTTTTTTCAGTCATTTTTCTTTTTTTTGCAAAAGTTGACTGACACAATAAAATATACATTCACAGTAAAAAATTGTTCAGATTGCAACATTCAAATTGAATTATCTGTTATAAATGTATAACAAAATGTAAACAATATTATTAACATTGAACACGCCAGGAGTCTCTTTTCTCCCCTGTCTGTAAAGGCAGACGTCAAAACAACACATTTTACGCATATGTGAAGATTTTAAGCCACATCACATAAGGCTCTTAACAGAACAAAGTAACATTCTTAAAAGTCTCATGTACATGCGCTTCCACTTGTGCGGAGTGTCTGAATCTAGACAGTGTCATTGCGCCTGACGCACATCGGCATCGCTGTCTTAAGTGTCCCCACTACGGAGCGACGGTAAGCGACATGGGCAGCCTTGCGCGCCCAAGCCCCGTCTGTCAGCTGCATCACAAATGAAGCATATCCTTTTCGGTTTCAAGATATTCTATGAGATTCATCTCACAGTCTTAGCTGATAATACATCTCTCTTTATCCTTTCCCTGCCCGCCGATCGCTTTCTCCTTTATGTACATCAAGTCACTGTGGACGCTTGGGCGCCGGGCGAATGGTGCCACGATGCCGTACGCGTCTCCATTGTCCTTCTTGTTCTTATTCTTCAGGGACTTACTGCGAAGCATGTCGCAATACTGCACCGAGACCTTACGGTGGAGGTCCGGGCTCATCTCATTGGGTAGCTTGGCCATGGTGAATAGGGTCTGGAACATTTGGTCCACGTTGGTGTTGCACTTGGCTGAGATCTCAAAGTATGCGCACTGCTCGTCTCCCGCCACCAACTGCTCAATCTCTTCCTTCTGCACCTCCCGGTAAAACTCCCGGTCGCCCTTGTTTCCGCAGATAACCAGAGGAACGTCAATGTTCTCCTTGGTCTTGTTTTTCAGGCACGACTTGGTCTCAATGATCTGTTGCTTGAGCCTCTGCACCTCCTGGAAAGAGGCTCTGTTGTCTAAGCTGAAGACCAGGATAAAGACATCACCTGAAGGGAAACAAGAAGAGCAACGAATTTAGTATCAGAGCTTCTAAGAAACACATTAACACAGACGACAGTGTTTCCATGCGTAATGGCACCAGTGGCGCGTTGTGCGGCGAGGTTGCCAAAATGCAGTCGCAATAACTAAAGATGGAATATTTACCTGTCAGTATGGATAGTCTCCTCATAGCAGGGAACGGGTGGTTGCCTGAGGTATCCAATATGTCCAGTTGGTATACATCTCCCTTAATGCTATACAGTTTCCTGTGAAAGTCCTCGATGGTCGGCGTGTACTGCTCCTCATCGAATCTCCCGTTCAGAAACCGGGACACGATGGCTGTTTTGCCCACCTTGGTGGATCCCAAAATCACCATCCTACAGCAATTCTTTGCCGGGATATCAAAATCGTTCTCTGAAGGGGACATTTTCTTGATCATGATTATAAAGTAGGCTAGCCTAAACAGTTGCGTAGAGTGAGTCCAATGTGTGCGGACTCTTCGTTTCGTTTGATAGATTCAGCCAAAGTTGGATTCAACAGTAGGCTATCGTTCAATAGTTCAGTCCGCTCAGTTGCGTCTGTCTGAACTACGGAGAGTGCCGGATATTTAAACTGAAAGCGGAGCCCTCCCTCTCCCGACGTCACAGTGCTCTATTGGGCAGAAAGTAAATGTCATAGTTGCCCGCTGAAGCATCAGTCAGTTCCAGTCTGAGACTATGAGAACGGCATGTCCAACTAACTACCTTGGGGACTAGGGCAGCTAAGCATTGTAGCTTAAAGCACACGAGAAGACGGAGATAAACTATTGACCCGACTTTGACAGTTGGCCATCTGCATATTTGTCCATATCTATTGTTAGAAATATTGTGCGTAATGCCCGCTTTCTGCACTATTACTTTGTTAATAAATTACACCATTTCCGTCATTTAGACAACTCTGGGACATTCTGTTTGGAATGATGTTGGACCTTGAACAACTTTAGTAATATTAAATCTACAGAACAGAAATGTGACTCAAAATAGCCCTCTCCATAACGGGCATTTCCTATGCGTCAGAGCAGTGGGCCTAGACAATCTATCATTTGACCATTTAACTGTTTCAGATCGTTTGTTTGATTAAAATGAAAACTGTCCGTGAACATTCAGACAGGTGGACATTAACATGTCATTCCAGACATTGCACTGAACTAATTGAATTAAAGTGTAACAAAACGTAGCCTAGTGTTATTCAACAGTGCACTCAGTTGATTACTATTAAACTAACACTAATACGTTTTGTTAAAGGGACATATTGGTTTCCTTACCCTGTGCGCACTCTATGGATAAGGTATGAGAGCAATCCATGCTTTGGTTTTGTTTACCTGGCCACTGTTTCAAACTGTTTAGCATATGTGGCACAAATCCAATGCAAGTCAATGGTACCTATATTAGTTTTTTCGCGCTTCATGTCCAATTCATCTTAAAGTATCCACAAATTAATCGTTTTTAATTCAAGGCACCAGTTGAAAGAAGTCTGTCATAAAAGTGGTGTTGTGCACAGAGAACATTTGTGTATTTACAATGCCTACCACAAGGGGGCACTCATGTTATGACCCACACAGGTGCTTTGGCAAACATGCTTTGTGTGATTATTAACCATAGAAGCAGTATTTAGAGATGGTTCCCTCAGTGTGTGGCTGCATAATGCATAGACGTTGTGTGTACACACATCTGCCTTACATGTGTTCCTGTATGCATATATAGGGGGTGCTTATATTTGTCCTGTTTCACTGCATGTACAAGTGTGAGGTGTGAATTGGAAATGTGTTTCCCTCTGAGACTAGGGTCACAGCCAAGGATCAGCCATTGTTGACGTCAACCCTAGAGCAATTAGGGTTAAGTGCTTTAGTCAAGTGCAGATCAACATATTTTGTTTCACTTTGTCAGCTGGGGATTCGAACTAGCAACCTATCAGTTACTTACTGGACCAAAACTCTAACCGCTAGGTCAGCTGCCGCCCAGTAGGTAAGTACGTGCCTCAGCTGCCTGTGTCTCTATCACTATTTAAACAAACAAATACATTGTGTGCTGATGTTCAGAACCCAATAAACAGTCATCTCGTAAAGCCAAAACTAAAATAATCTGTTATTGCATCAGATGCTAGATTACGCTTCGAACACACTGACTGTGTTTTTGCGTTTTGGTACACCAGAAGTACATTAATTTCCAATGGAACGCTGTGTTTTCCTTACAGCATTGCGTTGCAGAGGCAGTTGCAGTGAGTTGTGTGTGGTGCATATGTTGGATTTATCAAACATATGCGTCAAACTGTATGCGTAAACAGGTTGACGGAAATGGTAGCAGAAGGTGATTGTTGAACTTTTGTTGCACACATATCTAGATGATGCTGCATACTATTTTGCGCAAAAGCACAGTCGGTGTGTTCAAAGCCTTAGGTTTATGCGTATGTCATCGGTTGACTGATTGATATAACATATGATGTGGTTAGCTGTTACGTAAAATAACTATCCAGGTGTTTTAAGATCAAGCATGCGTCAGCAACACCTGGGCAGACAGATAGACAGACAGACAGACAGCACATTCGATATACTAAAAGAAATGAAAAAAGATACAACTGACAGGATACTAAATGCATTCCTGAGTGAATGACTACGTAAATTAAGTCCAAGAATTAGTTACAATATTGCACGTGATATGATATAAAAACTGTACATGAATATGTATATACAGACCTGAATGAATAAATAAGTCCTGAGTGAATGAGAGATTACAGACCAGAGTTACTCACGGATGGATGCATAATTGTTAAACTAGGTTCTAACACCCCAACAGTTCCAGGTCTATGTTGACGACGGCACGGCACCCCGGTGAGGCATTAAATAGTCTAATAGCCGCCAGCAGGAAGGACCTCCTGTAGCGCTCTCTGGCACACTGTGGTGGGATCAGACTGTGACTGAAGGTGCTCCTCTGTGTCATAACCATGTCATGCAGAGGGTGGGTGACGTTGTCCATGATGGCCAGCAGTTTGGCCAGGATCCGTCTCTCCGCCACCTCCTCTAGAGTGTCAAGGCTAATCCCCAGAACAGAGCTAGCCTCTCTAATCAGCTTATTTACCCGGGAAGCATCACCAGCTTTTATGTTGGCGCCCCAGCACACCTTGGACTCCCAGGAACTTGTATAACCCAACCATTTCCATCCCCTGTACAGGGACTGCAGTCAGTTGGGCCTTGGTTCTCCTGAAGTCCACCACCATCTCCTTTGTTTTGCTGATGTTGAGCTGAAGGTGGTTCTGCTCACACCACAACACAAAGTCACTGATTGCGCTCCTCTACTCCTCCTCCTGCCCACCCCTGATGCACCCTACAATTGCGGAGTCATCCAAGAACTTCTGTAGGTGGCATGTTTCAGAGTTATATCTGAAGTCCGAGGTGTAGAGGGTGAACAGGAAGGGGGACAGGACCATTCCCTGGAGGGCCCCTGAGTTGCTCACTGCCCGTTCTGACACACAGCTCTGTAGTCGCAGAAATTGTGGCCTACCGGTCAGGTGGTCCGTGACCCAGGGGACTAAGGGTGCTTCGACTTTCATCCTCTTCATCTTCTCACCCAGTAACAGGGGCTGAATGGTCAACAAAAACAACATAACCCTCACAGTGCAACCTGCATTGTCCAGATGAGAGTAGGCCCTCTGCAGAAGGTAGATGATTGCATCATCCACCCCGATGTTGCACTGATATGCAAACTGCAGGGGGTCCAGTGATGTACACACCAGGGGTCTGAGGTGAGCGAGGACTAACCTTTCCAGGGTCTTCATGATGTGGGATGTTAGCGCTACAGGTCTGAAGTCATTCAGGACAGTGGGGTGCGCCTTCTTGGACGCTGGGACGAGGCAGGATGTTTTCCACAGCACAGAGACCCTTTCTAGGCTCAGGCTAAGGTTTAAGTGTCGCTGGAATATTCCACACAGTTGGTCAGCACAGACCCTAAGCACCCTTGGGCTGATGCCATCAGGGCCTGCCGCTTTCCACGGATGTAGTCTCTCCAGCTCTCTCTTCACTTGGTTGGTGGTGAAAGCCAGCCCAGGTGGGGAGGTGGGGGGGAAGGGGGGTGTTGAAGATTAGTCCAGAGGGAGCAGGGGCGGAGGTGGGGTCGCTGATTGTCTCAACAGAAGTGTTGTGAGCAAAGAGGGGGTGGGACAGCTGTGAGGGTGTGTGGCCTGGGGAGCTGGAGGGGAGGTGGACAGGGCCAGTATCGAACCTGTTAAAAAATTGATTCCGCTCATTGGCTCTGTCCTGGGTCCCCTCCGTCTGCCCACATTTTGACTTTTTGAAGCCAGTGATATTTCTCATACCCTTCCACACCTCTCTCACCTGGCTCTGCCTCAGCTTGTCCTCCATCTTCTCCTTATACCCTCTCTTCACCTCAGCAATCCGCAACTTCAGCTCCCCTTGGACGCATTTCAATTTGTCCCTGTCCCCCTCCTTGAAGGCCCTCTTCTTCTCATTCAGCAGGGCCTTCAGGTCGCTGGTGACCCAGGGTTTATTATTTGGAAAACAGCGTACCTTCCTGATGGGTACAGTGTTGTCTACACTAAAATTGATATAGTCCGTTATGCAGTCAGTAAGTCCATCGATGTCCTCCCCATGAGCTTCACAGAGCACATCCCAGTCTGTTGTTTCAAAGCAGTCCTGTAGGGCCTCATTCGCCTAATGGTCCTAGTGGTCGCAGGCTGCTGTTGGACCATAGGCCTGTAGAGTGGGGTGAGGTGGACAAGGTTGTGATCCGATCTACCGAGGGCAGGGAGTGCAGTGGAGTTGTATGCATCCTTCACATTAGCATATAAGTCCAGAGTTGTATTATTCCTGGTTGGGCACTTCAAGAACTGTTTGAACGTGGGAAGCTTGAAGAGAGAGATGCATGGTTAAAATCCCCCGAAATGGCAAAGAAAGCACTGGGATGCGCTGTCTGTAACCTCGCGATAACAGATTGGATGACGTCACATGCTGTGTTTGCGTCAGCGGAGGGCGGGATGTAAACAATAACAGCAATGGCCGCCGTGAATTTCCTCAGCAAATAGTAGGGTCTCAGGCTAAAAAAACTCTTCCTTAAGAGTAATATTACACCATCTGTTGTTAACTAATAAAGCCAGCCCCCCTCCCTTACACCCAGTCACCCATTAAAACAATACTTGAGTAAAAGTCTAAAAGTATTCGGTTCTAAATATACTTAAGTATCAAAAGTAAATATATTAAGCAAAACAGACCACAGTTTTCTTGTTTAAAAAATGTACGGATAACCAGCTCCAACACTCAGACATAACTTACAAAAGATGCATTTGTATTTAGTGAGTCTGCCAGATCAGAGGGAGCAAGGATGACCACGTGTTCTCTTGATAAATCCGTGAATTGGACAATTTTCCTGTCCTGCTAAGCATTTAAAATGTAACAAGTACTTTTGGGTATCAGGTAAAAATGTATATTATTTTCTTTAGGAATGTAGTGAAGTAAAAGTAAAAGTAGTCAAAAATATAAATAGTAAAGTAAAGTACAGATACCCCCAAAAACTACTTAAGTAGTATTTTTACTTAAGCAATTAACACCACTGGGTAGAACAAAACACAACTATGTTTTTTCACATCCCTAATGCCTCCCATATATGAAATGTATGGTTGTGTAGAAATAATTTACTGCAAAAGTGGTTAAATTGATAGATATTGTGGCACGCACCCTAAACTCAAAAATGACAGAACATGCCTGGCTGGAGGGGGATGAGTCACATAAGCTCATGTAACCCAATAGTGCTGATATTGCAGAATTTGAACTAGTGGAGTGGGCCTATCGAGGACAGGTGTTTTTGATGATTGGCCACTAGCCTAGTAATCAGTATGTAACTTCAAGCCTCCCTGAGGTGGAGGGGGGCAGAGGCATCCCCGCTGGTTGACTCCCTGAAGTGGACTTCCAAGTGGGACGTGTGCCGTCCTCTCAGAGGAACCCCTGGTGGGTTGTGAAACAGAGAGAAACCAGAGGTACTGTGACCCAATGTACCCACAACCTGTTCATGATGACTTATCCAGGGTCTCTCTGACCCTGAGCCTGGTACACAGGTCTCTAACTGATGACCCAATATTAGAAACAGGTCAATTTGACCTCCCACCCCCAATAATATACCATGATGAGCTTGATTGATTGAAAGAAAAATCCCCACTCAAAATCCCCCCGCTGCCAAAAAGCTTTTGATTGTGCCCGGTCCCCAGAGGCAGCCGGCCGGTTCGTGGTAAAGTGGAAAAGAGTTGAACAGGAGAACGGGGAAAAAGGCAAGGAACCTCTCTTTCCCTTTTCATCATCTCCCCAGTGGCGCAGTGGTCTAAGGCACTGCATCTCAGTGCAAGAGGTGTCACTACAGTCACTGGTTCAAATCCAGGCTGTATCACATCTGGCAGTGATTGGGCGGCACACAAGTGGCCCAGCGTTGTCTGGATTTGTTAGGGGTAGGCTGTTCTTGAATTTTAAAAAAATCTCACTATGCAAACATTAGCTAGCATCAAAGTTGGCACAGTATCTTCCCCTTTTCAAATGCAGTTTATTTTTTGTTTTACATTTTAGTAGTCTATCTTATCCAGAGTGACTTACAGGACCATTTTTTTTTTCACGTAGTTGGTGAGGGATTCAAACCAGCAACCATTCAGTTATTGGACCAACACTCTTAACTGCTAAGCTACTTGCTGCCCTATAATAGTCTGGTACTATGTAGTCAGCTAGCTAGCTATACATATTGCCAGCCAGTAAATAAATAAATAATTTAGCTAATAAAAGCAGAATCTAATTTGTGTTAATAAGCTAACCGCAAATGTCCCCTGCCCTTTCCGAAATTCAAAATATGCGAAACCCTGGAAATCGTGATTTGTCCCAATTATCCATTATGAAAAAATATGCGCACCGGAACAAAGTTCTTTGTTAGTCACCGCATCCAGATGCCATACTGTTTCGTGCGTCTGTCTACTTTTAGATGTGGTAGGACAAGGTAAAACAAAACACAACCATGTTCTTTCACATCCCTAATGCCTCCCATATATGAAATGTATGGTTATGTAGAAATATTTTACTGAAAAAGTGGTTAAATTGATCGCTATTGTGACACGCACCCTAAACTCAAATAGTGCAGAATATGCCTGGCTGGAGGGTTTCGAAACGGCAACCTTTCAGTTACTGGCCCAACGGTTAATCGCTAGGCGACCTGCAGCCCTATAATAGACTGGTACTATGTAGTCAGCTAGCTAGCTATACATATTGCCAATTTAGCTAATAAAAGCAGAATATAATTTGTGTTAATGAGCTAACCCCATCATTGTTAAGGCCAGCCATTTTTGTCATATAATAATGGTATTTGGTCATATGATTATGGCAGGGGTCAAAGACAGGCAGTAGTGAGAGAGAGAGAGTGTCACCCATGTTGAGGCAGGGAGAGGGCGAACAGGTCGTCAGGTGAGAATTTAAATTATAAGGCACTATCAGTTCAACTCATCTTTGCTGACTGTAGCCCAAATGCTTTAACAAATGTTGTTGCCCACATTCGGATTTAATTTGATTATAATGGAAGGGGTCAGTGAGAGGGAAGAGTGGTGAAGTGTACACAAAGAATAATGGGTTTTGACATTTAAAGGGCTCAGTTCAATCAGATCTGCTTTAGCCAACATCCGCATTGAGTATGACAGATTCTTTCCTTCAATGATTTTTCAATTGGAGCGTAATTATTTCTATATAGCCTACACTTTCTGAACTAATAACAGGAGTGGGGTGGGTGTAGCTTCGGGACAATGATGCAAGAGCAGCTGCTCACCAATTGTATGGTTCCAAAGTCTGACACTGCCAAAACATCCGGGTGTGTGCTATTACTAGTTAAGGCTTGATCTCATTGAATATCGGCCTAGATGTATAAAGATGGGGTGTGGTGGTGACTTTCTGAACTGTTAAAGAGATCCTCCGGTACTTTTGTATTCTTTTTAACCAGTAGTTCTGAAAGTAGTGCTCATGAGCCAAAACTGGTCCCCGAAAATTGCATACTATGTCACATATGTTCAGATATGTGTACCAAGTCATTGCTTGCTCTCTTGCTCTTCTGTGTGTGCATCTTGCTACGGGTCACTCAAATGACGAGGGGCTGAAGCTTACTGGCTGAAACTCAAATTGATAGGGGGCTGGCCCAAGTGGGGAATAATGGAGGGGAAATGGCGCAGCACAGCTTCCAGAAAACAGTCGCTTTAAAACTAGGGATTTTGTGGTTAATTGAGTTAAGACAGTAATTCTGCTCATCGATTATGGATGTATGTTATGCATGTACAGTTGAAGTCAAAAGTGTACATACACTTAGGTTGAAGTCATTAAAACTCATTTTTCAACCACTTCATAGATTTCTTGTTAACGAACTATAGTTTTGGCAGGTCGGTTAAGACATCTACTTTGTGCATGACACAAGTAAGTCTTCCAACAATTGTTTACAGACAGATTATTTCACTTATAATTCACTATATCACAATACCCGTGGGTCAGAAGTTTACATACACTAAGTTGACTGTGCTTTTAAACAGCTTGGAAAATTCCAGACAATTATGTAATGTCTTTAGAACTTCTGATAGGCTAATTGACATCATTTGAGTCATTTGGAGGTGTACCTGTGGATGTATTTCAAGGCCTACCTTCAAACTCAGTGCCTCTTTGCTCGACATCATGGGAAAATAAAAATAAATCAGCCAAGACAACATAAATATTTTTTTAGACCTTCCAAACGCCTGAAGGTACCACATTCAGCTGTCATATTGCTCAGGAAGGAGACGCGTTCTGTCTCCTAGAGATGAACGTACTTTGGTGCAAAAAGTGCAAATCAATCCCAGAACAACAGCAAAGGACCTTGAGAAGATGCTGGAGGAAACAGGTACAAAAGTATCTATATCCACAGTAAAACAAGTCCTATATCGACATAACCTGAAACGCCGCTCAGCAAGAAAGAAGCCACTGCTCCAAAACCGTGGTCCTTTGCAGATTGTATTTTCAAACAGCAACTTTCAGGAAATAACAATTATAAAAAATGACTCACTTTTACAGTGTTAGGGCTCTATTCAATCTGTAATGCTAAAGCGTTACAGATTTCACAATAGAAATTTAAAGTACATTTCTGATTGAGCAGACACATCCAGCGTTTCCCGTGAATGCAGCCTCCGCTAAAGCGTGAACATTGTCTTTAAATTTAAATCACGCTGTAAAGCTGAACTTCCGATATGCGGATTTAATAGAGCCCTTAGTTTCATCAGCTGTTGTACAATATGATACAAAACGATGAATTTGGGCCTTTAAGAGTAAGAGCACAGTTTAAAGTAATATAGAAAATATTAGTATTTCAGTTGTGATTGGAGTATATTGACCAAATTATAAGGACATTTCGGGATGTATTTTCCCTTAAAAATGCACCAGAAACAAACCCCCCAATATGCAATAAAAAATGATGCCCTTGTCTTTAAAGCAATATAGGCCCCATACAATGGAACACACTCCGTGCCAATGGCTCCAATGAAACAGCAGAAGAAAGTTATGCTTTTAATCAGGATGCATTATGGATGTTTATTTAACGCAATAGACTATAACAAAACTTTTTTTTTTTTATATCTACTGTATGAATACGATATTGTGTGTGTGAGAGAGGCTGCAGAAGAGACATTCAAACAGAGCTAAATAAAAGAGCCATTTCCGATAGCATGGCAAAGGATTTCTAAGAAATTATAGTGAACGCAGACAAGGCATGATACATTAAAATGGAGTTAGAAATAACTGCTTTACAACTGGTTAGGTAACGATGGACACAGAGGGCTTTTATTACAGAGCTAAGACAAAGGGATGACAGAACATTGACAGAGAGAAGGAGAAAGGGAACCAGGGAAGGAGACAGTGTCCAGACATGAAAGACAGGCTTCAATTTCCCACTGCTGCATCCATCCTTCACCTCACTCCCTTATTTCACGTTGCCAATTAGAGGAGTAAATTACATACATTTACTTTCCCTGTGATTGTGATAAAAGCGAAGGGAGCGAGACCACGATGTAAAAAAAAGGCCATTTTAATGTCAGATAACGATCTGTGATAGGGAAGACAATGATGCAGGTAACTGGTTACTGGTTCAGAGGCAACGGATGAGAGCAATGTGGAACACCAAATGTACGAAGCAAACAGGGGACTTCAAACAGCCGGCTTACAGAGGACTCTGGATGTGTGGGACTGAGAGAGAAGCAGAGGCAGGCAGGGGATTGCTACGTAGACAGTGATGGGAATACAACACTCATACTGGGAAGTTGCTCTGTACAAACATGGTTCCCACAAGCTGCAAAACGTGGGGTGTCCAGAGTGCATGTTACACCTATTAACACTGGCCAGATCCTGGATGCAGGAAGTGTTGTTTTGGTGTTTGTAAGCAGATGTCATTCTGTAAGTCACAGGGCTCTCCAACCCATTTCCAACCCAAACCCCAGTTTTAACTAACCTGATTCAGCTGATCAACCAGCTAATTATTAGAATCAGGTGTGCTAGATTAGGGTTGGAGTTAACAGGAGAAGGGTTGGAGAGCCCTGGTGTAAGAACATTTACACAATGAGTTTTGTAATGTTCTGCAGATGCCACTAGTTTCTAGTGTCTGGTTTACCTTCTCTGCATTCATCTCTTCCAGACATGTTCAAACACCTTAAGGCCATTGGTGAAGTGAACATTTATATATCTGGTAGTTTCTAGTGAGTGGTTATACCTTTTTTGATAGTTTTTAGGGTCTAGTAACCTACATGCTGCCACCACCAAGCTTCACCGTAGGGATGGTGCCAGGTTTCCTCCAGACGTGACACTTGGCATTCAGGCCAAAGAGTTCAATCTTGGTTTCATCAGACCAGAGAATCTTGTTTCTCATGGTCTTAGAGTCTTTAGGTGCCTTTTGGCAAACTGAAGAAATGTTTTGGTACCCTTCCCCAGATCTGTGCATCGACACAATCCTGTCACGGGCCTCTATGGACAATTCCTTCAACCTCATGGCATAGTTTTTGCTCTGACATGCACTGTCAACTGTGGGACCTTATATAAACAGTTGTGTGCCTTTCCAAATAATGTCCAATCAATTGAATTTACCACAGGTGGACTCCAATCAAGTTGTAGAAACATCTCAAGGATGATCAATGGAAACAGGATGCACCTGACCTCAATTTCGAGTCTCATAGCAAAGGGTCTGAATACTTATGTAAATAAGGTATTTCTGTTTTTTATTATTAATACATTTGCAAAAAATAAAAAATACATTTGCTTTGTCATTATGGGGTATTGTGTGTAGATTGATGAGGGAAAAATGTATTTAATACATTTTAGAATAAGGCTGTAACGTAACAAAATGTGGAAAAAGTCAAGGGGTTTGAATACTTTCCGGATGCACTGTATACTATAGTAGTTTCTGGTGTGTGGTTATACCCATCCCTTCCAGCCAGAACCCCAGACCATAACTCATGGCAGTGCTGCTGTTTCATCAATGTTTATTAAGGGTTTGCATAGCAACACGTCTGACTGTGTGTGACTACCTGGTCACACTCATAACCCAATGAACTAAATAGCAAGCAGACTTCATAATTACATACTATTATTCAAATAATAACATCAATCAAGCAATCCATTTTGTAAGTGTGCTTAAGTGTCTGGGACGAGCCTTCATTGGTCAGATTTCTCAGTGTGGTTGTAGACAGACTGGCTACTAACTGGTCTGGTATACTTGTTTCAGCAGTGTCAGAGGCGTAACTGTGTTGGAGCTGTCAAATCAGTGAGCAGCTGCGGTTGTGGTCATTGTCACGGAAACCACACCTGTCCTTATATCCCACCCACGCAAGAAGTTCAGAACGACTCGGTGCATCCAATGTCAACTTCCTCCAGGAACAGTGCTGCACCGCAGGGGAACTACGGCTAGGATCAACATTTTCTCCTCTCTCTCTCTCCCTCCCCATCTGTCACTCTCTCTTCCAGAGTGAATCTGAATTGGCCACAGTAAAAGTCTCTCCATCCATACTTGAGATGAAAAAGCAGAACCATTTGTCTGACCACAGCTTCACATTGACCTAATTATATGACTTTCCCCAACCCTTTAATCAGTGGCTGCTTCACAGAGGTCCATTTAAAACCTCTGAGTAAGTGGGCTTCTCATCCATCCTAGCATAGGTAGGCTAAATATAAGCAAGAAAGGTCTCTGGTCAAAAGTAGTGCACTCAATATGGGATATGGTCCTATTTAAAACATATACTTAGTTTATAATGTTGAGGGTATGTGGTGTGTGGATCAACAACACAAAACACAAGACAGACAGGAGATGATACTTGTCAGTTAAGTGAGTTATGGGATCAGATCTGTATTTACAGTTTAAGATACATGGGAATCTGCTAACATAGCCATGCAGAAGATATTAGAGAATGATTGTCATTGGCTTTTGAGATAATAGCTACACACTAGCTAGGTAAACTCTCAAAATATTGTCAGACTAAACAGTATGAAATCTGAAAACTATAGAGGGCCCTTTAAAAGCTGATAACAATTGATCCAGCCCTTGCATTGTTAGGACTTGCTATTAAAATACTGCAAGCAGGGGTCAAAGTTTTTAAAAAGAGAAGTAGAATATCTTGAACATGGGCCAGGATCTTTGCCAGAAAGGCAAAAATACCTCCCATCCCCTCTCTGGCTCTCTACCCCACACTCTCATGCTCTGTGTAGCAGGCTGACTTGATGCGTGGCCTGGTAGTCAGTCTGGTAGTCTCGGATCTGTAGGTATGATCCTTGGACAAACACAGTCCGTCCTTCCGCTTTATTTGTGCTTGCAGCACTGTGCTCTCTGTTGATAGATATCCTCAGTGAAAGGTCTGCAAAAAAACAGATTAAAAAAACAGATAAACGGGGGAAGAGAATACTACGGCCCCTCCACCGTACCAACCCGTGCCTGGAGCCCAGTGTTGTAAAAGGTGTCCCTCATCCTGCCTGTTATCCATTGATGTACAGTTTTCTGCACCATTGAGCCTCCCTTTAAGGCCACATCCTGTAAAGAAAGCTGACCAATGGAATAGCAACAGGTCGGTTCACTGTGAATGTTTAAATTATGTATTCAATATAGACAGGAAAAATACAATAATTTGTGTGTAATTAGTTTAAGCACATTGTGTTTGTCTATTGTTGTGACTTAGATGAAGATCAGATAAAATGTTATGACCAATTTATGCAGAAATCCAGGTAATTCCAAAGGGTTCAAATACTTTTTCTTGCCACTGTATGTTAAAAACAACGCTTATCTAAATTCAATGTGACAACATCAATATCTGTGAATGCCTTGAGAGGGAATGCAATGGCATAGAAATATCATCTCATCCTAGTTCTGCAGTGCAATGGCACCCGATTGAAATAGGACTTGATTGACACACACTTGGTTTCATGTAGCATGGTTGTGAATACAGTATCAGAGAAAAGCAATCTCAGCTTCCTGATATCTAGTTTAATTGCAAATTCAACCACCTATCTTCTGATGCATATCTTCTTCCCTGAGTCTCCTAAATGAGTATGTCTGTATGTGTCTCTGTGGTGATGACCTGTCTGGTGTGTCATCCAAAGACAGGCAGCTAACAATCATGAGTATATTGTCTGTCACTGGGTTGTTGATGTCTCGCACACGCACACACACACACACACGAGTAGGCAAGTAGTGAGGGGGGACCTTGGCAGCTGGCTCTAGCTGACAGAAGAAGACATATATACAGTACCAGTCAAAAGTTTGGACACGTCCTCATTCAAGGGTTATTCTTTTTTTTTTTACTATTTTCTACATTGTAGAATAATAGTGAAGATGTCAAAAATATGAAATAACACATATGGAATCATGTAGTAACCAGCTTTGCACACTCTTGGCATTCTCTCAACCTGCTTCACCTGGAATGCTTTTCCAACAGTCTTGAAGGAGTTCCCACATATGCTGAGCACTTGTTGGCTGCTTTTCCTTCACTCTGTGATTGTGGAGGCCAGGTCATCTGATGCGGTATTCCATCACACGAATGATAGTCCCACTAAGCACAAACCAGATGGGATGGCGTATCGCTGCAGAATGCTGTGGTAGCCATGCTGGTTAAGTGTGCCTTGAATTCTAAATAAATCACTGACAGTGTCACAAGCAAAGCACCATCACACCTCCTCCTCCATGCTTCACTGTGGGAACCACACATGTAGAGATCATCTGTTCACCTACTCTGCGTCTCACAAACACACAGCGGTTGGAACCAAAAATCTCAAATTTGGACTCATCAGACCAAATGCCAGATTTCCACCGGTCTAATGTCCATTGCTCGTGTTTCTTGGCCCAAGCAAGTCTCTTCTTATTATTGGTGTCCTTTAGCAGTGGTTTCTTTGCAGCAATTCGACCATGAAGGCCTGACTCACGCAGTCTCCTCTGATACTTGAACTCTGTGAAGCATTTATTTGGGCTGCAATCTGAAGTGCAGTTAACTCTAATGAACTTATCCTCTGCAGCAGAGGTAACTCTGGGTCTTCCATTCCTGTGGCAGTCCTCATGAAAGCCAGTTTCATCATAGCGCTTGTTGGTTTCTTGCGACTGCACTTGAAGACATTTTTTTTTATTTTAAATTTCCCAGATTGACAAACCTTCATGTCTTAAAGTAATGATAGACTGTCGTTTCTCTTTGCTTATTTGAGCTGTTCTTGACATAATATGGACTTGGTATTTTACCAAATAGGGCTATCTTCTGTATTCCACCCCTACCTTGTCACAACACAACTGATTGGCTCAAACGCATTAAGAAGGAAAGAAATTCCACAAATGTACTTTTGATAAGGTGCACCTGTTAATGGCATTTTTCCTCAAGCATACAGGCACTGTTACAATGGCTAGCCCCAAGTCGTTATATATTTGTATATATTTTTTGGTATTTGCCTGATGCCTCGTACATGCTTTGTTGACTACGAACTTTCTTTACCCAACCGTGGGACAGACTATGTCTCTTCCCACACTCGGGACTCTGACTCTCTATTGGTTACACAGACTTTTGGCCTACCATCCCATTCTAACCACCTCCCGCCGGCTTTGTATTCATGTTACCTGATTAAATTGCTGTAAATATGATCTTGTTGCCATCTGATGCACATTCAGATGTCATACATCAGCACTGCAGAGCTCTCCCCGTCCTATGCCGTGCCTTGATTGTATTACTGTTGATGATATCTGGTAATATGCATGTACACCCTGACCCATCTACTGTTGCTACTGTTAGCCCCAATTCTGACTTGTGCTCGGATATCTGCTTCACTGATTTCTGCTCTCGTAAAAGCCTGGGTTTTCTGCACGTTAACACTAGAAGCTTATTACCTAAAATGGATCAATTGAAAGTGTGGATTCACAGCTCCAATCCAGATGTGTTGGTCATTACTGAGACGTGGTTAAGGAAAAGTGTTTTGAATACTGATGTTAACCTTTTTGGTTATAACCATTTTTGACAAGACAGATCTTCCAAAGGTGGGGGAGTGGCAATTTTGACCAAGGATCACCTTCAGTGCTCGGTTGTCTCCACCAAGTCTGTCCCCTAAATCTGAATCTGTCCTGCTAGGTGACCTAAACTGTGACATGCTTAAACCACCTGACCAAGTCCTAAAGCAATGGGACTCCCTAAATCTTTCTCAGATTATTAGCAATTCCACAAGGTATGACTCCAAACACCCAGAAAAGGCTACTCTTCTTGATGTTATCCTCACAAATAATCCTGATAGGTATCAGTCTGGTGTTTTCTGTAATGACCTTAGTGATCACTGTTTTACAGCCTATGTTCGTAATGGCTGCTCAGTGAAACGACCTGTTCTGATTTGTCATAGACGCGTGCTAAAAAACTTTAATGAGCAAGCCTTCCTCCATGAACTGGCTTCTGTAAAATGGAATAGAATCAGCTTGATCCCCTCTGTTGAAGACTCTTGGACCTTCTTTTTTGATATTTTCAGTGGTATTGTTAACAAACACGTCCCCATAAAGAAAATGAGAATTAAAAACAGGTTCAGCCCCTGGTTCGACCGTGATCTTGCAGAGTTAGTCCACCTCAAGAATTGCATTTGGCGAAAGGCTCGGCACACGCTTACTCAGGCTGACTGGCTCGATCGATCGATCGATACTATATTTATCTCCGAGGGGAAATTTCTTCGTCAAGCAGCTACGAAAAGTGTTAGGTGAAAAAATATATATATATATTATTATTATTGCAAGTTGATATAGATAAATAAGGAGTATTTGCATGGTTAACTATACTATACAGGTCGATGGCAGAGAAATACTTAAATAGCAAAAAGTGCATATGACATAAGTGAGGGAAATAATAGTTTACTTAATATACAGACTGGTTAAATGAACAGGTAAGTAAATATTGTGCATGCTTAAATTAACTGTACAGGTAAACATACAGTTATATTTACAGATAAGTTAATAAGGCAATGCTACCAAATACTAATTGAGTGTATGTAAACTTTTGTTTTAGATTCCGTCTCTCACAGTTGAAGAGTACCTATGATAAAAATTACAGACCTCTACATGCTTTGTAAGTAGGAAAACCTGCAAAATCGGCAGTGTATCAAATACTTGTTCTCCCCACTGTATATATATATATATATATATATATATATTATATATTACAGCTTTTTCTTTTGTTCTTACATGTGTATTCTACACACATTTTACATAGATAGATAGTACTTAAGCAGTATACATCGTTTTTTCAGTCATAACTACTATAGAACATGTGCTTTTAAACCCACCCTTCAGCAACAGCCCATCCCACCTATCTCCGTAAATCGCCCTCTTATGACTTCCATGTGCCATATATTTTTCAACTGTGCTGTGATGTTTCACATAAATTCTGAACCTGTCTAATCGCATAGTATCTACAGATTGTAAATTAAAGATAAATATAGGCCACACTTAATGGCGGAGGAGAAGACTATGTGTGGGTTGACCCCTTTGACCTCTCACCATCCTCCACTTTGATGCCCTCGGAAAGAAAACACAATTGTTTATTTTATTCTCAACTCCCCCTCTTCTCTCTCTCTCTCTCTCAACTCCCCCTCTCCCTCCTCTCACCAAGATTAAGTTCTACGAAATAGTTACAATGAACTGAGAAGAAAGTCATTCCTTCAATTCCCCATCTCTCTCTCTCCCCCCCTCTCTTTCTGCTCGCTCCCTCTCTCACGAAGATAATGTTTAAGAACGTGTGTGGGGGAGTTTGATAACAAGAGAGACAGGAAGACAAATCTTTCCATTTAACTTGTGTGCCGCACGAGGGAGTGTGAATTTGTATGGGCTTGATGTGACTCAGCACTGATAGACAGACCTTGGTCTACTAACAGTGTAAGAACTGTTAGAGAAACACTTCTGTCATTCATAACTTTAAAATGTGACTGTAAATTACATTTCACACAGTGATTCTCAATTGGTTTTGCCTCGGGACCCAAATTGAACCAGGTTGTTTCAGTCGCGACCCAATATTCGGATCGCAATTTTTTTGGCCCAAAATGTTTTATGCTATATTGATATAATAATCAGCAAAATACAATCTGGAAAACTATTTTTAATAGTATATTGATATTAAATGTAGCAATTATATGACAAGGGAACAACATCTCTACCTCTTTCATTGTCACATATTCTTGATGAAAAATGTGAATAAACTCACTGGTTTGAGACAAAACCAACCAAAATAGTGCTGCTAATATCTCTATAATCGAAAATACTGTGATTGAAGAAACATTTTCCTGATATTCAATTATAAAAAAAAGTATGTTCATTATAATTTCTACGCACTTTATACCTGATTTAAGTTGTTTAAGTTCAGACTGGAATATTTTTTACTCAAGACACCCGCGACCCGTTCAAAAATGTGGGTCAGGACTAGGGTTGCACATTTTGGGGAATATTCAAAGGTGGAACATTTCCGAGGGAATTAACGGGAATATATGAGAATTAATGGAAATATATGCAAATTAATATGAATACCATTTAAATGTAGATGTTTTTTGCATTGGATATATTTACCATATCATATGGAGACAGAAACAAACATTTTACCATATAAGTAGACCTAATTGCAAATGTTTAAAGCCTTCCAATAGAAATAAAAAAAACAATTTAGTTACGAATTGAACTTTAATTAAATGAGTTGACTCTTCACATGGGATGATTTCACTGAACAACAAAAGAAAGGGAATATTGAATGATCCCCAATGAGCCATCGCATCTCCCAAAAATGTTTTCAACATACAGCTGTAAAATTATAGTCTAGAAACTAAAGCTTTGGTTTTCTTCCTCTCAGGCTTCCATGTCTTCTCCCTGGACCTCCTCAATGTCCACCTCTTGAACATCAGACTCTGAGGCCTCATCTTCACTGTCACTTTCCAACCTTGTTGAGGATGGCTCGTTGTCAGGCTGAAAAAGCCAAAAATGTGCCTGGATGGCCACCAATTTCAACCCTTGTATTGCCTGTTGCGTGCTTTGGTGTGTGTGTTGCCAAACAAGGACCAGTTGCACTCTGAGGTGGTTGATGTTGATGGGATGTGGAGGATGATGGAGGCAGCAGGGGAAAGAGCCTCAGATCCACAAAGACCTTTCACATACCTAACCATTTCCTTGGCTCTCTTGTAGAGTGTATTCATTGTTTCAAGTGCCATGATGTCCTTGAGGAGCAGATTCAATGCATGAGCAGCACAGCCAATGGGTGTGATGTGAGGTTAGGACTCCTCCACTTTAGACCAAGCAGCCTTCATGTTCGCAGCATTATCTGTCACCAGTTCAAATACCTTCTGTGGTCCAAGGTCATTGATGACTGCCTTCAGCTCATCTGCAATGTAGAGACCGGTGTGTCTGTTGTCCCTTGTGTATGTGCTCTTGTAGAATACTGGTTGAGGGGTGTAGATGTAGTTAATTATTCTTTGCCCACAAATATTCAACCACCCATCAGAGATGATTGCAATAGTCTGCTTTCTCTATGATTTGCTTGACCTTCACTTGAACTCTGTTGAACTCTGCATCCAGCAAATGAGTAGATAAAGCATGTCTGGTTGGAGGGGTGTATGCTGGGTGAAGAACATTCAGAAATCTCTTCCAATACACATTGGCTGTGAGCATCAGAGGTGAACCAGTTGCATACACAGCTTGAGCAAGACATTCATCAGCATTTCTCTGACTACTTTCCTCCATTGATAAGGTGTCTGATTCATCATTTTCACCTTGTATAGAAGTAGAGGGACTTTTGTCAGAGGTTGCTTGTTGTGAGCACTGAGGGAACTTTATGCACTTGGCCAGATGATTCTGCATCTTTGTTGCATTCTTCACATATGATTTGGCCCAGTATTTGCAAATGTACACAGCTTTTCCTTCTACATTAGCTGCAGTGAAATGTCTCCACATATCAGATAGTGCCAGTGGCATTTTACTGTAAAGATTAGAAAAACTTTAGTAAAAAAAACCAAATACAATTCCATGTACAGATAAATAGTTAAGCAGTTAGATTAAACAACTCCTTTGTAAGATAAATGTTTTAAAATGAAGGTGAATTAACATTCCTCAGTTAGCAGGCTCAAGCAAGCTAAAACCCACATGGTAGCAAAAACTAACTAGGAGAAATTGTTAACAAGTTAGAAATGATTTAACCACACTTTGCTGTAGGCTACTATTTACTAGTTAACAAGAATTCATGTATGTCATATAAAATATATATTCACCACACCCAGTATTGTAATCAAAACTTACCAGAAAGCATGTAGTCCTTGGCTCAGACAGTGTAGTAGTGTGGGCTCAATAGCATCTCATTAGTGTGCAAAATCTTGAGAATCAGCTGTACATGTAATGGAAGAGTGCAATGTGATGTGATGGAAGAATGCACTGTGCATGCAGAGGGTTGCAATTCCATTGAATTGGGGATAGTTGAACCAAAATATGCCAAAAGACCTAGAATTTCCTTATGTGTATCCCACAGAAAAGGTTTACTGTTATAAGCTAAATTTACCGGAAAGTTTCCATACCCTTTGCAACCCTAGTCACGACCCACCACTTGAGAATTGCTGATTTAGCAGACGCTCTTATCCAGAGCGACTTACAGGAGCAATTAGGGTTAAGTGCCTTGCTCAAGGGCACTTCGACTGATTTTTCAACTAGTCGGCTCGAGGATTCGAACCAGAGACCTTTTGGTTACCGACACTCTTAACTAGGCTACCTGCCGCCCTGTACGTGTTTTTCCATTTAATTGGATGTGATCTGATAGTGTCTGCACTGACGCAGCCAGCTTTGTTCAGCGCCTCTCAAGGCTACTAACCCCGTTCACCTCTGAGACAGAAGAGTGTGATAAGATCTCTGCAGTGAACAGAAAAGAAACAAGAGAGATGCTTACCCCTCAAAGATGATGGCCAGTTGGTATGAGATGGCTACCACTGCTGTCAGCACCAACCCTACCGGACTGGCATTCCTGGAGGAGGGAGAGGAGCATTGTAATATGTTTCACAGTATGTACACTGGGTTCATTCAAGGGTTTTCCTTTATTTGCACAATTTTTTACATTGTAGAATAAATTAAGACATCAAAACTATGACATAACACATATGGAATCATGTAGTAAACAAATAAGTGTTAAATAAATCAAAAATACATTTTATATTTGATATTCTTAAAAGTAGCCACTCTTTGCCTTGACAGCTTTGCACACTCATGGCATTCTCTCAACCAGCTTCATGAGGGCCGCCACAGGAATGGAAGACCCAGAAATACCTCTGCTGCAGAGGATAAGTTCATTAGAGTTACCAGCCTCAGATTGCAGCCCAAATAAATGCTTCAGAGTTCAAGTAACAGACACATCTCAACATCAACTGTTCAGAGACTGTGTGAATCAGGCCTTCATGGTCGAATTGCTGCAAAGAAACCACTACTAAAGGACACCAATAAGAAGAAGAGACTTGATTGGGCCAAGAAACACGAGCAATGGACATTAGACCAATGGAAATGTGTCCTTTGGTCTGGAGTCCAAATTTCAGGATATTGGTTCCAACCTCAACCAAATTTAGATGGTTTGGGATGAGTCAGACCGCAGTGATGGAAAAGCAGCCAACAAGTGCTCAGCATATGTGGGAACTCCTTCACGACTGATGGAAAAGCATTCCAGGTGAAGCTGGTTGAGAGAATGCCAAGAGTGTGCAAAGCTGTCATCAAGGCAAAGGGTGCCTTTTTGGGGGGTTTGTACATGATTCCATATGTGTTATGTCATAGTTTTGATTTCTTCACTTTTATTCTACAATGTAAAAAATACTGCAAATAAAGAAAAACCTTTGAATGAGTAATATTCCAAACTTTTGGTCCGCAGTCTATATTTATTCATAAAGTAAATATGTTATTCCACTGGCAAATTTTACAATCTGATTATGTAGATGATACTTTAACGATACTAGCTGATTATATAAAGTGTTTTTAAAGGGGCAGTGTGAATGTATGAAGCTGGGGGGATCATTGGGATGATAAACAACAGGACATGATCATGCTGGATTCAAGCCCTGCGTTTTGTACTCAGATGTTAATTTCAGGCGCATGTGAGATGGGCAATTATAGAGGATCTGGACAAAGCTGAAAGAAATAACGAGCTGGACAACAACAGAGGGAGAGAGACAGAGCGATAGATGGAGATTGAGCTACTAGGGCTTACATATCCTCTATTTATAACATATCTTTTGTTTTTCCACACGAGCAATTACTAAGGGAGCAAATGACCACTGCTTTCAGATGGAGTCTGGCCACGCTTCCTGTGGACTCTATTAGACACTAATCACACACATATTGAGCAGCAGTAGCATTTACAGTGAGGGATGAGATATGGCTTTTGGGAACTAAATGGAAGGCACACACACACACACACACACACTTGCTGCTTAACTTCTATTGACCTGGTTGAAGGGATAAATGAAACATTTGTATTGTATTTTATTCAGAGACAACTGAATGACCATTGTAAGACAAAGCATCACCTTAAGTAATCCAGCCAAACCAAAACAGCTGTAATCATTTATCAAGTGTTATGCTTCTGTGCAAAGTCAGTACTCATTATTTTGCAGTGGGTATAAAACATAGCTAAAAGTTTGAACAAAAGGTGAAGTTAAAGGTATAGTTCAGGATTTTGGCAACGAGGCCCTTTATCTACTTCCCGGAGTCAGGTTGACTAGTGGATACCATTTTTATGTCTCTGTGTCCAATATTATGAAGGAAGTTCGAGGTAGTTTCGCAAGTCAATGCTAACTAGCTTTAGTGCACTGACTGGAAGTCTATGGGTATCTGCATGCTAGTGGATACCCATAGACTTCCAGTCAACACGCTAACGCTAGTTAGCATTGGCTCGAGAAACTACTGTATCAAGAAAATGCAAAGAAGGACTTGTTTATGTTTTTTGCATTGTTGTTGATAGACTTTTCCATAACAAATCGGAAAATAACAGGTGCAAACATATAATAAATCTAGCCCTTACTCAGTACCAGAAGTGAGCCACATTCATTATACAGATCAAATAAATATGTCTCTATTCAGCTGACAATAATAATAAAAAAATTGATAATATGGGTCACTAACTATAGTTTGACATCCTCATTGCCCTACATTACATGGTTTGTGAATTGGCTGTGCAGAGCCAGACACAGTTTTTCACTGACTCAGAACAACAGCATGTGTCAGACTCAGCCAGTCTGGACATGACTAAATGGCACGCAACATGGCCTGCATATTAGTTTGTCGGGCCTCTACAACAGACTGTGGCTACATGTCAAATGACATTCCCTATAGTGTACTACTTTTAGACTAGAGAATAAGGTGGAGTAGTTTGTATACAATCTTTAGACAACTTTTGCCTATTGTTGTCATACCACACGGTCAGAGTTACGGTCAAAGTTGGCTAAAACATGTATAGATCTGAGGTGCATAGAGTACCACAGTATGAGTCATAATACCTATAAAACCTAGTGGTCAAACAAGCAAATGGTTCCAACTGTTTTTCCACCATTCATTTTTCCCATAGGGGATGTTAGAAACATAAGGGCTGTGTTCATGTAGGTTTACCCTGGCGTGACGTTTTGATAACCGTGAAAATCTCTCTAGGAAAAAGGTGACTTTTATCAAATATGTTCACCTGTATTTACCCCCCAAACATGAAATGCTAATTAGCTGCTATCATAAAGAACTACAAATGCCATGATGATCTGGACGAGACTGACGAATCGAGGCAAAGGTAAGAATCTCTGGATTAACTCATGTTAGCTACATTTTGTAAAGAATAAATTGGCCAAATTTCTTGAAATTTACAATTCTGTGAACGGTCTTGTGCAAGTTTTAAATTGACACAATACCTGTTAGCAAATGTGCAGGAGCTTGCAGGAATTTGAAGTCTTGCATGACGTCTACTTTGATGACAATTATCATTTTCTGATCTGAGAGTATTTATTTATTTGATTTGATTTAACCTTTATTTAACTAGGCAAGTCAGTTAAGAACAAATTCTTATTCAAAATGACGGCCTACCAAAAGGCAAAAGACCTCCTGCGGGGACGGGGGTTGGGATTAAAAATAAAAATAACAACTCCTAAAGAGAGACCTAAGACAACAACCTAGCAAGGCAGCAACACATGACAACACAGCATGGTAGCCACATAACATGACAACAACATGGTAGCAACACAACATGGTAGCAGCACAAAACATGGTACAAACATTATTGGGCACAGACAACAGCACAAAGGGCAAGAAGGTAGAGACAACAATACATCACACAAAGCAGCCACAACTGTCAGTCAGTGTCCATGATTGAGTCTTTGAATGAAGAGATTGAGAAAAAACTGTCCAGTTTGAGTGTTTGTTGCAGCTCGTTCCAGTCGCTAGCTGCAGTGCACTGAAAAGACGAGCGACCCAGGGATGTGTGTGCTTTGGGGACCTTTAACAGAATGTGACTTGCAGAACGGGTGTTGTATGTGGAGGACGAGGGCCTCAGTAGATATCTCAGATAGAGGGGAGTGAGGCCTAAGAGGGTTTTATAAATAAGAGCCGAGAGAGATTTACATGGTTATCAAAATGTTGCCCGGGTAAGCCTTTTTTTAGTGTGTTTTTAAAATTCCCTATGGGAAAAATGAATGGTGGAGAAACAATTGAAACCATTTCCCTGTTTGACTGCTAGGTTTTATGGGTACTATGACACTGTGGGTCTCTATAGGTTATGACACTGTGGGGCCTCCTGAGGTTGAACAGGCGCTGTTGCGCCTTCTTTACCACACTGTCTGTGTGGGTGGACCTTTTCATATTGTCAGAGATGTGTACACCGAGGAACTTTAAGCTTTTCAGTTTCTCCACTGCAGCCCTGTCGATGTGGATGGGGGGTGTGCTCCCTCTGCTGTCTCCTGAAGTCCACCATCAGCTAATTTTCCTGGCACCACTCCGCCAGGGCCATCACCTCCTCCCTGTAGGCTGTCTCGTCGTTATTGGTAATCAGTCCTATCAAACTTGATGATTTAGTTGGAGGCGTGATTGGCCATGCAGTCATGTGTAAACAGGGAGTACAGGAGGGGGCTGAGCATGCACCCTTGTGGGGCCCCTGTGTTGAGGATCCGCTTAGTGGAGGTGTTGTTGCCTAACTTCACCACCAGGGGCGGCCCGCCAGGAAGTCCAGGACCCAGTTGCACGCGCGGGATTCAGACCCAGGGCTCCGAGCTTAATGATGAGCTTGGAGGGTACTATGGTGTTGAATGCTGAGCTGTCGTCAATGAACAGCATTCTTACATAGGTATTCCTCTTGTCCAGATGGGATAGGGCAGTGTGCAGTGCAGTGCGTCTGTGACTGAAGGTGCTCCTCTGCGTCATAACCATGGCATGCAGAGGGTGGGTGACGTTGTCCATGATGGCCAGCAGTTTGGCCAGGATCCGTCTCTCCACCACCTCCTCTAGAGTGTCAAGGCTCATCCCCAGGACAGAGCTAGCCTTTCTGATCAACTTATTTACCCGAGAAGCATCACCGGCTTTTATGTTGGCTCCCCAGCACACCACTGCAAAAAAATACTGGTAGAAGGTATGCAGTAGTTTACTGCACACGTTGAAGGACCTGAGCCTCCTCAGAGAGTAGAGTCGGCTCTGGCCCTTTTTGTACAGGGCCCCGGTGTTACCAGCCCATTCCAGCCTATTGTCCATATGGACTCCCAGGAACTTGTATGACCTAACCATTTCCACATCCATCCCCTGTATAGGGACTGCAGTCAGTTGTGCCTTGGTTCTCCTGAAGTCCACCACCATCTCCTTTGTTTTGCTGATGTTGAGCTGAAGGTGGTTCTGCTCACACCACAACACAAAGTCACTGATTGAGCTCCTCTACTCCTCCTCCTGCCCACCCCTGATGCACCCTACAATTGCGGAGTCATCCGAGAACTTCTGTAGGTGGCATGTTTCAGAGTTATATCTGAAGTCTGAGTTGTAGAGGGTGAACAGGAATGGGGACAGGACCGTTCCCTGGGGGGCCCCTGTGTTGCTCACTGCCCGTTCTGACACACAGCTCTGTAGTTGGCCTACCGGTCAGGTAGTCCGTGACCCAGGAGACTAAGGGTGCTTCCACTTTTATCCTCTTCATGATGACCGAAGTGAATGCTACAGGACGATAGACATTTAGTTTGGTTACCTTCGCTTTCTTGAGTACAGGAACAATGGTGGACATCGTGAAGCAATTCAATTTGCCTCATTGTTTTTCTACGTTGCGTGTCGGTTTGTACTGAACAGCATGTTTCCCCAAAACGGTGCGCACCATTCTTCAACAGCCTTTGAGGGAAGTTTGCTCCCGTTTGGCGGGTGGGGTGAGGTGTGGCTTGATTAATATGGGTGTGACCATTTGAAATCGCTCTTCCTGTTGATGTTCCACCCTTTTCCCCAATCTCTGCCCAGAGAAATATGACATTTGTGACGTGATGTAAGGTAAAGGTAATCCTTTATCTCTTGTGTAACTTTGGGGTTATCGCTGGGAGGACATGACAATAGATGTTCTCATTCCCACCTATAGGAAAAAGGGATTACTTTTTGTCCTTCTCCATTTTCAAAGTTTGAAAATATGCGTTACATATACAGTATGTGGGTTGATAACAAACAATGTACAGTATTCTATCTATTATGAAAGGATACATTATCATTGCTTTAGACGGTAAAGGAGAACCTGGCCTGGTATGGCTGCCACTGTAGCAGATGAACAGGCCGACAGATGCAACCAGGCCGACAGATGCAACCAGGCCGGCAGATGGAACCAGGCCGGCAGATGGAACCAGGCCGGCAGATGCAACCAGGCCGGTTCTCACACGAAGGAGGATCCCTCCTCTGTATTTCATTGAGTTCCATTCATCTATATATCTCCTGTTATCTGATTACCTTTCTTATTTGGAGCAGTGGGATCGATGTTAATTTTGTTCCTGCCGTCCTGTTCTGGGCCAGGAGAGAGGTGGAGGACAGAGAGGAGGAGAAAGGGCCAGGAGAGAGGTGGAGGACGGAGAGGAGGAGACAGGGCCAGGAGAGAGGTGGAGGACAGAGAGGAGGAGACAGGGCCAGGATAGAGGTGGAGGACAGAGTGGAGGAGACAGGGCCAGGAGAGAGGTGGAGGACAGAGTGGAGGAGACAGGGCCAGGAGAGAGGTGGAGGACAGATAGGAGGAGACAGGATAAGAGGGAGAGAAGATGAAAGTGAATAAAAGTCGGTGGGTAAATGAGCAGGAGGTTTGGATGAAAGTCAATGGGTAAATGAGCAGGAGGTTTGGATGAAAGTCAGTGGGTAAATGAGCAGGAGGTTTGGATGAAAGTCAATGGGTAAATGAGCAGGAGGTATACAACAAACGTGTATGCATGTACAGTTTACGTATATACCCACATACGCAGAAACAGCAAATTCATGTGCACGCGCACGCACACACAGACTAACTGTATGAGAACAGTGACTACTTGGGAATTGTTTTGGTCCTCTGTTTTGCTTCACAACCTACTGAAGTTACACATTTTACTAAATATACTGAACTTGTCATGCCAAATGGATTCCAAATTCAGCACGAGCTAATCTTGCACTTACATGTATTAATTATCACTACAGAAACACAAGTGCAAACTCTCTGCCCACTCCCCCCCCCTGTCACCTAGTGAAAGTGGAGTCATCTCAAATTGAACAGCAGAAAGTAGGTCAATGCGATTCGGGCGAGGGAACAGAGCGACAGGTTGTCTGTGTTGTCGCTGCAGACCAGATCGCTGGCTGGGTGACTCATGCTAATGCTCTGCTCAATACGGACCTATTCTTCATTCTGTTCAATTTGTGTCCATCCACCGTGCAGGCAGGGCAGGCAGGAAGGCCACAGTCAGGGACAGCTGGCTAGGATAGCAATGTCACGGCCCAAGGACGACCACAGGAGAGAGAGGAGCGGTTAGGAAGGAGGAGATGGTAACAGAGGGATTGAGACGTGAATAGAAGGGCTACCTGGGGGATTTGAGACCAAAATAAAACGTAGATGATATGCTTCAGATGTAGACAACAGTGAAATGCTTCCCAACAATGCAGAGAATTCAAAAACAGATTAAAAAAACAAAGACCTCGCACCTAATGGTAGATGGGTATGAAAAAAAAAAAAAAAAGCAGACATTGAATATCTCTTTGAGCATGGTGAAGTTATTAATTACACTTTGGATGGTGTATCAATAATCAATACTGCAAAGCAATTCACTTTTTGTCCTGAATACAAATCCAATACAACGCATTACTGAGTACCACTCTCCCCATTTTCAAGCATAGTGGTGGCTGCATCATGTTATGGGTATGCTTGTAATCATTAAGGACTGGGGAGTTTTTCAGGATAAAAAAGAAATGGAATGGAACTAAGCACAGGCAAAATCCTAGAGGGAAACCTGGTTCAGTCTGCTTTCCACCAGACACTGGGAAATTAATTCACCTTTCAGCAGGATAATTACCTACAACACAAGGCCAAATCTACACTGGAGTTGCTTACCAATAAGTCAAGGGGTATGAATAGTCTATGAAGGCACTGTATATTCAGAGTCAGGAAGGCGATTAGGAGTGGGGGGGGAAGGAGGGAGAGGAGAAGGAGAAGGAGGTGTGAAGGACGTGTTACGGTGATGATGGCGAGAGTGTATCGGGGGTTGACAAACACAGGTGGACGGTTTCCAGGTGCTGGTGAATGAGGGAGGTCTCTCTGTTAGAACCAGATGTATATGGAGAGCAGGTAAAGTGACAAGCTCTACTCGTGACAATGTGTATGTGTGGAGGGGCTATGCCTGGATGAGCTAAGGAGAGCAAGGTAAGCAGAACATGGAGCCTATGTGAAAATCTATTTTGTGGCAATGGAAACAGAGGTGGTCAGATCCATAAAGAACTGGGCACCAGGCAACTGTTAAGAATGATTCCAGGAGAAGTATTTTATGAAGCGTCATAAATGTAGAACAGTCATGTCACGTTATGAAATTAACGAACATGCAGTAATGCAATTTCTGCAGTACTGTTTCAGTCTGCATCATTGATCATTGATACACGTGATTTGATTTGGTACAGTGCTATAGTTTGTGTGACTAAACAGCCTTTCCAAACCAGTATCCGACCGCTGGCCTACACGTGCACCTCATGTGCATTTGGGGGTCACCAGTTCACATATGGCACACCTCATGGTCCGACTGTAGCCCTTTCATCCCTGGGGTTACTGACGCACAAGCACGGTGGGGGGGATGCTGGAACGGCACAGGGGCGATACTACTGCCTAGCAGCTCAATCGGTTTGAAAATGGAGGGAAAGAGAGGGAGAGCAGTAGGGAACAACGGGAGCTGCAGGAAAGGAGGATAATAGTTTGCAGCAATAGGCTGCTCTCTCCTGCTGTGTCTGCCTAGCAACAGTGCCAAGCCACTCACCAGTGGTTTGGTCACTGTTGTCATGGAGACCAAACACACATACATACAAAAACACAGTTTTCTGCTGTTGAAGGAGAAGTGATTCGAAACTCTTAAACAGTAATAAACAGAGAGTGACGTTTGACATTTGCAGTGCCCGTCATCGTTCCCCAGATCCTAAATTTACATCTAATTGAGTCTTTATTTATACAGATTAGATGCAATTCCCTCAAGGTTTTGCATCCCTTTGTTTTATCATCTACCAAAATAAAATTGTTTCTTTCCTGCAGGTAGAGTTTTTTTTGTCCTGCAAGAATAGTGAACATCCTTATGACGGGAGAACAAATCGTTTAGATGGAATTAGTTTGATGATCAGTGGGCAGGAAGGAACGACAGAAAGATCCATGGCAGACACTATGTTGTATTTCAGGCTGAGAGTGCAGGCTGATTTGGAGCTGCAGTCAACTGAGCCCTAGTGTACACTGAGGGTAATTGTGGCCTGATGTAGCCCCCCCCCCCTATTTACATTTTACACAGTCACTACAGAGTTCCCAACTGCCTCTGGAAGTAACGTCAGCACAATAACTGTTCGTCGGAAGCTTCATGAAATGGCTTTCCATGACCGACCAGCCGCAAACAAGCCTAAGATCACCATGCGCAATGCCAAGCGTTGGTTGGAGTGGTGTAAAGCGGGTTCACTGGAGTGATGAATCATGCTTCACCATCTGGCAGTCTGATGGACGAATCTGGGTTTGGCAGATGCCAGGAGAACTCTACCTGTCCCAAAGGATAGTGCCAACTGTAAAGTTTGGTGGAGGAGATGGTTTGGGCTAGGCCCCGTAGTTCCAGTGAAGGAAAATCTTAACGCTACAGCATACAAAGACATCCTTGACGATTCTGTGCTTCCAACTTTGTGGCAACAGTTTGGGGAAGGCCATTTCCGGTTTCAACATGACAATGCCCCCGTGCACAAAGCGAGGTCCATACAGAAATGGTTTGTCGAGAACTTGACTGGACTGCGCAGAGCCCTGACCTCAACCCTGTCTAAAATGTTTGGGATTAATTGAAATGGCGACTGCGAGCCAGGCCTAATCGCCCAAGATCAGTGCCCGACCTCACTAATGCTCTTGTGGCTGAATGGAAGCAAGTCCCCACAGCAATGTTCTAACATATGTATATTGGAAAGCCTTCCCAGAAGAGTGGAGGCTGTTATAGCAGCAAAGGGGGGACCAACTCCATATTAATGCCCATGATTTTGGAATGAGACGTTTGACGAGCAGGTATCCACATACTTTTGGTGATGTAGTGTATATTATACATACGTATATGAAGAATGTTACTTCACTACAAAGTGAAGTGCTGTCATTATGTCTGGCCAATCAGACAGTGTCAGTGGGTTTAGGATAGACATGCTGAGACAGGAGAATTATGGGTGTTCAGCTAGCCACAAACAAACCAACGCACTCACCTAGCACGCACAGATAAACATAAACTCTAATGCTCTCTCTCTCTCGCACGCACGCACGCACGCACGCACGCACGCACGCACGCACGCACGCACACACACAGAGATACTTACATGAGTGCGAGACCCAGGTAGTTGGCAGTGCTGCCCCAGTACATGGGGTTATCAGTTACATTGAAGGGGAAACCTGTAACCTTCTCTTCCATCAGGATCCCAAAATAGTCGCCTGGAAAAAACACACATACATAACAAGATATTCAATACATCTCACTACAGGTGACTAGATATATTACCCACCAGTACCTTCACGATCAGCTTTAATATTGCAGATAGATTGTGGTTTCTATCAATGTAATTGTCTGCATCATTTCCAAACCCCTGTATACACTGAACAAAAAATATAAACACAACATGTAAAGTGTTGGTACCATGTTTCATGAGCTGTAATAAAAGATCCCAGAAATGTTCCATACGCACAAAAAGCTTATTTCTCTCAAATTTTGCGCACAAATGTGTTTACATTCCTGTTAGCGTGCATTTCTCCTTTGCTAAGATAATCCATCCACCTGACAGGCGTGAGATATCAAGAAGCTGATTAAACAGCATGATCATTACACAGGTGCACCTTGTGCTGCAGACAATAAAAATCCACTATAAAATGTGCAGTTTTGTCACACAACACAATGCCACAGATGTCTCAAGTATTGAAGGGATGTGCAATTGGCAGGCTGACTGCAGGTATATCCACTAGAGCTGTTGTCAGAGATTTATTTTACAACCGCAGACCACGTGTAACCACGCCAGACCAGGACCTCCACATCCGGCTTCTTCACCTGCGGGATCGTATGAGACCAGCCACCCAGACAGAGGATGAAACTGAGGAGTATTTCTGTCTGTAATATAGCCCTTTTATGGGGAAAAACTCATTCCAATTGGCTGGGCCTGGCTCCCCACCCAAGGCTGGACCCCTGCCCAGTCATGTGAAATTCATAGATTAGGGCCTAATGAATTTATTATTTCAATTGACTGATTTCCTTATATGAACTGTAACTAAGTAAAACATAGAAATTGTTGCATGTTGAGTTCAGCATTTGTTTTTGTAAATATATTATTTGAAATACTGTATATATATATATTTTATTGTATTATTTTCCCCTAACCCTACCACCCCTCCCCTAATTGGAGTAAACTATTGGACAACAATACTTAGGTTTCTACTTCGAGCTTATAAATACTATATACATTTTACAGACAGTATATTTTGTTTGTTTTTAGTCCTAGCCTTCAGCTAGCCTCAACCCCTCCCATCTATCTCTGAAGACCACCCAGTTTTTATTTCTAGCTGCCATATACGTATTTTCCACTGTGCTGTGATGTTTCACAACATTTCTGAACCTTTCTATTATCATAGTTTCTACAGATTGTAAATTAAAGATAAATAATTTTGTTTAGAGCAGTATTATATTATTGATCGATTGACTATGACTTTTCAAAATAAGCCAGCAGTGCTATTTGCAGAGTTAGCTCCAAATAAATGTTGCAATTCTTTCAAAAACAAGCTACATATGGGCAGTACCAAAACAAGTGATCTAATGATTCGGTCTCTTTGCAGCAACATCTGCAGAGCTGGGATGGTTGTATCCCCCATATATATAACATTTTATTGGTTGCAAGAATTTTGTATAATAATTTAAATTGAAAAACTACGTTTTGAATCTGGCGTCGTTTTGTGTATCAGTTCATCAACCATGTGCCATGTAATCGGTACATCGAAAATCTCTTCCCAACTATTTTGCAACGTGTCAAAATTTCCTTAGCCAATTTCGGTCTTTTATGCAGGGCCAAACTGTTTTTATCAATTTGTATATTTGTGTTTAACCATAATATTTGTTTTAATATTTGTTTTGTCTTTCGGGTGGATTAAACGGAAATTGCTTGTTTTAAAAATAGCGATATTTTGGAGATTAAATCATTTTCAAATAACTGAAAGTGAGAGGTTGTAATCTGAATAATGGGAAAAAGGCCATTCTTGAAAACTGGGTGAGCCATTCTTGCTAATCTGCTAGAGAACCAGTTTGGATTTAAGCATAGTTTTTGTATGACTGAATCCTTTAGTGAGTGGTCCAATGCATGAATATTTAATAATTTATGCCCTCCTAATTTTGTCTGGCTTGCCGTTCCAAATAAAGTGGAATATATTTGGCTCATATAATTGAAGTGATCATTCATACAGGTACATATATTATATGTACATAACAGTAGAGGCTGGTGGCAGGAGTCTCTGATCTGGGGAATAACTCAGTGAGCCCTTGGCTGCCGACTGCATAACCTGCCAGTGGGAGCTCTACCACAATACAGACTACACAAATGCACTATTATGGTTGGTTTTGGCAACATCTCTGGATTTTTGCATCAGGGTGCAGAGGGGTATACTATGAGGCTAGCTAGATCTGTTCAGCTAGCTTAACATTCCAACTCAGGCTTCATCCATGTCACAAAGGTGGATATTGATCCTGCACCCGGATTACAACTGCACGCCAAACTCTTCAAATCAAATCAAATTTATTAATAAAGCCCTTTTTACATCAGCCGATGTCACAAAGTGCTATACAGAAACCCAGCCTAAAGCCCCAAACAGCAAGCAATGCAGATGTAGAAGCACGGTGGCTAGGAAAAACTCCCTAGAAAGGCAAAACCTAGGAAGAAACCTAGAGAGGAACCAGGCTCTGAAGGATGGTCAGTCCTCTTCTGGCTGTGCCGGGTGGAGATTATAACAATTCATGGTCATTAAGGCCAGTTCTTTCTCCAAGATGTTCAAACGTTCATAGATGACCAGCAGGGTCAAATAATAATAAAAGTAGTTGTGGAGGTTGCAACAGGTAAATACATCAGGAGTGAATGTCTTCATTGAGACAATGCTGGAACAGCAATCTAGAGGCAAATCAGTGACATATTTTAATTTTTTCCGAAATGAAAGACAAAACATTTTTACGGCTCTAATTATGTTGGTAACCAGTTTAAAATGGCAATAAGGCACCTTGGGTGTTTGTGGTATATTGCCAATATACCATGACTAAGGGCTGTATCCATAAGGACATGCGTAAGAACAGCCCATTGCCGTGGTATATTGGCCATATAACGCACCCCCTCAGGCCTTTTTAAGGGCTTTATTGGCATGGGAAACATATGTTAACATTGCCAAAGCAAGTGAAATAGATAATAAACAAAATAAAAATGAACAGTAAACATTACACTCAGAAGTTCCAAAAGAATAAAGACATTTCAAATGTCATATTATGTATATATACAGTGTTGTAACAATGTGCAAATAGTTAAAACAAATAGTTAAAACAAATGGGAAAATAAATAAACATAAATATGGGATGTATTTACAATGGTGTTTGTTCTTCACTGGTTGCCCTTTACTTGTGGCAAGAGGTCACAAATCTTACTGCTGTGATTGCGCACTGTATTTCATCCAGTAGATACAGTTTTCAAATTCTTTGTGGATCTGCGTAATCTGAGGGAAATATGTGTCTCTAATATGGTCATACATTTGGCAGGAGGTTAGGAAGTGCAGCTCAGTTTCAACCTCATTTTGTGGGCAGTGTGCACACAGACTGTATTCTCTTGAGAGCCAGGTCTGCCTACGGCAGCCTTTCTCAATAGCAAGGCTATGCTGACTGAGTCTGTACATAGTCAAAGCTTTCCTTAAGTTTGGGTCAGTCACAGTGGTCAGGTATTCTGCCACTGTGTACTCTCTGTTTAGGGCCAAATAGAATTCTAGTTTGCTCTGTTTTTGTTAATTCTTTCCAATGTGTCAAGTAATTGTGATTTGGTTGAGTCTAATTGTGTTGCTGTCCTGGGGCTCTGTGGGGTCTGTTTGTGAACAGAGCCCAAGTACCAGCTTGCTTAGGGGACTCTCCTCCAGGTTCAACTCTCTGTAGGTGATGGCTTTGTTATGGAAGGTTTGGGAATCTCTTCCTTTTAGATAATTGTAGAATTTAATGTCTCTTTTCTGAATTTTGGTGATTAGCAGGTATCGGCGTAATTGTGCTCTGCATGCATTATTTTAGGTTTTACGTTGTCAACATAGGATATTTTTTGCAGGATTCTGCATGCAGTCTCAATTTGGTGTATGTCACATTTGGTTAATTCTTGGCTGGTGCGCGGACACCAGACCTCACAACCATAAAGGGCAATGGGTTCTATAACTGATTCAAGTATTTTTAGCCAGATCCTAATTGGTATGTTGAATGTTTTGTTCTTTTTGATGGAATAGAAGGCCCTTCTTGTCTTGTCTCTCAGCTCGTTCACAGCTTTGTGGAAGTTACAGTTGAAGTCGGAAGTTTGCATACACTTAGGTTGAAGTCATTAAAACTCATTTTTCAACAACTCCACAGAATTCTGGTTAACAAACTATAGTTTTGGCAAGTCGGTTAGGAAACCTACTTTGTGCATGACACAAATATTCTTCCAACAATTGTTTACAGATTATTTCACTTCTAAAATCACTATATCACAATTCCAGTGGGTCAGAAGTTTACATACACTAAGTTGATAGTGCCTTTAAACAGCTTGGAAAATTCCAGAAAATGATGTCATGGCTTTAGATGCTACTGATAGTCTAATTGACATAATTTGAGTCAATTGGAGGTGTACCTGTGGATGTATTTCAAGGCCTACCTTCAAACTCAGTGACACTTTGCCTCATGGTAAAATCAAAGGAAAATCAGCCAAGACTTCAGAAAAAAGTCTGGTTCCTCCATGGGAGCAATTTCCAAATGCCTGAAGGTACCACGTTCATCTGTACAAACAATAGTACACAAGTATAAACTCCATGGGACCATGCAGCCTTCATACCGCTCAGGAAGGACGTACTTTGTTGCGAAAAGTGCAAATCAATCCCAGAACAACAGCAAAGGACCTTGTGAAGATGCTAGAGGAAACAGGTACAAAAGTATCTATAGCCATAGTAAAACAAGTCATATATCGCTCAGCAAGGAAGAAGCCATTGCTCCAAAACCGCCATAAAAAAGCCAGACTACATTTTGCAACTGCACATGGGGACAAAGATCGTACTTTTTGGAGAAATGTCCTCTGGTCTGATGAAACAAAAATAGAACTGTTTGGCCATCGTTATGACCATCGTTATGTTTGGAGGAAAAAGGGGGACGCTTGCAAGCCGAAGAAAACCATCCCAACCGTGAAGCACGGGGGTAGCAGCATCACGTTGTGGGGGTGCTTTGCTGCAGGAGGGACTGGTGCACTTCACAAAATAGATGGCATCATGAGGAAGGAAAATGATGTGAATATATTGAAGCAACATCTCAAGACATCAGTGAGGAAGTTAAAGCTTGGTCGCAAATGGGTCTTCCAAATGGACAATGACCCCAAGCATACGTCCAAAGTTGTGGCAAAATGGCTTAAGGACAACAAAGTCAAGGTGTTGGAGTGGCCATCACAAAGCCCTGACCTTAAGCCTATAGAAAATCTGTGGGCAGAACTGAAAAAGCATGTGTGTGTGAGCAAGGAGGCCTACAAACCTGACTCAGTTACACCAGTTCTGTCAGGAGGAATGAGACAAAATTCACCCAACTTATTGTGGGAAGCTTGTGGAAGGCTACACGAAACGTTTGACCCAAGTTAAACAATTTAAAGGCAATGCTACCAAATACTAATTGAGTGTATGTAAACTTCTGACCTACACCATTATTTTTGTCTTACTGAGATTCCCTGTCAGGGCCCAGGTCGGACAGAATCTGTGCAGAAGATATAAGTGCTTCTCTCTCTCTCTCTTTCTCTCTCTCTCACAGATGGCCATTTTCATTTTCTCTTTATATGCCAAGAAGAGGCAGGTAAATACATGTTTTATATAATGATTTACATTATGTAGTCTGTTAAATTACAAAGTGTAATAGACTTACATCAAATCTTTGCTGAATAGAAACCTGGCTTTTAGGACACCATAACAAAACCATGGTAAGCTAAATTTACTGTCCATGCGTCACTGTAGAAGATAACGATATTTTTCAATTTAGTTACGGAACTTCAAACACGGATTTGTTGACAAAGGACCAAAGCCACTGAAGGAGGGTTTCTTTACAGTACACTAAATTATCTAGGGACCCCAAGCCAACCCCCCCCCCCCATCAAACTGATGTGCCTCTGCTTCATGTATTCTTTGAGTCTTGGAAATACCAGTCTCCCTTGTTTATGGTTTAAAAAAAAGGCACTCAGCATTCACATGACAACTTACAGGTGAAAAATATAAGTGGTAAGCTCATGTTCTCGGTCTACCTGATAAAGAGAGTTTCAGAGATAAACATGAACAGTAGAGCTAAGGTATATGGACAAAAATGCCATTACTTTCTTATATTACCCGTAAAACTACTTTGAATGTCATAGCTATCAACGTACCTATTAGCGATTGGCCATTTAGCAGACCTAGTTAATTTCAAACATTCCTCGGCGTACACATCGCTGACAAACTGAAATGGTCCACCCACACAGACAGTGTAGTGAAGAAGGAGGCTGAAGAAATTTAGCTTGGCACCTAAAACCCTCACTGACTTTTACAGATGCACAATTGAGAGCATCCTGTCAGTACAAGTGCATCAAAGCTGGGACCGAGAGACTGAAAAACAGCACCTATCTCAAGGCCATCAGACTGTTAAATTGCCATCACTAGCACGTTAGAGTCTGCTGCCTACAGTTGAAGTCGGAAGTTTACATACACCTTAGCCAAATACATTTAAACTCAGTTTTTCAAAATTCCTGACATTTAATCCTAGTAAAAATTCCCTGTCTTAGGTCAGTTAGGATCACCACTTTATTTTAAGAATGTGAAATGTCAGAATAATAGTAGAGAGAATTATTTTTTTCAGCCTTTATTTCTTTCATCACATTCCCAGTGGGTCAGAAGTTTACATACACTCAATTAGTATTTGGTAGCATTGCCTTTAAATTGTTTAACTTGGGTCAAACGTTTTGGGTAGCTTTCCACAAGCTTCCCACAATAAGTTGGGTGAATTTTCCCATTCCTCCTGACAGAACTGGTGTAACTGAGCCAAGTTTGTAGGCCTCCTTGCTCACACACGCTTTTTCAGTTCTGCCAACAAATTTTCTATAGGCTTAAGGTCAGGGCTTTGTCATGGCCACTCCAATACCTTGACTTTGTTGTCCTTAAGCCATTTTGCCACAACTTTGGAAGTATGCTTGGGGTCATTGTCCATTTGGAAGACCCATTTGTGACCAAGCGTTAACTTCCTGACTGATGTCTTGAGATGTTGCTTCAATATATCCACATAATTTTCCTTCCTCATCATGCCATCTATTTTGTGAAGTGCACCAGTCCCTCCTGCAGCAAAGCACCCCCACAACATGATGCTGCCACCCCCGTGCTTCACGGTTGGGATGGTGTTCTTCGGCTTGCAAGCGTCCCCCTTTTTCCTCCAAACATAACGATGGTCATTATGGCCAAACAGTTCTATTTTTGTTTCATCAGACCAGAGGACATTTCTCCAAAAAGTACGATCTTTGTCCCCATGTGCAGTTGCAAAATGTAGTCTGGCTTTTTTATGGCGGTATGACAACTGCGTGGTCCCATGGTGTTTTTACTTGCATACTATTGTTTACAGATGAACATGGTACCTTCAGGCATTTGGAAATTGCTCCCAAGGATGAACCAGACTTGTGGAGGTCTACCATATTTTTTCTGAGGTTTCTTTAGATTTTCCCATGATGTCAAGCAAAGAGGCACTGAGTTTGAAGGTAGGCCTTGAAATACATCCACAGGTACACCTCCAGTTGACTCAAATGATGTCAATTAGCCTATCAGAAGCTTCTAAAGCCATGACATCATTTTCTGGAATTTATGACCCACTGGAATTTTGATATAGTGAATAATAAGTGAAATAATCTGTCTGTAAACAATTGTTGGAAGAATTACTTGTGTCAAAACCGACTTGCCAAAACTATAGTTTGTTAACATGAAATCTGTGGAGTGGTTGAAAAATGAGTTTTAATGACTTCAACCTGTATATACATAAAATAGAAAGTCACTTTAATAATGTTTACAGATCTTGTATTACTCATCTCATATGTATATACTGTATTGTACTAAACTATTCTATCTTAGTCTATGCCTCTCTGACATTGCTCGTCCATATATTTATATATTCTTAATGCCATTCCTTTACATAGATTTGTGTGTATTGGGTATGTTGTGAAATAGTTAGATATTACTTGTTAGATATTACTGCACTGTAGGAGCTAGAAACACAAGCATTTCGCTACACCCACAATAACATCTGATAAACATGTGTATGTGACCAATACAATTTGATTATGTCATTATTTATATTTACTGATATCCTCGGTATGTTGTCGGTTCGGTCGTCACGATAATTTTCCATTTATCATCCCCGCTCTTATGAAGACAATATCGAACTACGTAGCTGCATGCACCCAACATTACCTTTTTAGAGGTTTGGAGGCCCCACAAAGACTTTCTCTATCCGGAATCACCTCAAACACACTCCTCAGGTGTTTACCTCCCCTCATGTCAATTGGGATGTTTTTCCACCTAAAATCCACATTCTCCCATTACGAGGATAAACACTAACTTCATAAACAGCCATCATTGTTCACTTAGTTGCTCCACAGCCAATGGGCTTGGATTACTTTAAGAGATATGGCACCGTAGCTCATTCTAAATCACAATTACCCACTCTCACCTTATGGCAGTAAACACAAGTAACTGCAACATGATTTGATTATTCCAAGCGTAATGTTTACACCTTTATCTTCCTTCAGGCCCTATTGACCTCCGTAGTAGACAACATAAAAAAGATACGTAGAAACTGACAGAAGAATTGGGCCAAGGAGCTTCAAAACATTGTGGGATTCAGAGTGAGTCAACAACATTGATTCATAGTTATCTTCAAACCAGCTCAGAGGCAGGGAGTAAGAGGAACCTGAGCAATAAGAAAAACAACAACAACAAGAGGCCTTAGGAGGACAACAGATTGAACGTAAACAGAGGCTGAGTAAAGGATCTGAGCCCAATGGATGTTTCATACCAAATCATAGGGCGGCAGGTAGCCTAGCGGTTAAGAGTGTTGGGCCAGTAACCGAAAAGTCGCTGGTTCGAATCCCAGAGCAGACTAAGTGAAAAATCTATCGATGTTCCCTTGCGCAAGGCACAACTCTAATTGCTCCTGTAAGTCGCTTTAGAAAAGAGCGTCTGCTAAATGTCTAAAATGTAAAAAAAAAAAAAATATGTATCAGGAAATAATAAAGTAGCCTCGTACAGTGGGGAGAACAAGTATTTGATACACTGCCGATTTTGCAGGTTTTCCCACTTACAAAGCATGTAGAAGTCTGTAATTTTTATCATAGGTACTCTTCAACTGTTAGAGACGGAATCTAAAACAAAAATCCAGAAAATCACATTGTATGATTTTTAAGTAATTAATTTGCATTTTATTGCAAGTTATAAGTATTTGATACATCAGAAAAGCAGAACTTAATATTTGGTACAGAAACCTTTGTTTGCAATTACAGAGATCATACGTTTCCTGTAGTTCTTGACCAGGTTTGCACACACTGCAGCAGGGATTTTGGCCCACTCCTCCATATAGACCTTCTCCAGATCCTTCAGGTTTCGCTGGGCAATACGGACTTTCAGCTCTCTCCAAAGATTTTCTATTGGGTTCAGGTCTGGAGACTGGCTAGGCCACTCCAGGACCTTGAGATGCTTCTTACGGAGCCACTCCTTAGTTGCCCTGGCTGTGTGTTTTGGGTCGTTGTCATGCTGGAAGACCCAGCCACAACCCATCTTCAATGATCTTACTGAGGGAAGGAGGTTGTTGGCCAAGATCTCACGATACATGGCCCCATCCATCCTCCCCTCAATACAGTGCAGTCGTCCTGTCCCCTTTGCAGAAAAGCATCCCCAAAGAATGATGTTTCCACCTCCATGCTTCACGGTTGGGATGGTGTTCTTGGGGTTGTACTCATCCTTCTTCCTCCAAACACGGCGAGTGGAGTTTAGACCAAAAAGCTCTATTTTTGTCTTATCAGACCACATGACCTTCTCCCATTCCTCCTCTGGATCATCCAGATGGTCATTGGCAAACTTCAGACGGGCCTGGACATGCGCTGGCTTGAGCAGGGGGACCTTGCGTGCGCTGCAGGATTTTAATCCATGACGGCGTAGTGTGTTACTAATGGTTTTCTTTGAGACTGTGGTCCCAGCTCTCTTCAGGTCATTGACCAGGTCCTGCCATGTAGTTCTGGGCTGATCCCTCACCTTCCTCATGATCATTGATGCCCCACGAGGTGAGATCTTGCATGGTGCCCCAGACCGAGGGAGGTTGACCGTCATCTTGAACTTCTTCCATTTTCTAATAATTGCACCAACAGTTGTTGCCTTCTCAACAAGCTGCTTGCCTATTGTCCTGTAGCCCATCCCAGCCTTGTGCAGGTCTACAATTTTATCCCTGATATCCTTACACAGCTCTCTGGTCTTGGCCATTGTGGAGAGGTTGGAGTCTGTTTGATTGAGTGTGTGGACAGGTGTCTTTTATACAGGTAACAAGTTCAAACTGGTGCAGTTAATACAGGTAATGAGTGGAGAACAGGAGGGCTTCTTAAAGAAAAACTAACAGGTCTGTGAGAGACGGAATTCTTACTGGTTGGTAGGTGATCAAATACTTATGTCATGCAATAAAATGCAAATTAATTATTTAAAAATCATACAATGGTATTTTCTGTATTACAGACCTCTACATGCTTTGTAAGTAGGAAAACCTGCAAAATCGGCAGTGTATCAAATACTTGTTCTCCCCACTGTATATACCAGACTGATTACCCTCTCATCAATGTTTATGGTTAGTGACCATTCATGAAGCTTGCGATATCAGTCTGGCTCTCAAAGTAGGTGGTGAGGGGGTCGACCTTGAAAACAAGCTGAGCTAGGGTAATATTCTGATATTTGTTTTTTGTTGATACAAGTGTGTTTGTTTGCGCAGTTGGTCTTCAAATGTAGGATAATGTGGCTGGTAGTCTGATACCTTGCAACAGTATTAAAATGGCAAACTAGAGAATGACAAAAAGTAGATAGTGAAGGGTTTGACCTTGAAAAGATGTACAGCTGGTGATATTCAGATTTATGTTCTGATTGGCAGGTGTGGACTGGATGTGGGTCAGTTGTACCGCTAAGAGCCCTAATACTGTTACAGGGATAATGCAGTAAGAGAAGAGTGTTGAGGGTTGAGAAATGTTCGTGAGGCGATGGCAGGGGGTATAGAGTGTGAACACAGCCACTGACATGACCAGTTGCTACCGGAACGGTTCTGTATGTATCGTGCCTAACATGCGTAGGAATACAAGTCACAACACAGCAAAGGGTTTTTCTGACCAACATATAAGAGCTGTTACGGGAGTGGAAATGAAATGAGCAAGAGAAGGAATGGTGCAGAGAGTGAGCTAATTAACAGGAGTGAGCATTAGTGAGTGAGTGATTGAACCCGTGGAGGCTGGTGGGAGGAGCTATAGGAGGACAGGCTCACTGTAATGCAATGGAACGGTATCAAACAGATCAAACATATGGAAACCACATTTCATTAATTCCATTCCAGCCATTACAATGAGTCCGTCCTCCGATAGCTCCTCGCACCAGCCTCCACTGGATTGAACATAAACACTGAGTGTATAAAACATTAAGGACACCTGCTCTTTCCATGACATAGACTGACCCGGTGAATCCAGGTGAAAGCTTTGATCCCTTATTGATGTCACTTGTTAAATCCACTTCAATCAGTGTAGATGAAGGGGAGGAGACAGGTTAAAGAATAATTTTTAAGCCTTGAGACAATTGAGACATTCAGAGGGTGAATGTGCAGTACAAAATATTCAAGTTTCTTTGAATGGGGTAGTAGGCAATGTTCCCTATACATTTTTTCAGTACTGAGCAAATTTCAGTTTCAACATTCTTCTGGTGTGCGTTTACTGTGAACACTGAGGCTGTACCCGCTTTAAGTTACAGTTTTAACAGTGGCCAAGTAGGGTACTGTGGCTATTTGATCATAATGTAGGCATTGCATGAGACTTAAAAAAAAAAAATAGACATGCAGGGCTTGACATTAACCTATTTAACGACGTGTCTTTCAGACAAGGAGGTGACTGAAAATGTTGGGTTTGATATAAGAAACAGACAACTTATGCTACCCTCTGCCTATTGAGTACTTAGCTTATTCAAGACCGTCTGTAAATAAAACACTGCCTCTTAAAGACATAAAAAAAGCTCTTTACCTAACTCGCTTCTGTGCTCTTGTTGGAAGCAACCACTCCCCCATTGTTGACTAGAAATGTGTTATAACTGGGCTAATAATTCACTAACTAGCAAACGACATGTGTGGCTACATGCAGCTCTCGCTTTGATCTCAAAACAAGCGCATCTACTCGCAACAGCTCACACTGTAGCCTAAACACAGTCCAGTTCAAAAGTGAATGGCACAGATCCATATATGGCAATGGCATATATTTGCATATAGGCCTACTGCAACTCTGATTGGTTATGGCGCACAGGTCTGTGTAGAGTACGGGCCGGAGTCATGCATGTCAATAAAAAGGAAAAAGCTGCACACTGCTGCTCATGCTCCCAGGGGATTTTATGACAACTACTGTAAATATTGATCACATTCCTTGTTTATGGTCATATATTAATGACCATACATCACCTGCAAAACGTACCTGGATGTGCGTATGTTCTTCAGCTTTTGTTCATGCAATAGAATCCTACTCCAATGCGCTCTGCCTACAAGAAAATCCTTTCCCATTTAGTTTTGCATACTAAATCTTGCATAGTTGGTTTTGTTTTACATTGAAAGTGGCTAATATTGCGTTGATTCGATCACAATTCCCACTTTCAGAGAGAAACGTTGATAGTGTTAACTAAAGGGAGAACACTCTACAAAGTTGAGTGAAACTTAATAGGACTATAATATATTCTGAAAATGAGTGGAGTGAAACTTTAAGACCCACCCAGGAAGGTCCCAATGAATCCGAGAGCCAGGAAGCTGGTAACCACCAAGAGAGAGCCCAGGGCCATGAGAGCTGCCCCCGCGTAGAACACCTCTGGGCTGGCCATCACCTCCCACCTCGCTTGGGCCTTCATCGCCACTGTTATACTGGAGAAAGGGAAGGGCCGTGGGGGAAGAGAAGGGAGTGGGAGGGGAGGATTGAGGGATAGGAAGAGAAAGGTGTAATAGATGGGGAGAGGTAAAAGAGAGGTGGAAAAGATGAAAGAACAGAGAGAAAAGGAGGGAGAAGAGAGGAGAAAGGGAAAGGGGAGATCAGGTTAGAAATAAGGAGGCAGCATTGTTTTTGTTAACATAACCATACATATGAACCAGGAGAGATGATTCAACATGTATGCCAATGAAGTACACAAAGCTGGCCTAGTTTCTTAAGGTCAATGCATTACTGAAATGAAATGCTTTGTTGAGGAGAGCAAACACAAACAATTTGAACTATTTATCTGATAATGATGGCCAAAAGTAAACTTTCCCAGAGATTTAGATTGAAAAACACAGATACTGTGTTTACTCTGAGCCCTCTGCGCGCAATACCCATAACATGTTTAGAGTTTCATGATAAATTATCAGGGAACACCAGTGATATAACAGAGAATGAAATTGATTACGTTTAACATAAAAGTACACAGTAAAACTTTGAAGGACTCCCAACTTAACCCATGATCTGATAAGAGAAAGTTTCCCATGACTTTATTTGGTTGTGATTTATTTGCTGTTGTCATGGACACTATGCAACAAGCTCTCAGTCTCACTGCAGAATTAGACTTTCATCCACTTTCTCCAAACAAGACATATCGAAGTTGCTCCAAACTTCAAAATTAAGCGTTAAGTTTAGGCACTCATTCTGAATAGCTAAGGTAAGGGTTAAGGTCTGGGATAGGGTTAAAAAATGACGGCGATCATAGGATTACGACCATCCACAACGCCCTAGCAAAACCCAAGCCTACTTCATGGTAACAGCGCTTACTCTTGTCCCTAGTGGACAGTTTTGAATGCATATCCCGGCATCCTCAGGACATTGATAGATGGACATCAATCTTGAACGATCTCCCTTAGTTTATATTAACCAGACAGAGTTTAAAGTTTAGTTATTTTCAACTGAAGCAAAAAGAATCGACAATTACCAATGAAAAGAACAGTACCAGAGAATTACAAAAACAATGAGTCACTCCTCCCCTTCCATCTGATTCCCAGCTTCCACAGTGAATCTTCAGCAGCATGTGTTCGAACCAGGATGCCAGCAACCACACAGAATTCCTGGTAGTCTGCCTTTCAAGTTGACTATAATCCTACAGAAATGTGCGCATCACAATAAAGACAGACCCGCTTGCCTGCTATCCTAACCTAGTTTTCTTCTGATACCAACCTAGTTTCCCCTTCTGGTCTGGCACATAGTCTTCCATACATAATGTAAACGTACACATATGCACAAACAAACGCTATGCGCGCACACATACTTGTGCGTAAATGCAGGCGCACACAAAGAAATTTAGGACCACAATGAAAACTTTTAAAATATAAAAAATTCCAGGTCGCACAGTAAAATATTTAGGCACATGGTTGCACTGAAGAGCCTTGCAGGTAACTGCCAAAATAAAGTAAACACTTCAGCAAATGAGGGATACAATGTATATTGAAAGCAGGTGAGTTAATTAAGCAATTAACATAACTCTCTGGTCCCTCCTTCTCCCCTTGGACCACTGCAGGTATTCAACTAGAAACAAGGAAGGTTACGTGATAAGATAATTTACAGACATGTTGCTAAGGTAACTGCCAAGAATAAAATAGACACTTGAGTAAATGAGGGATGCAAAGTATATTGAAAGCAGGTGCTTCCACACAGATAAGGTTTCAGAGTTAATTAAGCAATGAACATCCCATTATGCTTAGAAATGCTCAGTTGCCCTATTAACACTATGTTGGCAGTTACCTGTACATACACACATGCACAAACAAAAGCTACACAGACACACACACACACGTCATGACTTGAGGTTACAGGTCATTTGATGGATACATTTCTGCCAAGCTCCCCCCCCCCCCAAAAAGAGGGGGGTTGAGTGGATTAGAGTGGTGAAAGGGGGAGCTTTGACACCAACCAGACTTTCTCTCACTTTCCCTCTCACAGGAAAAGAGAGGAGGGAAAATGCCCAGTTTATGGCCCTTTCTCACTTTATGCCCATGAAACAAGACATTGGGCACATGATTAATTTTATTATGTGTTGAAAATGAGGACTCTTGGCATATGGATATGAATGTCAATTCTGTGATGTAATTAAAAAGTTTAAATGAAGGTGCGATTATGAAAACATTGTAACTTTAAGAGTTTCCAAACTGTCTATATGATGTCTACATTGCGTGTCTACACTGACCACATCCCCAAACTGTGGGTATATCGACACGGCTGATTAGCCGTCTCCAGGAGTCCTATAGGAAGCAGACACCGAAAGGAAAGGACATCGTGACATCTTGTGGACAATCAGAGACTAATTAAACCCACTCCAAACCCTCTTAGAACACAGGCAGACACAAGACGTCCGACAAAATATCCGACAACACATACCGTATGTGTCCTCATGGACACATAGTGTGTTTTCCCTCTTACTATTCCACAGCTATAGAACACAACAGACATGAAGGATAAGACAATGACTAACTGAAATCTGTTTTTGTCCTTGAAGAAAATATCAGAGCTGGCATATTTGACATAGCCACAAAGGTTTTTGCTCCCCGTATGATGCAAAACGCATCATACGGGGAGCAATATGTCAACTATGTCGAATAATGAAACAAATACTAAAATATAGTTTTTGGGTGGAGTTTTCCTTTAAGTGACTTACATACTTTTGTGATTACTTGGTATGTACAAAACATTAAACATCTGCGCTTTCCATGACAGACTGACCAGGAAGATTTCTGTATTTTGAAAGTTACATATCTTGAAAACTTACTAATTTCACAAACTCATAAAATACTGGATGTGGTGAGCCTGGTTTCACTCTAATTCAATGTTTGTCAGGTTTCCAACTGTAACTGGCTGAATGGCGGGGACACCGATGACAAAGTCATAACATGGGCAACAGCAGAGGTTCAGGTAGAGGCTGTGACATCAGGGAAAACCACTCACAAAAACAGCTTTCCACAGTTCGTCATTAAAGGAGGGAAAGCAGGGACCATTCAAGAGAGACCGGCACATACTGTAACAATTCATCCCAATTTGACCTGCGATTTTAACGATGATTGTTGCCTCGTGGCTGGATTTGTGGCGAAGTGAGAGAGAGGCAATTCAATTTCTGTTGATGTCGGTCAGTGGGTGGTGTTGTTTAATAGGAAAAATCTCAGAATTGGAGTGTTGGTCAGTAGGACAAAATCTATGAATTGCAGAGGACCACCTACGCACACCGCCGATGTGGGTCAAACAGTGTTGTGAATGGTCACGACATGTTCTGGCTTTCAATGCTTAGAGATATAATTTATCTTCAAATGTTTTACTGTGTGAAATAAAAAAGAGACTTAGATCATAGTTGGCATGCTGGAAAGTAGATGGTAGCTTCCCTGTCCTCAATGCTTTCTCCACTGAACAAAGAGACGGGAAGTAGTTTATAGCCTTAAGCCTAGCATGTGGTTGACCAATTAGAATTCCTTGCAATACAATTGGGCCAATGGCCAAACCCCAAGTATCCTGTTTCAGGCTCAATGTTTAGACAATTTCAACCAATCAGAACTTGCCCCATGTAGCTATGAGTCTTGGACTGAAACCCCTACACAGATTCTAAACAGATGTTGAACTGTAAAACAACTATTTCCATTGATCTGTAATTCCCTATTGACCTATCCTCTATTGACCACTAGTCCTCTAGCGAGCACCATTCCTCTGCATTGTGTATATATCTTAAAATATTAAAATACTCGTACAATTATGACCTGTGGAATGGTGTCCCAGTCCTCTTCAATGGCTGTGCGAAGTTGCTGGATATTGACGGGAACTGGAATACATTCACAGCTTCCAGAAATTGTGTACAGATCCTAGCGACATGGGCCCCTGCATTATCATGCTGAAACATGACGTGATGGTGGCGGAGTAATGGCACGACAATGGGCCTCAGGATCCCATCACATTATCTCAAATTAAATGCCATCATATGTCCATAGCTTATGCCTGCCCAAGCCATAACCACACCGCCACCCTGGGGCACTCTGTTCACAACATGACGCCATACACTTGGTCTGCGGTTGTGAGGCCGGTTGGACTTCCTGCCAAATTCTCTAAAACGATATTGGAGGAGGCTTTTGGTAGAGAAATTAACATAAAATTCTCTGGCAACAGCTCTGGTGGACATTCCTGCAGTCAGCATGCCAATTGCACGCTCACTCAAAACTTGAGACATCTGTGGCATTGTGTTGTTTGACAAAACTGTATATTTTAGTGGTCTTTTATTGTCCCCAAGCACAAGGTGCACCTGTGTAATGATCATGCTGTTTAATCAGCTTCTTGATATGCCACACCTGTTGTGTGGATGGATTATCTTGGCAAAGGAGAAATGCTGACTAACATGGTTGTAAACAAATCTGTGCACAGAATTTGAGAGAAATAAGCTTTTTGTGCGTATGGAACATTTCTGGATCTTCAATTTTAACTCATGAAACATGGGACCAACAAAGACCAGGGAGCTTTTCGAAAGCCTCATAAAGAAGGGCAGTGATTGGTAGATGGGTAACAACAATAAATCAGACATTGAATATCTCTTTAAGCATGGTTGAGTTAATAAGTATGCTGTGCATTATGTATTAAACCACCCAGACACTCCAAAGATACAGTTGTCCTTCTGAACTGAGCTGCAGGAGAGGAATTAAAACTGCTCAGGGATGTCACCATGAGGCCATTGGTGATTTTAAAACAGCTACAGAGTTCAATGGCTGTGATGGGAGAGACTCCACAATAATGACCTGAATGACAGTGAAAAGAAGAATACAAATATACAACATTTAAATATTCCAAAACATGCATCTTGTATGCAACAAGGCACTAAACGCAATGGCAGTGGCTGCATCATGGTACGGATTTTCAAGCAGGGCGGTGGCTGCATCATGGTATGGGTTTTCAAGCATGGTGGTGGCTGCATCATGGTATGGTCTTTCAAGCATGGTGGTGGCTGCATCATGGTATGGGCTTTCAAGCAGGGTGGTGGCTGCATCATGGTGGTGGCTGCATCATGGTATGGGCTTTCAAGCATGGTGGTGGCTGCATCATGGTATGGGTTTTCAAGCATGGTGGTGGCTGCATCATGGTATGGGTTTTCAAGCATGGTGGTGGCTGCATCATGGTGGTGGCTGCATCATGGTATGGGTATACTTGACATCGGCAAATACTGAAGATTTTTTCAGGAAAGAAATGGGATAGGGCTAAGTACAGGCAAAATCCACCTTTATTTAACCAGGTAAGCCAGTTGAGAACAAGATCTCATTTACAACTGCAACCTGGCCAATATAAAGCAACGCAGTGCTACAAAAACAACATTACACATGGGATAAACATACAGTCAATAACACTATAGAAAATCTATGTACAGTGTGTGCAAATGTAGTTAGATTAGGAAGGTAAGGCAATAAATGGGCCATAGTGGCGAAATAATTACAAATTAGCATTAACTAATTTAATAAATATGGGGATGAGGTAGAAAGGTGGGCTATTTTCAGATGGGCTATGTACAGGTGCAGTGATCGGACACTCGGAGGGGAATTAACCTCTCAACAGGACAATAACCTCCAACACACAGCTAAATCTACACTGGAGTTGCTTACCAAGAAGACAGTGAATGTTCTAAAGTGGAAAGTTTTAACTTAAGTCTGCTTGAAATATTTTGGCAAGACTTGAACATAGCGGCCTAGCCATGATCCCCAACATCTTAACAGAGCTTGAACAATTTTGAAAAGAATAATAGGGAAATATTCCACAATCCATGTGTCCTAAGCTCTTAGAGACTTATTCAAGAAGACTCACAGCTGTAATTGCTGCCAAAGGTGTTTTTAACATGTTTGGACTCAGGGACCTAAATACTTTATTTATATATTTTATTGATTAAAATATTTATTTATCCCAAACTTATATATATATAATTTCCTTCCACTTTGACATTAGAGTATTTTTTGCGTAGATTGTTAACAAAAAATGAAAATTAAATCAATTTGAATCCCACTTTGTAACACAAAATGTGAAGAAATCCAAGGGGTCTAAATACTAAATACTTTTGTAAGGCACTCTCGCAGCTTGAGAGACTCCTGTCACTTGGTTGACTGAATAAGGTCTCCTGAGGCACAGAAAGTTGTCATTCTACCTTAGGTGATAAACATGACAGATTTGCTAAACATACACCCCACTCAAGAGAGCGAGTTATCATACTGCAACAATTTGTGACAGTTAAGTTAGACCTGATTATAACAGCATCTTGAAGCAGCATCTGAAGTAAACTGGGATGTCGAGAAGGTAAGTAGTGAAAACATTTTCTCTGACATTGAAATACATATAGTACTTTCAACGGTTCAACAGAACCTTCAATTTTTCGGTCCCATCATGAGACAGAGCGAGCATAGCCTGTCCATTGACGTGAACGAACAGTGGAGCTCAACAGTGGAGCTCATTCTTCCGATGAAGAATGGGATTTATTGATTGCTTTATTGTTTTACTTGCGTCAAACACTTCCTGTCAGCTGGAGAAATACATAAGCCATAACGGCCAAGAGAGTCAGTTTGGGGAGAAAAGCTTCTCTTTCATGAGGACAGCAGGGTTTTCATTTAGACACAGAACACTGTTGCTGTTGAGAGGTGGACGGCAAATAGAATGGCATAAAACATTACCACAAGCCCGTCCTCCCCAATTAAGGTGCCACCAACCTCCAGTGGTGGGATGTGATTATTAACCTCATATGATGTTAAGGGCTTCAAAAAAATATATACAAACCACTGTCAAACACTGAAGCATCTACCAACACTATTAAAACCAAAGCCTCAATACAACGATCACCACTATTTCTTCTTATAACCAAACACTTGAATAGCTTTGTTTAAGACAGCTATACCTGTATACACTATTAAAGAGGTGGTTGGGTGGGAGACTGGGGGAGCGGGTCTTAAACCAGTATACTTACTGGTTTATTGCAGTCAACATTGGAGGCACAAAGACCAATCAGGTTTCTCTGTGTTATACATTTCTTTGTCATTATGGGGTGTTGTGTGTAGATTGATGAAGGAAAACTTTTTTAAAGTTAATTTTAGAATAAGGCTGTAACGTAACTAAATGTGGAACAGTAAAGGGGCCTGAATACTTTCCGAATGCAGTGCAAATGCTTATAAAAACTAGAGAGCACTCTCTATGGTGCCAGTACAGTCCAAAGGCTCCCTCATCCTCGCTTGTGCTTTTAGGGCTCATGTAGATCTCTCCATCTATCCTTCCTTTCTCTATCCTTCTTCACAAGTACTAATAATCCAGACACTGAGTCATCGTGAAGGGAGTCTAAAGCTCTTAGAGAATTACAGTGCTGTTCATAGGCATTGATGAGTTTTTTGTTATATATCCAATTTATTCCTATCTCATCTCTAAAGGTCAGAGGGAACAATTATTCACAAACGTCTTCATTAAAAATGCTAATTTATTTCAACGTCATAGATTTAGCCGGTGGTAACTTGTGAAATAGACACCGGCTAGAATGCGGTTTTAACCAATCAGCATTCAGGTTTAGACCAACCCGTTGTATAATTATTCACAAATGTCTTCAATAAAATTGCTAATTTATGAAGTTCTCCTAGGGTCTGTTAGTGTTTTTTTTGTTGACGACGTGTGTGTGGTCCTTGTGTGTGTAACTTTCTAACTCTAGGATACTCAGACAGACAGACAGACAGACAGACAGACAGACAGACAGACAGACAGACAGACAGACAGACAGACAGACAGACAGACAGACAGACAGACAGACAGACAGACAGACAGACAGACAGACAGACAGAGACAGACAGACAGGATACTTTATGTTGGGAAATTACTTTGTCAAGCTGCTACGAAAACACAGGTTAGGTGCAAAATGACAGAACAAAATACACAAAAGACAGATATACGATACATATACACAAAGTCTGGAGTGAAAAAAAGCTATAGAAACGCATTGCATAGTATGGGTGAATGACTGAATATGTACATTATACATTGTTATAGTGTTAGGTGAAACAATTATTGCACATTGATATAAATAAAATAAATATTTGCATAGTTATCTATACATGTCGATGGCACAGAAAGCGTATGATATAAGTGAGTGTAATAATAGTTTACTTAATATACAGTCTGGTTAAATGCACAGGTTAATGTTTATCTTTATATATATTTTTAATCCCCCGTCCCCGCAGGAGGCCCTTTGCCTTTTGGTAGGCCGTCATTGTAAATAAGAATTTGTTCTTAACTGTCTTGTCTAGTTAAATAAAGGCCTTCAGCCATAAGACTTGACCATAAGGTGGATTTGACACGACTGGTCACAGTGGAAATTGAAGTGCGAAGAGTGTGACGAGAGAGCGAGAGAGAGAGACGGACACCAACCTGTGGCTGCGGTATACATTGAGGAGGATGATGAGGGTGCCTAGGCAGTAGCAGGCCAGATAGGGGCCCCCAAACAGTTTGGTCAGACCTCTTGTACGATGCTCCCAACGCGCCACCTGGAACACACAACACAAGTTTCATTTAATTAATAAAGTGCTTTTTTGGGTTGTGTAATTTTCTCAAAATAACTGTTTATTTCACCCAACTTTTTGTTATAAAAAGCACATGTTCAACTTCATAACAAACATGTTTTCCCCATCTCCAGAGATTCAATAAAAAAAATGACAATTAAAGTGACTGGGTTGACAATGTAATCTTAAATCAGCCATAACTCCCCTTGTGACCGGGGGAATGGAAACTTGTTGTGTGCAACAGGGAGAGGCAATTGAATGCAAGCTTAACAAGAAAATGTGAACTTGTTAAAACATTTCTAGCCTATCTATGGGCAACAGGGTTGACACACTCAGTTTACAACCACAAAACATAAAATAAATAAATATCTTCAGAAATGACTTCATCAAAGCAAAACAATAACTTGGACTGAACAAATACAGTGCCTTCAGAAAGTATTGATACCCATTGACTTATTCCACATGTTGTTGTGTTACAGCCTGAATTAAAAATGGATTAAATATACATTTCTTCTCACCCATCTACACACAATACCCCAAAATAACAAAGTGAAAACATGTTTTTAGAAATATTGGGTGAATTTCTTGAAAATGAAATACAGAAATATCCCATTTCCATTTCCCACCCCTGAGTCAATACTTATAACATATTCTAAGTATACAAATATAATATTTTATTAGCATTTAAGTATATTAAATACATTTAACATTATCGAAATTGGGACACTATTTTTGTACTTAAGTATATTAGATAAAGAGCTAAACAAATATATTTTGAAATACAACTTAAGTACATTTTATGTATATTTCTCATAAATTAGGAATATACTAAAAGATTATATTTGAATTAGAATTCCTGTATTTTCTCGTGCCCTGTGGATGGGGGCATTGTCATGGTAGCCAAAATAATGCCCTGCCCAGCAATTTTATACAGGACCCTAAGAATAATGGGATGTTAATTGCTTAATTAACTCAGGAACCACAACTGTGTGGAAGTACCTGCCTTTAATATACTTTGTATCCCTCATTTACTAAGCGTTTCCATTATTTTGTACTTTATATGCTCTGTGACAGAAGGTACTATAAATACACAGATGGAGTGCCAGCACCATTCACAGATTCAATCAAGGCTTAGGTACAGTAAAAGCCTGGACAGGCCACTCCATCCAGTTACTTACCACGGGTGTATTTCTGATAACAAGGTCCTGGCTCGCCTCTGATATGATGCATTAGGAGCTCTTAAATGTGTTTGTGTGGGCAATATTACATAGGTACGGAGTGTCTTAGTGGGTGCAGGCTCAGTCCTCCGGGGCCCAGTTCTCTGATAGGGCCCTAGAACCAGCCTAATCACCACATGAGATTCATGCCCCGTATTAATGCACGGCCACGCTCCATCCCTGTCCCCAACCCATGGAAACAGAGACAAGAGAACATGCCTAACAGGCTACAAATTAGAATTCCCCCCTCCCCTCGTACAGCTATGCTTCGATTAGATCTTATTTCTATCTCATCCGATCACACAGTCTATACCAGAAATGTCAGCCTATGACAGTTAGTCTAGATGCACAGCTGATATAACTAAACAACCAAAGACAATACCATTAATGTTTTGTCTGTATAAAAGCGATGCTACTACCTCGTCCCGTCAAGGTGAACCTCATCCATATCCCACTGTAACCTTTGTTCCACTAGACATTTATATTTGAGTCGTTTAGCAGACACTCTTATCCAGAGCAACTTACAGGAACAACTAGGGTTGATTGCCTTGCTCAAGGGCACATGGTTATGAAACACACAGAGAGAGAGAGAGCAAGAGAGAGAGCACCTTGAGAGAGAGAGAGCGCCGTGACCCTATCCCCACTCGACGAGACAGAAGGACTGAATCCCATTTTGAAATTCAATTCTACAAAACAACAGCAGCGGTTTCCACTCAAACCGTTGTTTGTGCTCCTTCAGTCTGACTCCACGAATCAGCTACGGAGATAAACACTGGATCATTTGTTCAGGGGATCGAGACTATCAATCGGTAATCATTTTCAATCAAGAGTGAAATCATGAATCTAAAGCACTTTAATTATCCATAGAAGTAATACAGATTCTCAAAATCTCCAAACACTTATTGAATCAATGAACATATGGGATGGACATTAAGGCTAACATGTTGCATCTGGTCTTAAACATTAGCTTGTTTATCCATGTGAGTTACTAATTCATAGGAAACCCTGAAAAAACGGTCTAGCTCTAAACCCACTGCAGCTGGTTGCATAGGCGATGGGCAGAAGTTTTTGTGATTAAGCTTGAAATGTCGGTCATGGAAGAATGAATATGGGTGAACTTAGGTGTATAGAAAACAAAGTTGGGGTGAGGTAAGGTTAATTCTGATTTGTGTCAGAAACTCAAGCTAAGCAGGCAGCTTTATCCCCCATGATCATCAGTTAGATAGAAACATGGAGATCTACCGCTTTCATCCAGCTCGATGACCTTAAGGTCTCCTGAGGACACCTACGGAGAGAGAGAGATGTTGAGGTCTCAGACCTATGGCAACAGCACTAGGTCTGGGGATCCTGTGAGATTTTCTTGGCCATTTTGAAATGAGAGGAAAACAAGCTCTCCAGACTACTCAATACAGACACAATTCAGACGCTAGACAGCTAGCCTAATTTTAGCCACAGCCTGTCAGTGGTGCATGCAAACTACTCACTTGCGAAATACCCTCTGCAAGCTCCATCTAGCTAGCTACTAATTGTGTCCGGTGGGGATGTTCACACCAGGGCAAATAGGGATAAAGCTCTGGAGGCCTGATTCCCCATTTCCGCCAAACCCAATCAACGCTGGTTTTACCAGCAGACGTGTACGTCGACGGAACATTGTTAATGTGGGAGGTTGCCTAGGGACACTACTGATGACCAGATCCACTTGGTAGCCATGTCAGCTATTTGACCATGTTCCGATGTGACACTAGCTCAAACATGGAGGAATCCTTCAGGGTTAGGATGGTGTGTGTGTGTAGGTTTTTTTTTTTGCATAGAAAAGTATTGGGCCGACCAAGTCCCAACAGTGAAAACAAAACAAACATTTGTTTTTTAATACTTTTAAAATTAATTTAAGTCGTTTAAGATTCATTAAGTGTAATCTTAAACGACTTAAACTATGTAGAATTATGTTATAATACATATATTGAGAACTAACAAACGACTAAAATAGAGGCTAAATAAAAACTACTTCAGGAGTATTGTTTTTGTTGTAATGTTTGTGTATAAAAACACTGCATTTTTTAGGCCCCCCATCTTGCCGATAGAATTGCAGGAAATAAGCTTTAAAACTGCAGCATTTTCTCTCAGTTCCATGGCAGAATGTATAGAATTGCAGGAAATTATCTTTAAAACCGCAAAAGTTCTCTAAGCTCGATACTTGATTTATTTATTTTTTATTACAGAAAATTGGCTGTAAAACAGAAAAACTATCTTAGCCGGCAAGATGGGGGGCCTCAAATGTTCTTTCCCAGGACTGAATTCAGCCACGCCGACGGGCTGACCGCGCTCATTGTCATGCCCACCACTTAAGTCTGTTTTTTACCCAGAAAAAAACACGTGGGTGTGTGGGTGTGTGTGTGTGTGCATGCATGGCTGGGTTCGGAGGTAGCTGCTAAAAATGTGACAGTGTACACACACACGCACACTCCATAGCTGTCGTAGCCAAAGGAAATAATTTTGATCTCATAGTCAGTCCTTGCATTCATAGCCGTCTATGAATTTGAGAGTGATTACATTTCTCCAGCCCCATCCCTCAGCTATTTACCAAAACACTGGCGGGGTGGTCACTTTCTTGTTGTTTGAACTGCAGATTGCCCCATTACCTTCAACAATAATCTCAATGTCCCTGGTCCACTTGACAGTCTGAAGTAGTTACAAAGTAACCTTGGCACGAATACAATGAATAGATTGTTACATCGGCAGCCAATAGAAAGACGGAGTAGCTACCATCTAAAATGAAGAGTTGCTCAATGTCTCTTTTATAGTGAAAACTCTGAATTCAAACCCATTCAGACGAGCACAGGTGGAACCTTGAAGACCAGGCAATTACATGTGAGGCTTCCACCAGAATCCCCATCATGTTTCTCTTCACTTTGATTTGACATTTTTTGCTTCCCTCTCATGTTGTGCTCCCTCGTCCTTCTCCACCCTCTAAAAAGTAATCTAACTTCCTTTCAATTCTCCATCATGTTTTTCTTCATTATTTCTTCATTTTAATGTCATTTCCCTGCTAGCCTTTTATCATATTGTGCTTCTCCTGCTTCTTCTCCTTCTCCTGCTTCTTCTCCTTCTCCTGCTTCTCCTGCTTCTCCTGCTTCTTCTCCTTCTCCTGCTTCTCCTCACCCCCTCTTTATTATTCTTTGTCAGCTAGTTCTCCTAAACTGACTCATGCTCTGGCTGATTGTTCTGGGCTGTGGCCTACAAGGCCTACTCAGGCACTGTGTGGGTAAAAAGGGATGCTTTTTCAGCATCTACTGTATCAATGTAGAGGGTATTTTAGGGTAGCAAATGGGTAGAAACTTTCCGGTAAAATTCCAGAATGTTTCTGGAAATTTTACATGGGACATTAAGCCCAGGAATTTTGGGAATTTTGCTCAAATTCATCAAAAAAAGTTTGCTTATAACAGTGAACCTTTTTTGTGGGATACACAAGGCAATTCTAGGTTTTGTGGCATATTTTGGTTAAACTATCCCCAATTCAATGGAATTGCAACCCTCTGCATGCACAGTGCATTCTACCATCACATGTACAGCTGATTGTCAAGATCTTGCACACTAATGAGATGCTATAGAGCCCACACTACCTGAGCCAAGGACTACATGCTTTCTGGTTTTGATTACAATACTGGGTGGGGTGAATATATTTTATATGACATACATTAATTCTTGTTAACTAGTAAATAGTAGCCTACAGCAAAGTGTGTTAAAATCATTTTTTTGAAATTTACAATTTCTGTTAGCTAGTTTTTGCTACCATGTGGGTTTTAGCTTGCTTGAGCCTGCTAACTTAGGAGTGTTAATTCACCTGTTTCCATACATGTTTCATTTTAAAACATGTATCTTACAAAGGAGTTGTTTAATCTAACTGCTTAACTATTTATCTGTACATGGAATTGTATTTGTTTGTTCTTTTAACAATTTTATTTTCTAATCTTTACAGGAAAATGCCACGGGCAATATCTGATGTGTGGAGACATTTCACTGCAGCTAATGTAGAAGGAAAAGCTGTGCATAAAGTTCCATCAGCGGTCACAACAAGCAACCTCTGACAAAACCTCTATTCGAGATGAAAATTACGAATCAGACACGTTATCAATAGCAACAGCTCATGGTCCTCCTGGAATCACAAGTTTTTTTACTCAATGGAAGAACGTAGTCAGAGCAATGCTGATGAATATCTTGCTCGAGCTGTGTATGCAACTGGTTCACCTCTGATGCTCACAGGCAATGTGTATTGGAAGTTATTTCTGAATGTTCTTCGCCCAGCATACACCCCTCCAACCAGACATGCTTTATCTACTCATTTTCTGGATGCAGAGATCAACAGAGTTCAAGTGAAGGTCAAGCAAATCATAGATAAAGCAGACTGTTTTGCAATCATCTCTGATGGGTGGTTGAATATTTGTGGGCAAGGAATAATTAACTACATCTACACCCCTCAACCAGTATTCTACATGAGCAAAGACACAAGGGACAAGAAGGTATTTGCACTGGTGACAGACAATGCTGCGAACATGAAGGCTGCTTGGTCTAAAGTGTAGGAGTCCTACCCTCACATCACACCCATTGGCTGTGCTGCTCATGAGTTGAATCTGCTCCTCAAGGTCATCATGGCACTGAAAACAATGGATACACTCTACAAGAGAGCAAAGGAAATGGTTAGGTATGTGAAGGGTCATCAAGTTATAGCAGCAATCTACCTCACCAAGCAAAGTGAGAAGAATAAGAGCCCTACATTGAAGCTGCCCAGCAACACCTGTTGGGGTGGTGTTGTCATCATGTTTGACAGTCTCCTGGAGGGGAAAGAGTCTCTCCAAGAAATGGCCATATAACAGTCTGAGGATCCTCCTGGATTATGTATTTTGGGAGAAAGTGGTAAGCAGCCTGAAACTCCTGAAACCTATAGCAGTAGCCATTACACGGATTGAGGGAGACAATGCCATGCTGTATTATGTTCAGACTCTGCTTGCAGATGTAAGAGAAGAAATCCATACTGCCCTGCCCACTTCACTGTTGCTCCAAGCAGAGGACACTGCAGTTCTGAAATACATCAGAAAGCGTGAAGACTTCTGCCTGAAGCCCATGCATGCCGCAGCGTACATTGGACCCCAAGTATGCTGGCAAGAGCATCCTGTCTGGTGCAAGGCCTATGGTGTCATCACTACCGTGTCTCGCCACCTTGGCCTGGATGAGGGCAAGGTTCTTGGGAGACTGGCGAAGTACACTTCCAAGCAAGGGCTTATACATGGAGATGCAATATGGCAGTCGTGCCAACATATTTCATCAGCCACCTGGTGGAAGGGAATTTGTGGATCTGAGGCCCTTTCCCCTGTTGCTTCCATCTTCCAAATCCCACCAACATCAGCTGCCTCAGAGTGTTTGGGAACACACACACACACACCAAAGCACGCAACAGGCTGAACAATACAAGGGCTGAAAAATTGGTGGCCATTTGGGCAAATTTGAGGCTTTTTGAGACGGACAACGAGCCATCCTCAACAAGGTTGGAAAGTGAAGATGAGGCCTCAGAGTCTGACGTTCAAGAGGTGGACATTGAGGTCCAGAGAGGAAGACAACCAAAGCTTTAGTTTTTAGACTATCATTTTACAGATGTATGTTGAATACATTTTTGGGAGATGCGATGGATCATTGGGGATCATTCAATATTCCCCTTCTTTTGTTGTTCAGTGAAATCATCCCATGTGAAGAGTCAACTCATTTAATTAAAGTTCAATTTGTAACTAAATTGTTTTTAGTTACGTCCTGGAAGGATTTAATCATTTGCTCCAGCAGGTATATTTCACTGGTCACCCCCAAAGCCAACAACTCCTGGCAATGACTGGAACGAATTGCAAAAATCCTTGAAGCTGGAGATTCCTATCTCCCTCATTAACTTTAAGCATCAGCTGTCAGAGCTGCTTACCGAGAAAAAAAAAAAAAAAAAAAAAAAATGTATATTTATGATAGGTAAAAGGTTTATGTTTCTGTCTCCATATGATATGGTAAATATATCCAAAGCAAAAAACATCTACATTTAAATGGTATTAATATTAATTTGCATATATTTCCGTTAATTCCCATATATTCCCGTTAATTCCCACAGAAAGTTTCGACCTCTGAATATTCCCCAAAATGTGCAACCCTATTTTAGGGTGATGTAATGTTTTTCTTTCATTGGTTGTGCAAGAGCCGTGTGCAGCATGTGCAGGGGAAGTTCGCGCTTCAACTTGGAGGGAGAAGTTGTGCTTCTCCTTGGTGGGAGAAGCTGTGCGGTTTCTGTATGGCAGCGTTTCAAACTCTGTCCTGGGGGACCCCAAGGGGGGCACGTTTTGTTTTTTGCCCTAGTACTACACAGAGGATTCAAATAATCAAATCATGATGATTAGTTGATTATCTGAATCAGCAGGGTAGTGCTCGGGCAAAAACCAAAATGTGCACCCCTTGGGGTCCCGAGGACCGAGAATGGGAAACCCTGCTGTTTGGCCAGTGTAGAAAGTAATTTTGGGGCAAAGGGCAACATCGTCTAATGCTAGGTTGCTAACCTAGCTTTGTTGACACTGTAACCTAAGTGTAATCAGTAAAAGTATTGAGTAATCTGGATGACGTCAGTGATGCCAGCTAGTTGCAGAGTCAGAGAGATAAGAGAGAAGAAGAGGGACAGGCTGACCCTGCCATTTCCTCAATGTCAACATGGCTGACTGAGCGTGCTGTAAAGGAACGTGAGCTAGTTCTACATTAAAAGGCAGGGCGAGCACACATAGTCCTGTCCAGACCTTGAGGCTGGGCTGCTGCACAACTCAAATCTCATGAACCACAGACCTGCTAATGATAATTTATCCCCTGCAATGATCAATTATGGTCACAGTGATTGCCTTGAGTGCACACACCTGGTTACTCAGGTCATTATCAAATCACTGATTAAAAGAACGAAAGCCAGAAGAAAATGGCTGCAGCCATTGAGGACCAGGGCTGAAATATCTCACTGAGCTCACTTCCCTTCTCTGCACAACTAGAACACACAAACCTGTCTCTATGGGTGTAACCCATGTCTCTAGGGTACAAATAAATATTTGATTCAGCTATGGTGGTACTAGCTAACCCATGTCTGACTACAGTACTAACTGTGGAACGCTTTCGATACCTTGTAGAGTCCATGCCCCGATGAATTGAGGCTGTTCTGAGGGCAAAGGGGGGTGCAACTCAATATTAGGAAGGTGTTCCTAATGTGTTGTACACTCTGTGTATATCATGTGCTAAAGCAACAGCCAAAGGGCATTCAAACAAACCCTATACAGGTGTCTCTACTCTAACATTAGAAGAATCACAAGCATTTTGCTACACCCGCAATAACATCTGCTAAACACATGTGTGTGACCAATAACATTTGATTTGAAAACCTTCTTGTACATTCACAATTTTGATAAGTGCTCAGAATATTTTGCTTTCAATTGAAGGCCAGTGGACATTTATAGGCTAAAGACAAGTTGGGTAAAATGTTTGTGAAAATAAGCTCTTCCCTTATATTAAAGATCTCATGAATAGCCTCTCTGTCTGAGTTTTACATTTTCCTTTTTCCCCGCAGCCCCACTTGAATGCTCTTAGGTTGTCCTTTCACAGAGAGAGAGGGGCCACATGTGCTGTACCGATTCAATAGATTTCTATACTTCTAAGGCTCTCTCACAGTCAGAACCTCTTGAGTTTGTCTATATCTCTCTATCTTAGTCTCTCCTTTTGGTGAAGGTTTCTCTGACTTTGTTTCTTGTGTTAAGGGTTTCTGAACAACAACAGATCTGAGTGACCCACAAAAAAAAACCTGACGAACTGGCAAAAAGTCTGCAAACTTCAGGTACCACCAGAGCTTGATGCCGCTAGCCTAAAACTCTCTACTCTAATATTAGAGGAATACCATTGGTTGCTACAAAACATAAATGCTGATAAAATACGACCGCTTTCATGACATTTAGTGTGCCAACTAATTGACGGGGGAAAATCACTAAAAGATAAAACGTTATATAACCAGCTGATAATGCATGTTAAGGACGTGCATTTACATAACCAACCCAGATAAATGTGTCATGTTGTCCTCCTAACTGGGGCAGATACTCTCTGCAAACGTGTGGAAGGCATGCCCTTAAAAACAAAGATTATTTCTTTCACCATGTTACCCAACTATCGATTTGTTCAGTTTCATTTAATTAACTTACAACACTGACTGCTTTGATATGTAAACTGTGAGGAACTATGAAAGAAACGGGTTGGGTGAAATAGAGGGAGAAGGACGGAGTGAAGAGAGGAGGGGATGGGCAGGAGAAACAGGCGAGCAACAGAGAGAAGGTGGGAGAGGCTTTTAACTATATGGTATACAGCTACAGACAGAATCAGTGTTGTAGTACTCGAGACCCTTCTCCAGACCACATATTGAATGTCTCGATCTTGTCTCGGTGTCAGATACACGTTTACTCGATCTTCTTGACTTGGTCTCGGACAATGAGGACTCGTAATTTCTTCCCGAGACCAGCTGAGTAAAAAACAAATAATTATCAGCTTCCATTCAGTCAGCGCATTAAACCCCTTCGCCAGACCAAATACAGTGGGGAGAACAAGTATTTGATACACTGCCGATTTTGCAGGTTATCCTACTTACAAAGCATGTAGAGGTCTGTAATTGTTATCACGCATTTTTTTAAACTACCAATGGTTTTGCCACAAAAGTGTTGCAATAGCAAACTTCAGATCCAGTCTGGGCAAGGCATGCACAACAATTCAGAGATAGATTGGAGGATAGCCAACAGGATGAGGATTTATGGATAAGAACAAGATCATTGTTATAATTGGCAGCCAAGCATCATGTCATCACTAGCCTATATAAATAATACACTCAATGTTTATAGGAAATTAGCAGAAAGCTCATCACTGTGACTGTCATAGTTAGTTCATCATAATGTATTTAATCTGAAGACTAATATACTGTTTGCCTTTCCCACGTAATAGGACGACGACTCCCAAGTTTACTTTGTCAATATGATTATTCAAATCATATTTGCTTATGAAAGCGTTTCCACCTCAATTTGTCACATCTCATTACCGACAAAATAATTATCCACCCTCGTCTAGCCTATCTTGTGTGGTCGACATTTAGGAACATTTACTGACAATTTGCCATTTCCATGGCGCCGGTTGTGCTTCTTTTTTTTTTTCATGAGTCAGGTAATTCAGCCGCATTAAATAGTTGGATGGAAACATGGTAACTAAGAGGCGGAAAAGAGTAGTGAGGAAAGGGAGGATAAAAAGAATGGTCAGAGGAAAGTGAGAGAGGACAGATAAAAAGAAGGAGGGTGACATAAAGGAAGACAGAGTAGAGGAGTCATGTGTCATTTCATCCGGCAGCATCCTTCTCCTGTTAAGATGACAGAGGGGAGTGTGACTCTTTAAGAAAGGGTGTGAGTGTCAAGACGAAGAGCGCTTTGGAAGAGAACAAAACCCTCTAAGGAGAATAAGACCCAGGCGCTCTCTCTCGCTCCCTCTCTATAATGTATGCTCTGATGAAAGTCTTGTGACAGAAAGCTTAGCCTAATTGAATGAAAGGTTTTGCTCTTCATCTCCTGCACCTCAGCTTCAATCGAGTGTGAGACACAATCTCCTAAGTTATTCTCTCCTATTGCAACATAATAGAGGGCGGAAGATTAGCGAAAATTAAAGGGAAAGATACGGGAAAGACATAAAAAAACAATCGTAGGTTGAATTAAATCGTAATGTTTTGATGGATCATATCCAATTGTGTTGTTTTGTCTCTCACCTCAGCTCTATCACACACACACACACACACACACACACACACACACAGTCCCCTGGAAGATGTCCCTGTGATCACAGGTGTAATTACTGAAGCCGAAGCCAATGAAAAGAGGAGTCACGTAAATATACTGTATTTTTTGTATTATTTTTTTTTACCTTTATTTAACCAGTTGAGAACAAGTTCTCATTTACAAATGCGACCTGGCCAAGACATAGCCAAGACAAAAACAACAACACAGAGTTACACATGGGAATAAACAAACGTACAGTCAATATCACAATAGAAAATATATGTACAGTGTGCAAATGTAGTGCAAAATGTAGGGCTATATACAGGTGCAGTGATCGGTAAGCTGCTCTGACAGCTGATGCTTAAAGTTATTGAGGGAGATGGTAGTCTCCAGCTTCAGTGATTTTTGCAGCAGAAAACTGGAAGGAATGGCGGCCAAAGGAGGTGTTGGCTTTGGGGATGACCAGAGAAATATACCTGCTGGAGCGCATGCTACGGGTGGGTGTTGCTATGGTGACCAGCGAGCTGAGATAAGGCAGGGATTTACCTAGCAAAGACTTATAGATGACCTGGAGCCAGTGGGTTTGTCAACGAATATGTAATGAGGGCTAGCCAACGAGAGCGTACAGCTCGCAGTGTTGGGTAGTAAATGGGGCACTGTGATAGACTACATCCAATTTGCTAAGCAGAGTGTTGGAGGCTATTTTGTAAATTACATCGCCGAAGTCAAGGATCAGTAGTATAGTCAGTTTTACGAGGGCATGTTTGACAGCATGAGTGAAGGAGGCTTTGTTGCGAAATAGGAAGCCGATTCTAGATTTAATTTAGGATTGGAGATGGTTAATTTGAGTCTGGAAGGAGAGTTTACAGTCTAACCAGACGCCAAAGTATTTGTAGGTGTCCACGTATTCTATGTCAGACCCGTCGAGTGTAGTCCGGTGGGCTGGTGCGGGCAGCTTTCGATTGAAAAGCATGCATTTAGTTTTACTAGCATACTGTGTTGATTGATGTGTTTTCATTAAGAGTTGCAAAGTCCTATACTGACCACAAATATAAACGCAACATGCAACAATTTCAAGATTTTACTGAGTTACAGTTCATCTAAGGAAATCAGTGAATTTAAATAAATTCATTAGGCCCTAATCTATGGATTTCACATGACTGGTCAGAGGTGCAGCCATGGCCCACCCACTTGGGAGCCAGGCCCTGCCAATCAGAATTAGTTTTTCACCACAAAAGGGCTTTATTACAGACAGAAATATTCCTGAGTTTCAGCTGTCTGGGTGGCTAGTCTCAGACGATCCCGCAGGTGAAGAAGCCGGATGTGGAGGCCCTGGCTGATGTGATTACACATGCGGTCTGAGGATGTGAGGCCGGTTGGATGTACTGCCAAATTCTCTAAAACGAGGTTGGAGGAGGCTTATGGTAGAGAAATTAACATTAAATTATCTGGCAACTGCTCTGGTGGACATTCCTGCAGTCAGCATGCCAATTGCACGTTCCCTCAAAACCGGAGTTATCTGTGGCATTGAGTTCTGTTACAAAACTGCACATTTTATAGTGGCCTTTTATTGTCCCCAGCACAAGGTGCACCTGTGTAATGATCATGCTGTTTAATCAGCTTCTTGATATGCCACACCTGTCAGGTGGATGGATAGCCATAGATTAGGACCAGTCATATGAAATCCATAGATTAGGGCCTAATGAATGTATTTCAATTAACTGATTTCTTTACATGAACTGTAACTCAGTAATATCGTTGAAAGTTTTGCATCTTGGCAAAGGCATAATGCTCACTAACAGGGATGTAAACAAATTTGAGCACAAAATGTGAGCGAAATAAGCTTTTTGTGCGTATGAAAAATTTCTGGTATATTCTATTTCAGCTCATGAAACATGGGACCAACACTTTACATGTTACGTGTATATTTTTGTTCAGTGTAGTTTCTTTAAGAAATAAGTGGCACGTCTAACCGTGATATCTCCTTAATCACACACACAAACTATACGGCGGTGCGGCTGGGGTGTATCACCTTCCGTTCACGGTAACCCTAACCCTCTGGTAGAGAGATAAAGGAGCTCTTTGATGAGCTAAGCCAAGAACATCAGCAAAACAGTTTGAATAGTACAACCACTGCTCAGCACAATGAGAACCAGCCAGACCATTCTCCCAGCTGTTGGTGGTATGGACAAGGGGTGGGGAAGGAGAGGGCCTTGAACATACACATGGTGCACCGTGCACAGTGTAAAAAGGTCAGCCTTCAGTAATAGCTAGGTGGGGTTGGGTACGTCCTGACTTCGCTAGAGAGCGATAGTGTGTGTGCCTACACGTTTACATGTGTGTTCTGTGCTTGTATATCATGTTTTTATTTCACATGTGTATTGGTGCGTCTTCATGCATTTGTAAAGTATATATCAGATACACAAGGGGTGTCCAGAGGAACACATCTCTCCATGTCTTGGTTTCAGGGGGGAACACATTGGGAGGAACACATCTCTCCATGTCTTGGTTTCAGGGGGAACACAGTGTTCTGTGCTCACCCTCGTTAGTCATTATGCAACGAGCACTGCCGTGCAGGACGAGAAAGCTCCAGACACCCCCCACCATGCTTAACAGAGAGGCGCAAGTGTTCCTTGGCTGGATAGACTCGCGTACACACAGGCATGCACGCAAAAACATAGACACACACATACAAACGTCACCCTCCTCCGTCTCTGAGCCTGTGTCACAGCAGGCCATGGTGGATAGACAACATGACATAGCAATCAGGATTGGTGAAAGGATGGAGATTTCTCAAGACAGGTTGTACCCAAAGCCATGTAAATACACAGATCAGGTTGTACCATTACGAGAAAGAGAAGGAACTCACTACATGCTCTTTATTTGTCTCTGTACCTTAAATCTTAGGACATTTTAACCAGGCTATATTGGGGATTATAAACTGGGTGGTTCGAGCCCTGAATGCTGATTGGCTGACACCGTGATATATCAGACCGTATACCACGGGTATGAAAAATCATTTATTTTTACAGCTCTAATTACGTTGGTAACCATTTTTTATATGGCATTGCGTCCTGCCTAAGAACAGCCCTTAGCCATGGTATATTGGCCATATACCACCCATCCCGTGCCTTATTGCTCAAATATGACTCACAATACATTTTACCTTGCTACCACAGTTCCTATCACCTGCAGGGAACAAAGGAAAATATGAGATGTACTTGGAGAGGTAAAGAGAAAAGTGATAGACAAGGTCTCCATCTGCTAAGAAACGCATTCAGTGAGGCAGTGGACGGCCGTTCAGTCAATGGGCCATGAGCGCTTCTATTTGAGTGTGCATCTGGACATACGTCTCTCATATGTATAGCATACGTTAGCGAGCGTCAGGGAAAAACGCCCTTGATGTAATTGTTTATACTCCTTTGGTTGTATCAAATACCCATCTACTTGCAAGTCGTGTATCCTAGAGATTATAGATAAGCCATCCGTGGTGATGATCACTTTGGATAATCAATTGCTGAAGTTTTTTGGATTACCATCATTGGAATAGTCGATGTGAGGATAAAAGGACACTGTGGAATTATTGATTTGGATGGTTCATATTACTGGAAGGTAGGCCGCAAATGTTACTGCATTGTTAACATAAGCATTTCACCGTACCCGCTATAACATCTGTTAAACTATATACGCAACCAATAAACTTTCATCTGATTTTAAATATGTACTGTGGGGGTACTCGAGGACCGGAGTTGGGAAACACTGCTCTCTAGTTATTTGATAAATAGAATTATGTCAGAACAGCCAATGAACATTTAAATGTGAAGGTCCATTCTATGAATTATACTTCTATGCATTTGCTACTCATTACTCATCAAAATGAATTTGAATGTGTTACGTTCTGTGAAACAGGCAACTATTAAAGCTCAAACCAAGTCTATTCGCCCAATGGGTCAGACAGCTGCACAGACAAAAACATTTTCCCACCAACACAGATACAGTGGGGAGAACAAGTATTTGATACACTGCCGATTTTGCAGGTTTTCCTACTTACAAAGCATGTAGAGGTCTGTAATTTTTATCATAGGTACACTTCAACTGTGAGAGATGGAATCTAAAACAAAAATCTAAAAAATCACATTGTATGATTTTTAAATAATTAATTTGCATTTTATTGCATGACATAAGTATTTGATCACCTACCAACCAGTAAGAATTCCGGCTCTCACAGACCTGTTCGTTTTTCTTTAAGAAGCCCTCCTGTTCTCCACTCATTACCTGTATTAACTGCACCTGTTTGAACTCTTTACCTGTATAAAAGACACCTGTCCACACACTCAATCAAACAGACTCCAACCTCTCGACAATGGCCAAGACCAGAGAGCTGAGTAAGGACATCAGGGATAAAATTGTAGACCTGCACAAGGCTGGGATGGGCTACAGGACAATAGTCAAGCAGCTTGGTGAGAAGGCAACAACTGTTGGCGCAATTATTAGAAAATTGAAGAAGTTCAAGATGACGGTCAATCTCCCTCGGTCTGGGGCACCATGCAAGATCTCACCTTGTGGGGCATCAATGATCATGAGGAAGGTGAGGGATCAGCCCAGAACTACACGGCAGGACCTGGTCAATGACCTGAAGAGAGCTGGGACCACAGTCTCAAAGAAAACCATTAGTAACACACTACGCCGTCATGGATTAAAATCCTGCAGCGCACGCAAGGTACCCCTGCTCAAGCCAGCGCATGTCCAGGCCCGTCTGAAGTTTGCCAATGACCATCTGGATGATCCAGAGGAGGAATGGGAGAAGGTCATGTGGTCTGATGAGACAAAAATAGAGCTTTTTGGTCTAAACTCCACTCGCCGTGTTTGGAGGATGAGTACAACCCCAAGAACACCATCCCAACCGTGAAGCATGGAGGTGGAAACATCATTCTTTGGGGATGCTTTTCTGCAAAGGGGACAGGACGACTGCACCGTATTGAGGGGAGGATGGATGGGGCCATGTATCGCGAGATCTTGGCCAACAACCTCCTTCCCTCAGTAAGAGCATTGAAGATGGGTTGTGGCTGGGTCTTCCAGCATGACAACGACCCGAAACACACAGCCAGGGCAACTAAGGAGTGGCTCCGTAAGAAGCATCTCAAGGTCCTGGAGTGGCCTAGCCAGTTTCCAGACCTGAACCCAAAAGAAAATTTTTGGAGGGAGCTGAAAGTCTGTATTGCCCAGCGACAGCCCCGAAACCTGAAGGATCTGGATGGAGGAGCGGGCCAAAATCCCTGCTGCAGTGTTTGCAAACCTGGTCAAGAACTACAGGAAACGTATGATCTCTGTAATTGCAATCAAAGGTTTCTGTACCAAATATTAAGTTCTGCTTTTCTGATGTATCAAATACTTATGTCATGCAATAAAATGCAAATTAATTACTTAAAAATCATACAATGTGATTTTCTGGATTTTTGTTTTAGATTCCGTCACTCACAGTTGAAGAGTACCTATGATAAAAATTACAGACTTCTACATGCTTTTTAAGTGGGAAAACCTGCAAAATAGGCAGTGTATCAAATACTTGTTCTCCCCACTGTATATACTCCAATTTAGGTGAACTCCTCCTCCCCTCTAAACATTACATCTTTATTGCTAGGTGACCTGACCTGACCTGACCTCAACCCCATTCCTCTACAGCTCTCCACCATTATCAGTGACTGTAATCATGTGATTGCCTCTCTTCTACTCAGTACCTTCCAAAGTCCCCTGGCTCCTATCCAATCTTCATTGACCCCAACATATACATTCCTCCTACAGATAACCATTAACCTCTGGTGTATAAACCAGACTATGTCACTCCTTATGTCTCTAGGATAATTGATGATTAACAATATTTCAAGTTTGGAAATCAGAATCCATCAAATGGAAATAATGTTTTTCCCTGAGAGAATGCCAAGAGTGTGCAAAGCTGTCACCAAGGCAAAGGGTAGCTATTTGAAGAATCTCAAATATACAATATATTGTGATTTGTTTATCACTTTTTTGGTTACTACATGATTCCATATGTGTTATGTCATAGTTTTGATGTCTTCACTTTTATTCTACAATGTAAAAAAATGATTACTCACCACATTCCAGAAGAAAGGGTTGAAGATGATGGCGATGACAGCAACACAGAACCTGGGGTCATAGACGTCTATGTGCTTCAGAACCTCCTCCATTACTGACATGTCCACCTGACAGACAGAAACAAGAGAGATGTCAGAAGCACAGAAATATAATTATAATTCTATGTTCAGAAGATATGTCAAAGTTCAAAAGACAGTTTAACTTTGACCTTTGGAGTTTTTAACTGATGAGTGCCTAGAGAGGTTTCGTTTCAGTATATGAACAGAGATGTAGGCCTAATATAGAAGGGAAAATTAACTGTAGGTATTTTAATTCGGTCAGTGTTAAATAATATTTTAATATGACTGATATGGCTTAAGTGATACGTTCTGGATATTATTCACGGCTTTATGCAGAATATATAGAGCGTCAGGTAATATAGCGGTTAGAGCATTAGGCCAGTAACCAAGGGTCAGCGGTGACCAATCATTCCCCACATTTTTAGCTAAAATAAAAAGCTTGCCTGTTTTGCATGTTATTTTGGCATTAATACGTCACATATCAGTTTTCAAACAATGTAAGAAAAATAATAATAATAATAATTGAGTTATTAAAGTCGCATACAAACATGGTCTCTTTTTTGCTTTCTTGAGTAAGTCAGTTCCAAAATACGGAGCTTAGGTGTTGGTAATGTTCTCTACTTGCGCCGTGATTGTCTTACTGTTCTGTCACCCATGGGGACACTACGCCACCGCCAAGTCTAAGAGTAGAGCTCGAAAATTCAAGTACCTTGGGTGCTGCCATAGAGTTACATTAGAAGTGCCCATCCAAGAAGGCTCAAGGTCATTGGCCACAGATAAAATGAGTCAAATCAAGTTATATCTACAGTAGCTTTGATTGGACTGATCATGTCAACATCATACTTAAAAAAAATCTTAGCTAGCAGTGATCATCATTAATCAAGTCGACAATCTACTGACAAATCCTTTTTAATCCTTGTCATTTGAAGAGAAATAATTAAGAGAAATTATAGATAAATAGCAAATTCAACAACGAGTGGTTTGGAAGGATTCAGTGGCTAACTGCAAGCATTGGAGTGGCCGTGTGGTCCCAAATCTGAGATTAAGGGTCTCATTTCCAAGTTTAAAATAATAAACATTCAACATAGCCATGCTGTCAATGAAGCATGATTTAGGCAGAACTCGGAACTGCAAAAATTTGACTTCAGTGAGTTCAAGACAACAGAAAATAAGTTTAGAACAGTCATCCAACTCGGAATTGTAAATCCGGAACTCGGGCCCCTTTCTAGAGCTACGACCTGAAGATCACTGACGTCATCGTGATTCAACCTTGTTTGAAAGGACCATAAATCCAGAGAATGCCAGACTTATGACAAAATGTGCCCACGAAGGACCGCCGCACCACCTTCCTGTTCAAGTGAGCACAGCACAACAAGGTGAGTCCAAAAATATCTTGTATGCTGCTGCATAAATGATGTAATATGCCAGGGAGATATGTACAGTATACTGTAGCTAAGAAAGTAATACTAAGTAATACTAAGTGTATGTTGTGTAGTAAGCTGTTAGTAAGACCATGTGCCTCAGCCTAATAATTTGGTCTATTTACCCCTCTTAATTTCACCTACTGTTCTGACATGGTGGTGCACATGTAGCCTATTACCTGTTTTAGAGAAATGTAATCGTTGAATATTGTAAGAGCTTTCATTGTCTGCTTAGATGCCCCCTTTATTTATCCTACGGTTCTGACTTGGTGTACAGAGAGAATACTGTAAGAATGGCCCATGTTCTGAATTCTGTCGCTGTACATTTCAAAAGTGCTAAACAAATAGTTATATTGACTATGTCCATCCTAGTTCGCTCATTAATGTCTTAATCTAAATTACTGATTGCCTCTTATCCTCGTTGTCCCCTTATGACAAAGTTTGTACATCTCAATTGTCAGTAGAAACCACATTTACTTAAGCAAGTCAGCCATTTCAGCAATGTTTTTTTTTTTTAAGGCAGTAAATGAGGCTGAATGAGCTGCCAGACAAGGCTCCGCTGATAGCCAGGTGTAGCAGTGGTAAGATGTTGGGACAGCTTTAATGTATTGTTTATTGTAGGGGCCAAGGATACATCTGTCGATGTATGCTCCAGGGGCGCGTACTACTATGGCTAACCCTGTAAAACAAATTTCACTGCACCTATCCGGTGTATGTGACAATAATATACTGTACCAGTCAAAAGTTTGGACACACCTACTCATTCAAGGGTTTTTCTTTATTTTTACTATTTTCTACATTGTAGAATAATAGTGAAGACATCAACACTGTGAAATAACACATAAGGAATCATGTAGTAACCAAAAAAGTGTTAAACAAATCAAAATATATTTTATATTTGAGATTCTACTCTTTGCCTTGATGACAGCTTTACACACTCTTGGCATTCTCTCAACCAGCTTCATGAGGTAGTCACCTGGAATGCATTTCAATTAACAGGTGTGCCTTGTTAAAAGTTTTGTGGAGCCAATCAGTTGTGATGTGACAAGGTATGGGTGGTATACAGAAGGTAGCCCTATTTGGTAAAAGACCATGTCCATATTATGGCAAGAACGGCTCAAATAAGCAAAGAGAAACGAGAGTCCATCATTACTTTAAAACATTAAAGTCAGTCAATACGAAAAGTTTCAAGAACTTTAGCAGTTTCACACACCTGCTATAATTTGCACTAATAAATGTAGCCTACATTTCCAACATGTTGTACGAAAAGATGCTCTAAGCAGGTGGCCTAATACTTCAATTCAAGGTCTGCTTATAACCAAACCATTATCAGATATTTCTTATCCACTGGTTGTTTGTAAAACATTAGTCTAGATATCACTTGTTAGTCATTAACAAGATTCGAAACCATTGTATTATGAAGGACAGTAGGCTAATCCTTTGTTAATCATGTAAGAGGCTAGTGGTTAAATAATTAAATAGGTAGGCTATATTCTAGGCAGTTTATAAGTAGACCTTACAGGCTCAAATGCAGGCTGGTCTCATAGGCTAGAAGTAACATCGTAAATGAACATCCAGGACACTCAAATTAGGATGACATGTTACATTTGGCATGGTTACATAAGACAGAAGGTCGGGGTTGGAGTATAACGTGAACGTCAGGAGGGTGGTTGGTCAGGGTGGATGGGTGAGGGTATAATGCGAACGTCTAGCATCACGGACAACTTTAGAATTTTAGCAACTACTTCCTACTTTTTACCAACTTTGCAACTACTTAGCATCTTAGCTAACCCTTCCCCTAACCTAGCTAACATTAGCCACTACAAATTAGAATTTAACATATCATACGAATTGTAATTTGTAAAATATCACTTTACCTTTAATACATACCTTACAAAACGTAACATATCATACTAATTTGTTTGTTCCCGATTTACGATGTTACATCTACCCCTGAGTCCAGGTTGCAAAGTGATACCCAGAGACGTTCCAGCCATGCAAGCTCTAGCAACATTCAGAAGCAGCACGTTACAATATTATTTGCGTGAGCTGTCAGACCCACAACTGTCTTTCCAGCAGTTTGACTCTACTCTACACCATGGCGACACTGTAGCCTACAACCTAAAAGTGTTATGCATTGCGTTGCTAAGAAGCCAACTCGGTCACATCTCACAGACACTGACGGTATGCAACACTCTCCGCATTGTGCACTGCACAATATCGCTGTCATAGATAATTATGGTCGATGTCACGTTATAGCGGTTGTGTGGCAATTAATTCGTTTAGATACATTCTTTGTCGAAAGCTGGTTACTGTGTGGTGAATGACGCTTGAAAGATTTGAACCTGTGACAACAAATCAATTATAATTGTAGAGTAGACCACCCCAATGTGTGCCCTCTCTGAATGCCATGCGTACACTCGAGTGCCATATTCATCCACTCACTCGTGTACCTTACTGTAATCCACGTTATTCAGCCCTCCGCAACAATCCAGCACGGGATTTCTGTCGTCGGCAACGCCGCTCATACAAACACCACCGTAGAAAGGACGACTGACTGAGAACGTGAATGCTTTATATGTGCTGATAGCAACGCATTTCACAATAACTGACCCAAATGTATGACAACATCTTAACCAAGATTAGTAGTAGAACAGATACCACAGCCAACTCTAACCTACTGAAGCCAACAGCGCGGTGTTTTCTGGGTAACGTGGTTCAAAGGTCATCGTCATTGAGTAACTAAAGACAGAACCGCGCGACACAACCAGGTAGGCCTTCTAGGTACCAGAATCACTGTTGCAATGACCAACATTTTAGTATGAAACGCATTGTATACCGCGCAGACAGAATATAGCACTTTGCTGTATAACTCGCATTGATATTACTCAAAAACATGATCTGGATCTCACTACTGCCATCTAGCCTACTGCCATTAGTGCTCGCAGGCTAAATCAACAGGTGAATCATGATTAGATCTGGATGGGCACACAGAGGATGAATTGGACCGCAATGGAAATACGTCTCTGACGTTATTGTGCTATCCTGGTCACGTTTTTTTTTTAAATGTATGTACTGTATATGTAATTGTTTTTACTGCAAATGAAAATAAATCAATCAATCAATGATGGATACATTTATTTTTTGTGGATGATTACATTAAGAAATCAACAGAGGCATGATCCCATATCTCTTAGCCTGACTACTCTAAATTCTTCCACTGCTCTGTCGTTTGCAGTGTTGCCAACTCCCGCGAGACAAACAAGCAACCGCAGCTTCAAAAACAAGGCCAATATTATAATAGCCTGTTACGGTCAATAAATTAGCCTGTAACATATTAAACTGAAACCACTCACAGTTTGAAAAGCAAAAACTTTATTGATCCCCGGGGGGACATTTCTTTGTCAAGCAGCTACAACAAAACATAGGGCAGGTGCAAAATGCCAGAACGAAAATACATAAAGGACAGATACACGATACATGATACATAGAGCGGCAGTATGAAAAAGTATAGAAATACAAGAAGTCTGCAGTGCAAAAAAGCTATAAAAAGGCATTGCATAGTATGGGTGGTTGGTTGAATATGTACACTATACATTGGCGAATGGTGCATGGTTGACTATACTAAACAGGTCAATGACAGAGAAATACTTCAATAGCTAAAAATGCGTATGCAATGAGTGAGGGTAATAATAGTTTACTTAATAGACATACTGGTTAAATGAACAGGTAAGTGAAAATTTAAATTAACTGTACAGGTAAATATACAGTTAAATTTACAGGTAAGTGAATATTTGCATGGTTACATTAACTGTACAGGTAAATGACAGAGTAGTTGATTGGCTGTGTCATCCAAATTGACATCAAGGAGTTTGGAATCGGATGGAGGAATGGCGCTGGGTGTGATTAAAAATGACTGTAGGCAGTCCAGCATTTGAAAGCATTGCCAGTTTCGAGTTGGAACAACTTGTTGACTCCAGAAAACTTGCATAAGATGGGCATGAGAAACTCCATGTACAGTTTGTTCACAGGATCACAGTACATCTGGTAGAGCACTTCTGCATCATAGCATCGTTTTGCTTCTTTGCACAGCTGGAAATGTAACTTCAGCTCATCCCACTGCCCTAGTACACGCACACAGCAGTCATGTATGGAGAGCCATCTAGTACCTGAGCTACTTAAGCAGTTTAAGTTTCTCGTTCTTTTTGAGAAGGTGAGTATAAACTGAGTTTTTCCTTCCAACCATGACACTACAGCCATCGGTTCCGATGCCTACACATTTCTGGAAATCAAGACCGATGCGCGATTGCTTCTGCCGTTTTTCCCTGCATTTCCACTAAGGCCCAAAATGTTGAAACTATTTTGTTCAATGAGAAACTGAATGTACTACTGCACACAGCTGCTTTACCGCGGCGTCTCGTCGATTACCAGTGAATAAACAGACAGACAGACAGACTTGACAGATAGACTTTGTCAATCAACGCATTTGGGGAAAATAGAGACCATAAATGTAAAAAAAAGTCACAAAAGCTGTTTTTTTTTTTTTTTTCAAGCGACTTAAAAAAAAAAGAAGCCCTAAGTCACGTGATATAAGCAGACTTGGCAACTCTGGTCGTTCGCTACATACTTTAGTCTGAGACTGCCATCAATCACGTAGTTTCTGGTGTCGCGGGGCACAAGGGGCTTTGTACAATATAATGTCATCAGCGATTGGATTGTCTCTAACCAACCAAAGCCAATGGTGAATTTGTTCACATTCGGTGAAGGGTCGGGGAGGTACTCTGATCCAGACTCGTTACAGAGAAGAAACTTCACTTCCATGGGCGTGGCGTAGCGTTTGGACAGAGCAAGGAGTCTGGTTAGCCAGGCAACATATCATTGATTGTCTCACCATCCCCCATCTGACCCCCTGATACTGAAGTCTCAGTTAACCCTTTACGGTATGATCAGGACATAGAGGCACATGTCATTGCATTGAGGGACTCAACATGACACCACAACATGTAGGGACTGGGATCGAAACGTGGGGACAAGAAGTTTCAAGATTTAATGTCACATGCAAGCTCCAAGCTCCAAAGAATATGACATTCAGCAGCATAGGAACAGTATATTTATCACTCTGATAAATTAATCTTTATTTTATTCCTATTGGCCCAGTACAAGCAAATAAATGCATCTCTCAGAGATTAATGGTTAAACATGCTGGATGAAACCGTTATCTGATACCTTTGATTAGTTATTTTGAACTCCGCTCTCTGCTCGTTTGCTCATCAGGGCGTTGGGCCAGTAACCGAAAGGTCCCTGGTTCGAATACCCGTGCTGACAAGGTGCAAGGCACTTAACCCTAATCTGCTACAGGGGAATTTGTTCTTAACTGACTTGCCTAGTTAAATAAAGGTTAAATAAAAAAAATAAAACATCTCCATGGTCCCGATTCCGACCTGAGTTAGGCGTGCGTAAATGGAACGTATTTCCTTTTTCATGCTCTTTTCTCTCTGTGTATTCTGACCTTGAACCGCTATTCGTTTGAGATGGAGCCCGAATAAATTTAAGTGTGGCGGAGGTGTGTCTACAGATATGCCATATTCTGACCTTGACTTAATGCCGTCACCTTTGCGCGTGAGGAAACCGTGAATAAGGTTCAGCGAACCTGCCTGTTCCAAGTGGACAAAGCATATACTTTTTCCCAATATAAATAAATCTCCATGCACAGTAATTTATAAATGTATAAGATCTATTGATAAGAGCTAGGTAAATAAGTAATCTGATTGGAGAAGGAGATTGTAAATACACATAGCAATTGTTTTACCAGATTTTTCCTTGTGATCCCTGGAGACTAATTTGAAACCAGCCATATGGAAGTAAGCAGAAAATCGTGTCAAAATTATATGTATGGCGGCCCCTTTCCACAGTGAAATAGGATATAAATAGCTATGCCGTTATTCCGAATTTTAATTGTGTGCCCCGTGGATGAAATTTGGAGACCCTACGCTTCTGTAGGGCTGAACCTGCCCAGTTGATGTATGCACTTTAGAATGTTTTGATTATATGCCCAGGCTTTTCTCTGTTTTATTTTACAATATTTTTAATTGTATGTTAAATATTAGCTACTATTGGGAGCCACCGTCAGTAATACCAACATACAGTGCATTCGGAAAGTATTCAGACCCCTTCACTTTTTCCACATTTTGTTACGTTACAGTCTTATTCTAAAATGTATTTAAAAAATAAATACTAATCATCAATCTATACACAATACCCCAAAATGACAAAGCTTAAACGGAAATATCGCATTTACATAAGTATTCAGACCCTTTACTCAGTACTTAGTTGAAGCATCTTTGGCAGCGATTACAGCCTCTAGTCTGCTTGGGTATAAGCTTGGCACACCTGTATTTGGGGAGTTTCTCCCCTACTTCTCTGCAGATCCTATCAAGCTCTGTCAGGTTGGATGGGGAGAATCGCTGCACAGATATTTTCAGGTCTCTCCAGAGATGTTTGATTGGTTTCAAGTCCGGGCTCTGGCTGGGCCACACAAAGACATTCAGAGACTCCTGCATTGTCTTGGCTGTGTGCTTATGGCTGTTGGCCTGTTGGAAGGTGAACCTTTGGCCCAGTCTGAAGTCCTGAGCTCTCTGGAGCAGGTTTTATCAACTGTGTCCAATCAATTGAATGTACCACACGTGGATACCAGTCAAGTTGTAGTAACATCTCAAGGATGATAAATGGAAACAGGATGCACCTGAGCTCAATTTCGAGTCTCATAGCAAAAGGTCTGAATACTTATGTAAATAAGGTATTTCTGTTTTTATTTTTAATACATTTGCAAAAATGGTCAACAATTTGTTTTAGCTTTGTCATTATGGTGTATTGTGCGTAGATGAGGAATAAGGCCATAACTGTGAAGCGGTCTGAATACTTTCCAAATTAATTGTACATTTATTCAGAGGGGTTGGGTTGAATGCGGAAGACACATTTCAGTTGAATGCATTCAGTTGTACAGCTGACTAGTATCCCCCCTTTCTTTTTCCCTTTCTTTTTTGCATCATTACATTTGTTTAACTTTCTTTTCTCTCATGTCCTTGAACATTGTTCCTGAGGGTTGCTACTGTCAGTGGATCATATTAGGCTAACGTTGTGCAATAATTTGGGACATGTAGCCTATTTGAATCATTATGGAACTCAAGCCACACGTAGCAGGTTAAACTTGGAGCCTGGCGCATGGTTCACGACAACTGTTCCATGATTAGTGAGAATTAGGGTAGGTTTGTATTATTGTTCAACCCCTATTGTACATTCCTTTCCACCTTACAATATTTTATGGATTGAACTTGAATATGACAACTTTCAGGATGAATCGAACCACTGTATTTTTTATGAATAAATATACTGTATTTTGTGCGTGTAGGCTCTCCAAACTGTTTTTTTAATTTACATTTAAATCTGTTTCCTAACCAAAAAATGTACCTAAATAATCTACAAGATCAGAGTATTTTTAAATCTACCAGTTGGTGCTGAAACAGAGATGAATATGCATTATTGGCTTTCTTTCATTGATGCCTATATTCTGACCAGGTTCTCTTAATGTATTCTATTGAGTCTGTAGACACATTTCTAATTAAAAGTACACCGTATTTAAAGGGATGGCTTAAGATAAATGTATTGAAAACCCCATCGAATGAAAACTCCACGAGAAAATCATATACATACGAACAACAACTTACAGATGCACCCAAACAATGACTACATCTCATCTGCCCAGACCCGCATGTTCAAGTCCCCAATTCTAGTGCCTGCATTATTGTTTGCCACTTGGCCTTATATTGTATACATTTCTTTTTCTCAGTTGCCCATGCTATTTCAATATTAAATCATTAGATTTTTTACATTGTGTTAATTGGTTGATTTTCACGTTTTTAGTGGGAGGGTTTTCAGCGGTTGAATTACATTTATTCAGAGCAGAGCATGTTACGCCACTGAAAAAGGTCTGAATGACAAATACTGAGAAATGCGTAGGAAAGGCGTGCGTAGGAAAGGTATAAATTCCTAATTTGGGATTGGGCCCCATGTGCAGAGAATTAAGCATGACCTGTTTTGGTCATATTTGATAGGTTGTGTGACTGTGCCTTCATGTCAACAGATGTCCCATTCTCATGACAATTTATCCTGGAATGCACGTAGACAAGAGCAGTGTACTGTGAACATCATGAGTTGTGTATCAAGACAACATCCCTAACCTACTACAGTGTATTTGGAAAGAATTCAGACCCCTTCACTTTTTCCACATTTTGTTACGTTACAGCCTTATTCTGAAATTGATTAAATCGATTTTTTTCCCTGATCAATCTACACACAATACCCAATAATGACGAAGCAAAAACAGGTTTTTAGATGTTTTTGCAAATGTATATAAAAAATAATAATAATTACACATTTACATAAGTTTCAGACCCTTTACTCAGTACTTTGTTGAAGTACCTTTGGCAGCGATTACAGCCTCGAGTCTTCTTGGGTATGACGCTACAAGCTTGGCACACCTGTATTTGGGGAGTTTCTCCCATTCTTCTCTGCAGATCCTCTCTAGCTCTGTCAGGGTGGATGGGGAGCATCGCTGCTCAGCTATTTTCAGGTCTCTCCAGAGATGTTCGATCAGGTTTAAGTCCGGGCTCTGGCTGGGCCACTCGAGGACATTCAGAGACTTGAGACTTGTCCCAGAGCCTCTCCTTCCTTGTCTTGGCTGTGTGCTTAGGGTCGTTGTCCTGTTGGAAGGTGAACCTTCGCCCTAGTGAAGTCCTGAGCGCTCTGGAGTAGGTTTTCATCAAGGATCTCTACTTTGCTCCATTCATCTTTCCCTCAACCCTGACTAGTCTCCCAGTCCCTGCCGTTGAAAAATATTGCCACAGCATGATGCTTCCACCACCATGCTTCACCGTAGGAATGGTATTTGCCAGGTGATGAGCGGTTCCTGGTTTCCTTCAGACGTGACGCTTGGCATTCAGGCCAAAGAGTTCAATCTTGGTTTCATCAGACCAGAACATCTTGTTTCTCATGGTCTGAGAGTCTTTAGGTGCCTTTTGGTATTCTCCAAGCGGGCTCTCATGTGCCTTTTACTGAGGAGTGGCTTCCGTCTGGCCACTCTACCATAAAGACCTGATTGGTGGAGTGCTGCAGAGATGGTTGTCCTTCGGGAAGGTTCTCCCATCTCCACAGAGGAACTCTAGAGTGCTGTCAGAGTGACCATTGGGTTCTTGGTCACCTCCCCCGATTTCTCAGTTTAGCCGGGCAACCGGCTCTAGGAAGAGTCTTGGTGGTTCCAAACGTCTTCCATTTAAAAATGATAGAGGCCACTGTGTTCTTGGGGACCTCCAATGCTGCATACATTTTTTGGTACCCTTCCCCAGATATGTGCCTCGATACAATCCTGTCTCAGAGCTCTACGGACAATTCCTTCGACCTCATGGCTTTGATTTTGCTCTGACATGCACTGTCAACTGTGGGAACTAACAGTATATAGACCGGAATGTGTCTTTCCAAATCATGTCCAATCAATTGAATTTACCACAGGTGGACTCTAATCAAGTTGTAGAAACATCTCAAGGATGATCAATGGAAACAGGATGCACCTGAGCTCAATTTCGAGTCTCATAGCAAACGGTCTGAATACTTATGGAAATAATGTATTTCTGTTTTTTATTTTAAATACATTTGCAAAAATGTCTAAAAACCTGTTTTAGCTTTGTCATTAAGGGGTACTGTGTGGAGATTGATGAGAAAAACGTTTTATTTAATACATTTTAGAATAAGACTGTAACATAACAAAATGTGGAAAAAGGGAAGGGTCTGAATACTTTCCTAGGCCAATATGCACAAAAATAAACATGCAGGCAAATTCATCTCTAAAAGGCCAAAAAGATTTCTCATAATATCTGAAAAGGTCGGTCTAGAGGCCTCCTGCTTAGCTACCGTGCCTCGAAGTATAGCCATTTGATACCTGATTCACTAATTATTTTATAACTTTTTGGTGTTATAGTACATTCTAATGTTATAGTATAATACCTCCCAGGAGAGCTACTGGGTGTGTAGACGTCTTTTCCAGTCCTACTGTAACAGAACAGATTCTACAAATCAGCTGCTCAACAGGACCTTGTTAAGCTGAATCAAAAGCCTGCACATCCTGTGGCCTAGCTCTGCAGATGGCCAGTTGACCACGTGTTTTTATACAGTAACAGCATTGTATGGTATTGGTATTGAAGCCAAACTTGTGAACACTTAAGAGTTTGTGATCTAGCCAATGATTAGCCCATTGGAGTAGCCTAAACAAATGCAGATGGGCGAACCCCATGCTTCAGCCATCTATAGCCTAGCTACTATCTTACTATGTCCGTTAAGCTTCAGGAGAATGCTCATTGCTAAAATAGCACACCTGCCTGATAATATGAGCCATGTAGGCTATAGCTTTTGAAAGAGCCAGCCCTAAAAATATACATTTTTGCTAACATGGGCTAATTTCTGGAGAGGAATATTATTAACAACGCCACCAGTCCACTTCCACCGCCCCGGTATGGCCTTCAGTTTGTATAGATACTAACAGGAACCTCCCTTATACAGCTCAGCTTCCCCCTTGCAAGGACAGAGAAGGACGCCACCAAGGGCTCTCTCATCTTAAGAGAGGGAGAGGAAGAGATGAAGAGAGGGAGAGACACAGAGTAAGATTTTGAATGAGACCTAGAGGAATAATGATATTCCTGCAGTTAGTGGAAAAACTGGGTACAAACAAAAGCTGTTTGTGACGTAAGAATAGTGATCTTCAAAGAGGAGAGACTAACCGGTTCCATTCCATCTGCTGTTTTGAGGGGTAGCTTTATCTTTGGTTAGGAAGTGGAATACATTGGTCGCTCACTTAGGAGTGTAGGGCTTTGAATTATTGAGATGAGCAAAGATTGTGTCTGTAGCATGTCTCTATAGGGAGTGTGTTTGTGTATGTATGTGAATTAATACTTGTATGTGTGTGTGTGTGTGTGTGTGTGTGTGTGTGTGTGTGTGTGTGTGTGTGTGTGTGTGTGTGTGTACGAGCTTACAGTACATGCAACATCCTAGTGGTGTGAGTATTTTTTTGTTATGAAGGGAAAGCTTCCGTGGTGCATCATGCAGCAGGGTGGTGGCGGTCGGCAGCATTGCTGACGGCTTTGTTTATTAATGTGCTGTATACAGAACTCATTGTGCACACTGAATATCACACCTCGGACCGGGGATCTGCAACACGCCAGCCTGTGTTTTTTCCTTCCGCCGTTGCTCTGAATAGTCATCCACCTTTTTTAAATGTCAGCTCACAAACTCAGTGGCTCCCTAGTTCTCTGCATAATGTGGTGAGAGATGATGATCACCTTCATTCATTCCACCATTGAGACAGTGTGCTTCCACATCTGCATTGCTCGCTGTTTGGGGTTTTAGGTGGGTTTCTGTATAGCACTTTGTGACATTGGCTGATGTAAAAAGGGCTTTATAAATACATTGATTGATTGATTGATTCATGGGTTGACCGTTTTATTCACAATATTGTTTTTGAACGTTATTTTGAAGACTGACTCTCGACTGAACATTCTACTTAATGTATTCTCAATTGGCACTGATTTAAGATAGTGGTTTGGAAATACGATGTAATTTCTAAAGAAGGCAAATAATCAGTAGGTAAACCTTTCACTTAATGTTGACAGATTGACATTATATTGACCCATTTTCCTGCCCAAAAGATGTTGTTTACCTGGCAGTGGATACGATCACATGCAACTTCAAATGCAGCTTGTGCAAGTTAAAGGGTCACTTCGGGATTTTGGCAATGAGGCCCTTTATCTACTTCACCGGAGTCAGATGAACTCGTGGATACCATTTGTATGTCTGTGTGTGCAGCCAAAACCCTGAAGTATCCATTTAACAAACAAAATAGTATTTTTATTGGAATTCTCCCACATTAAGATATACAGTAATAAAGATAAAATAACATTTTGTTTTTATAAACAGACAGAAATTAAGCACAAAGCTCAGTTTAAATAAAGGAATTAGGTCCAATTCATGGAATTTACAGTGTAATCCTGAAATAAGTAAACAACCACCATCCTTGCAGCATAATAGCTGATAAAGATAATGTTTTTCCTCACTGTGAAGGTAAGGCACAGTAACAATGGTGGCCATCTTGAAGCAAGTGGGAACAGGAGATTGGGATAGGGAGAGATTGAATATGTCTGTAAACACTCCAGCCAACTGGTCTGTGCATGCTCTGAGAACGCGGCTAGGGATGCACTCTTGCGAGGGTTAACACGCTTAAATGTCTTACTCACGTTGACCACGGAGAAGGAGAGCCCACAGTCCTTGGTAGCGGGCCGCGTCGTGGCACTGTGTTATCCTCAAAGTGGGCGAAGAAGGTGTTTAGCTTGTCCGGAAGCAAGACGTCGGAGTCTTGTGTCTGAGCCGTTGAATTGTGACTCCACTTTGTCTCTGTACTGATGTTTTGCCTGTTTCATTGCCTTACGGAGGGAATAACTACACTGTTTGTATTCGGCCATATTCCTACGAATGCTGCCATCTATCCACGGTTTCTTTTTAATAGTCACAGTGGGTACAATATCTCCTATACACTTCCTGATGAACTCAGTCACCGTATTTGTCAATGTTATTTTGAGAGGCTACCTGGAACATATCCCAGTCCGTGTGATCAAAACAATCTTGAAGCATGCATTCCGATTGGTCAGTCCAGCGTTGAATAGACCTTAGCACGAGTACTTCCTGTTTGAGTCTCTGCCTATAGGAAGGGAGGAGCAAAATGGAGTCGGGATCTGATTTGCCGAAGGGAGGGCGGAGGAGGGCCTTGTAGGCATCCTGGAAATGGGAATAGCAGTGATCGATTGTTTTTCCAGAGTGTTTAATACAATCAATGTGTTGATAGAACTTCGGTAGCCTTTTCCTCTAATTTGCTTTGTTAAATCCCCAGCTACAATAAATGCGGCCTAAGGATATTTGGTTTCCAGTTTGTATAATGTCCAGTGTAGTTCCTTGATGGCCGTCGTGGTATCGGCTTGAGGAGGAATATACACGGCTGTGACTATAACGGAAGAGAATTCTCTCGGCAGGTAATATGTCGCATTTGATTGTTATGTATTCTAGGTCAGGTGACCAAAAAGGACTTGAGGTTCTGTATGTTATCACAATCACACCATGAGTAGTTAATCATGAAACATACACCACCGCCTTTCTTCTTCCCTGAGAGTTCTTTATTCCTGTCTGTGCGATGTACTGAGAACCCAGCTGGCTCTATGGACGGGGACAGTCTATCCCGTGAGAGCCATGATTCCGTGAAACAGAGTATGTTTCCTCGCCCAGAGCTTGTCTACTTTATTGTCCAGAAACTGAACATTAGTGAGTAATATACTCGGAAGCGGTGGATAGTGTGTACGCCTCCTGAGTCAGACTCACTAAGTCCACTCCGAATACCTCTTCTCCCCAAAAAACGAAATAGTGCAAAGTTGCTTAGGAACTAGAAGCAGAGCTGCCATGTCTGTCGGCGCCATCTTGCTCAGCTAGGTACTTCAAATATTTTCCTGTTTGCCTGACAAATAACCTTTTCTTTTTAGTGTCCTGTGTTAGGAAAGAGTCCAACGTTGATCTAAGAACTGATTTTTCCTTTAATAGGGCAGGAGTGGTAATTTCTATATAGTCCTCACCCTCTAACGTTTTTTGCTTTTCACGTTTTTTTTGCTTCTTAGTGGCTTAGCATGACATAATCCAACTCCTGGCGTACGTTTTACAGGTTTCCCAAAGAAGCGAGGGGTTATCTGTTGATTCATTGAGAGTTAATAGAGAGAAATGCTTTAAACTCTGTGATAAAATGTGATATAAATATATGGTCTTTAAGCATTTGTATTTTATTTCACCTTTATTTAACTAGGCAAGTCATTCAAGAACAAATTCTTATTTACAATGACTGCCTACCCCGGCCAAAACCTGGACGATATTGGGCCAATTGTGCACTGCCCTATGGGACTCCTAATCACGGCCAGATGTGATGCAGCCTGGATTCGAACCAGGGACTGTCGTGACGTCTCTTGCACTGAGATGCAGTGCCTTAGACCGCTGCGCCATTCGGGAGCCAAAATAATGTTTGTATTAAATCTCCAGTGTCTTGATGGATTGGGTGTCCCTTTGAGTTTTATTCCCAGGATCACCTCAGCGTGATCAGATATGACTATGCTTCCTATATTAGCAAACAACAGACTGCAAAGATGTCCTGGGCATAAAAATGTGATATATTCTAGTGTGACATCCATGGGGTGCAGAGAAATGAATGATAGTTACCTACGGTACTGTGTATCCTTAAACTAGTAATTAAAGAAGACTATACACTACAATTAAGTCTGATCATTTAAAAAAAATGTTTTCTCATGATGTATGTACATTTTCAGACATTCTGCCATGCAAGATGGTCTGTTTCACTTTAAGAAGGTCAGTTTGTTTGTGAATGTGCTTCATCCCAACAAGAAGACCAGTAGAGATTGGGTAAAAGGAGATTATAAACGTACTTGTGAGCTGATCAGTCAGACGGTCGAAGAGGATAAGGAGAGTTATGCTCAAAAAGAGATAGAAACAGTGATAGATAAAGGGAGATGTAGAAGACAGAAAGAGAGGAAGGGAATGGAGGTTGACTGAGAGCAATGTCCTGTATTTGTAATGCTCCAAACGTACTGATACTAACGGACTCACTCCCTCTTGCCTCCCACCCAGCAACAGTGTGAGGTTTGTGACCTGCCATCTCTTCCCTAAACGCACACAGACGCGTGCAGACTGAAAGGCACTGCACTCAACCCTCCCTACCAACCAATCCCTCTCCCCCTTTGATTTGCCACTGGTTAGAGACAGGGCAGAGTACATTAGCTACTACACTACAGGGGTCATAGAGAAAGCAAGAGAGTGGGAAATTAAAAGAGAGGACAGGTGCTGCTAGTGCCAATACCTCTCTCACAGCAACCAGATTATCCAGTTATTCATCATTAGCCGGGGCCACTGCCTGGGACTCTTTACCTGGCCCTGCAGGTTCCGCAGAACCACATCGACCTAACACAGAGGCATGATTATAGGGACGTTAGTGACCCATCCCTATCTAGTTGCACATGTTCACATGGCCTGCGTATGATAGCTATTGATAAGGAGCACTTTTTTGTCCTTGATCACAGATCGGGAAGCTATGACATGATTCTGTTGGAGACGTAATAGTGAGAAAGTGGTGAGAGGTTTTGGATGGGGGTAGGAGTAAGTTGACATTTTAGTCATTTAGCAGACGCTCTAATCCACACCCACTGGGCAAAATCTGGTTGAATCAACGTGTAAAGTGTTGCCCCCATGTTTCATGAGCTGAAATAAAAGATCCTTAAAATGTTCCATACACACATAAAGCTTATTTCCCTCAAATGTTGAGCACAAATGTGTTTACATCCCTTTTGAGCATTTCTCCTTTGCCAAGATAGCCCATCCACCTGGTAGGTGTGGCATGTCAAGAAGCTGATTCAACAGCATGATCATTACACAGGTTCACCTTGTGCTGGGACAATAAAAGGCCACTCTAAAATGTGCAGTTTTGTCAAACAACACAATGCCACAGATATTTGAGGGAGCGTGCAATTGGCTTGCTGACTGCAGGAATTTCCACTAAAGTTGTTGCAGATAATTAATGTTAATTTCTCTACCATAAGCCGCCTCCAACGTTGTTTTAGAGAATTTGGCAGTACGTCCAACCGGCCTCACAACCGCAGACCACGTGAAACCACGCCAGACCAGGACCTCCACATCCGGCTTCTTCACCAGCGACCGGACAGCTGATGAAACTGAGGAGTATTTCTGTCTGTAATAAAACCCTTTTTTGTGGAAAAACTCATTCTGGTTGGCTGGTCCTGGCTCCCCAGTGGGTGGACCCGGTTCCCAAATGGGTGAGGCTATGCCCTCCCAGGCCCACCTATGGCTGCGGCCCTGCCCAGTCATGTGAAATCTATAGATTAGGGCTTAATGAATTTATTTAAATCGACTGATTTCCTTATATGAACAGTGAAATTGTTGTATTTATATTTTTGTTCTGTATAAATCCATTTTTTGTTGATTTAACATTGAATTCACAAAAGTTGACGACTCAACCAAATATAAATCAAAACTAGACGTTGACCTGGTGTCTTATAGTAAGTACATTTTTCATCTGTAAAGTATAGCTATCAGCAAAGTCAGTGCTAGTAAGAAAAGACAAGTACAAGTGTTAGTGAAAGAAAGGCAATGGTATTATAATTTATTTATTTTAAATGTTTTGGGCTTCACCTTTGCAAGGCAAGTAGCAATGAATATTAGCACTTCAGTCTCCTCTTTTAGCAGCTTCAAGCGGCTGTCGTGTCAGCGGCGATCTCGCCACAAAACAAATACCGTCTCCGAAATAAAGACAGTTTTGCTTAGTCGTTCCGCAGAGTTATATGAGGAAGGAACGAGAGGAAGGCTCCACACCACTCTCTCACTTTAGTTATTTTCAGATCCAATTTTGCTCTTTTCTGCTTTGGCAACTACAGTATGTGTGTTTTTTTTATCCCATTTCGCTGCTCTCCCTGTAGGCTTTACTGTCAGGGTTAGGTTTAGACTCTAGGAACTGACAGGGTTATGTTCATGGGAGTAGTCTAGCAGACTCTATGGGGTTTATTTGTGTTGGTCCCCAATTAGAAGCAGCTGCATTGCGTTGTCTCTAATTGGGGATCCTATTTAGTTTGTTCCTTTTCCACCTGAGTGTGTGGTTCATTGTTAGTGTTTGCCTCCAGTGAGAACGGCATGCCGTTTCACGGTGTATTTAGTATCTTTTGTTGTTTTCTCGTGTAGTTCGCTGTTCTTTAAATAAACATGTCAAACACCGCTAACTACTGCACTGAGCCTTGGTCATTCCCACACCCACATCGTGACATTTACAGAGGCTCCCCACCCTGTGGCTGCAATTCTTCTAATTTAGTGTACCCTGTTCGCACAACCCATGTGAAATTCCTGGTCTCTGGCAGCGTTTGGAACTGCTGATCTGCAGTCATGAACGACAAGTTCATCTCAGCCTATTATATAGGGTTATGGCAGTTAATTGAAAAACATTCTAACAGTATTTCTGATTGTCTTCTCAACTCACCATCACATACTTTTAATGTGGGGCAGTCAATTGCAAATTAGTCTGACATAATGTATCTTATCTCACCATCACTAATGAGATGGGTGTGGCTTGATGCATGTTGCGTCGGAGTTTCTCAAAGTCAAGGGGCGTGGTCAACAGTGCGCATCTCATCTCTGCTGTCACATCCAACCTGGATCGATATTTGGTTCTAATGCAGAGGAGAGCACTGAATCGAGCTTCACACAGATATGAGCTGGCGAAGGGTACCATGAGTTTGTGGTGCTTTCAAGACAACTGGGAATTCTTGAGTTGGAATTCCGAGTTGGATGAACGTTCAAAATAATTTTTCCCTGTCGGAGCTCATCTTTTTCCAAGTTCCCAGTTGTCTTGAATGCACTGAAGTCGGAAGTCGGAAGTCAGAGATTTCTGAGTTCCCAGTTGTCTTCAACGCGGCATTAATGCTCGAGGGAGAAGGCATGGTATTCCCTTTGAGTAAGGAACCAAAACTCCTCCATAGTGACCTGTGAATGCGTTGTCTGCAGCATTCGGTCACATGACAGCTTGATCAGCTGTTCGATTTCACTTACCGGCATGTCAACTGAGCCAGGATCACAGTCAAACGGTTTGGGAAGTAGGTCCCAAAGTGCTCTTCCAAGCGTTGGAGGTGGGACACATACTAGTACTGTTGTCTGTTGGACAGCCGAAGGAAGTTCATAGTTCATTTTTGAAAGACTCTCCAATAAGAATTATTTCCTCTGAATCCACTGATTCGGTCACTCATTTGTAGAATGTTTTTGTATTTCCCCTACATGCTTGCATTCAGTTCGTTTCCCAGATATGTTTGTTACATCGGCAAGGAGACATTTTTTTTTCATTAGACAGAAAGTCAACCAAGTCTGTTTTTTACATCCATTTTGAATGACTACAGTTCCTCTCTCAATGCGAAAAAATCTTTCCAATACACCCTCGATATCCACAGTCTCTGTGTGAAATAGAACATTGTCATGCTCTGATCCCATATCTTAATGAATTATTTAACTATTTGTTACTTTTTCTTAACTTCTTAAAGCATTGTTAGTTAAGGGCTTGTAGGTAAGCATTTCACTGTAAGGTCTACACCTGTTGTTTTCGGCGCATGTGACAAATAAAATGTTATTTTATTTTATTGTATTTCCACATAGTTTTGCGAACAGGCGTGTGAGTGCAGTGGATGTGGTTTGATGTAGTTTACGATCGAAGTTACCTGCTACAGTAAATCTCTGAGTTCTGTGCTCAGCTCTTTTGCCGGCAGTTGCTCTCGGTGTATCATACAAGGCGTCCATATGACAGAGTGAGACATTCATAACTAGAGTGCAGAGGCCTGCCCACCGTGCCACCATAGATGCACACTGAACATCCCCTGTGCCTTTTCATGCTCGGGAATCGTGAGACCGAACAATATGTCCTTGTGAAAAGCATCCCCCGACAGACATGTATAGCGAACAAAAGTCAATGCACGGTAATCTCTGCCCTCACAGCTAACGTCCATTTGGAGAGCATAAGCTGGGGAGCGTTTGTGTCTTCAGTAAGAGTTTCCTCTTGATTGCTAGCATTAGCATGAATTCTTTGTTTCACAGTGTTATCTGACAAAGGTTTGATATCAGCTTCTGTGCCTCTAGCCATTCACTCTGGGAATGGTTCAAGTGCAACGGTCAAGTGCAGATTTTTCCCATGATCTAAGGGTGCACTCTGGTTGAATTTTAACTATTAGATTTGAATAATTTTCATTTAGATTTTTAAGGTTAACCACAATACAATGATTTTGAGATACAAAGACAATGTTATAATATACTGTACAGTGAAAAGTTTGTACACAGCTTCTCATTCCAGGGTTTTCCTTTATTTTTACTATTTTCTACATTGTAGAATAATAGTGAAGACATCAAAACAATGAAATCATGTAGTAACCAAAAAAGTCAAATATATCTTAGATTCTTCAAAGTAGGCACCATGCCCCTTGAAGACAGCTTTGCACGCTCTTGGCATTCTCTCAGCCAGCTTCATGAGGAAGTCATCTGGAATGCATTTTAATTAGCAGGTGTGCCTTGCTAAAAGTAAATTTGTGGGTTTTTTCCCCCTTCTTTGAGCCAATCACAATCACATCAGCAAACAAGACCTCCTGAGTATCTACAAAAGAAGTAGACTCACTGCCAGTAGCGAACTGGCCACCGGGGCCACTGGGAGAATTTCCAGTGGGCTGGTCAACCTCTTGTTGACCAGAGACACAAGAGTCAAATGTATTCACTCAAATGCAAGTAAATGTAAAAAACGAACCAACTTATTCGGTAGTAGTAGTACTAGTACCAGTGCCACCGACGCTAACATCGAAGTGCTAGACTGGCAAGAGGAAGATGCCACAACCCGGGTAAAAGAGTAGACGGAGAGGACAGCGAAGCCATAGATAGTGCAGCCGAAGCAGTAGATCTGTGCCTAAGTGTGTTACAAATACAACATGTTATATCAGAGATTATGAGTGAAATGCAAATACTATTGGTCAGCTACTGCTGTGTAAATGTACCAGAAAGAAAGAATTGAGCTAAAGACGTACAGTAAAGCCACACAAAAAACTGGTTGTGTTGTCATTCATTCACTTCATATGAAATAGTGGGGCAGCTGCTGTGTTTTTGTAGTTTTTCAAAAGTAGGCCTTTATTAGTTAATTTATATATTATTTTATTCATATCCAGGTTGATGACAGGTCCAGTCCAGTTTCAGTGGAACAGTGCATTGAGGTTGATAACAGGCCCAGTCCAGTTTCAGAGGATCTTTGGGGTTGATGACAGGCAGCAGTTAGACAGTTCTATGTTTCAGTGAGTATTGTGGATATTTTAGCATGTCTTTTTTACTCTAGGCTTCAGGTGCTGTGATGTAGTTCAATCATGACTCATGACTTGTGTTGCTCTCTTACAGGCTACATTCTATGTTTGGAGAGGTGTTCAACCACTGTTTTTTAGAAGGTGTACTCCCATGACATAAAGCTAGCCAGCTGATCCTGAGCAGCAGTTAGACAGTTCTATGTCTCAGTGAGTATTTTTCTTTTTAACATGTGATGTGAGGTAGTTCAATCATGACAAATTCAGTGTGTGTTCTGTAGAGGTGTTATAACAATGTGCAGTGTTTGTGTGTGATTGTTCTGCAGCCTTTTTAAAAGTAGTACTGCTATAGTGATCAATGATTGTGATGCGGCTAGGTGGTTGTATTAGGGGCTGGTCGTGTGTGTACGTGCGTGGATTAGAAGGGTGGCCGTAGTGGAGTATACGGGGGCCGGTCCTGGTGGGCCGGTCTGGATCAAAGTCCAGGGCCGTTTTTTACTCCCATTCCGTCCCTGCTCACTGCAGAAGAGAAAGATTCTGACCTGTTGTGTACTATGACAGAACTAGCAGACATAATTAAATGAGACTGACAGTGAACAGAACAGTGAGTCAAGATGAACAACTCTTATCTGAGTGTCTGGAAAGGTATTTTTCTAAGTCTAGACATTCATATCAGATGGCCTATGACTGCATGCAACAGGACCGAGCTTGCAGCTCCTGGTTTTTATCTGGTTCTATAGAGACTGAGGGAAAACCAGAATAAAACCAGCTGTTGTGGTCCACCTTTCTTTAAACACAAAGGCACATGCCATCTCCTATCTGCCAAGCAGCCTAATACTTGGCCATAGCTTTGATGATGAAGTAGAGAGAGAAAGCATCAAATATGGCTTGTGACTATACATCCCAAATTAATGCAGCAACACCCTCAGGAGTAATGTTGGGTCAAAATTCCAGACTGTCAATTCAAATTGCTACACACAAGTTATGACTGTACCGCAGACTGAACCACAAGGTTGACCCATCTGAATGAGCTTATAGGAGAAGTTTGCTTTTTTTTTTACAACCAAATCTCATTTTGTTTTTTATAAATGGCATGTTATAGAAGGGTCCTGACCTTTTTTTTTTTGCGATTTCACTGTAACATAATTTTGCGGATAAAGTTTGGAATGACTCGTGTACAACATCTAAAGACATGCATCACTATACTTCTGTTTCTAAAAGGACGTACAGTATTTGGGTGTTTTTGGAGGATTTGTTAATGTTTTTTCAGAGCCCCTGCTTGTTGTAGAGAAACAATGAAAAAAATATATATATATAAAAAAAAAGAAATTGAGATTTGGTCATACAAAAACAAATTATCCTTTAAGTTAGAGAGAGATACACTGCTTATGTGAATAATTTTGAATGTACTGTATGTGTGCTGGGAGTGAACCAGAATGAAAGTAAACTGGTTCATCCTTGCCTGGATGCAAAGTACAGATAAATATTGTGGTATCCATGGCAATGCCTGTAGGCGAGGGCAGACCTGTCTGCTTTCAAAACAGACAGACAGACAGACGGACAAACAAACAGGCAGGCAGACAGGTGGGAGTTATTCATGTCTACCAAAACAGACAGACTGACAGACATATAGCCAGTATGAATGCAGCATCATGTGATGGAATAGGCATCATACTGGCTGTATTTCTTTATTTTGAAATAATACATCTTGAAAACTTGATTGCTAGCCTCTACAGCTGATGGGTAACTGGAGGAGGAGACCAAAACCAAAGCTGAAAAAGTCAACAAGTAGAAGACTATGGGAACATAACTATCTAAAACGTATCTTGAATGTAGAAGGATGAGGGATCAGTCAGAAAATAACTTTTGTTCGTACATGTGTTTGTGCATGTTTCTCGGTAGGAGCATCCAGCCCCAGCCTTGCCCCAGGCTCCACTGTGTGAATATTGTGATGCAATCGTTCCGGTGTGTGTCACCGTCCACAGCTCCAGGCCTACAATGCTGAATGTGCCCAGGAGACCTGGTGTCTCACACGCAGGGAAAGTCCCTATTAACTATGACTCAAATGGGAGTAGATTCACTCACAAGTTCTTTCAATAAATCAATGGATTGTCAATGTGAGAACCAGCAAAATCTGATACATTTCAGTTGCTTTGCTGGGATTGAAAACAAAAACAACGTGCTCTGTATACATCACATCTCTTTCTGGGAAAGCAGACACTATGAATCAAGACTTCTATTGTTTGTATAGTAGAATGTCAAGAGGGTGCTAGAAACAGACCCACGAGGGGAGAAAACATCCACCAGATAAGGTAGGTCTACTCCACGTTGGTTACAGCTGCAACTAACATCCACCAGATAAGGTAGATCTACTCCACGTTGGTTACAGCTGCAACTAACATCCACCAGATAAGGTAGATCTACTCCACGTTGGTTACAGCTGCAACTAACATCCACCAGATAAGGTAGGTCTACTCCACGTTGGTTACAGCTGCAACTAACATCCACCAGATAAGGTAGATCTACTCCACGTTGGTTACAGCTGCAACTAACATCCACCAGATAAGGTAGATCTACTCCACGTTGGTTACAGCTGCAACTAACATCCACCAGATAAGGTAGGTCTACTCCACGTTGGTTACAGCTGCAACTAACATCCACCAGATAAGGTAGGTCTACTCCACGTTGGTTACAGCTACAACTAACATCCACCAGATAAGGTAGGTCTACTCCACGTTGGTTACAGCTGCAACTAACATCCACCAGATAAGGTAGATCTACTCCACGTTGGTTATAGCTGCAACTAACATCCACCAGATAAGGTAGATCTACTCCACGTTGGTTACAGCTGCAACTAACATCCACCAGATAAGGTAGGTCTACTCCACGTTGGTTACAGCTGCAACTGCTGCTACATGTGCCTCGCTCTCTCTTTGTTGACTGTGTCAAACCTCCTGATAAAAATGACATTTCCTCTCTTAATTTTTTTCTGTCAAAGCTCGGAACCATTGCTAAGATCACCACTACCATGGTTACGGGTATACGAGCACAGGGCAATGATGATATTGTGTTTTAGACCTAGCGTACGTCAGGGTGGAGATGGGCAGCTCGGTGCGTTTCAGAGGACGTGTGCTTTCCACTAAATACACATTCTTCAAAACAATTTGCATGTGACTCAGTCCTATTGTAACATGATACAGAGGGCAGAGGTTTGGTAAAAACTAGACTCAATGAAAATACATAAAAATCTAATCATACATTAGGTTGAAGTCAATCGGAATGTTTTGATGGATCATATCTTATTGTATTATTTTGGGACAGGGTGATAGTGGCACACCACACGTGTCACTCTCATGTCCAGCTTTGATATGGTTGTTCCAGCCAAATAGCAAAGCTCTTAGGAGAACACACAATTACACCTTCTGTCTCTCACCTCAGCTCTATCAAACACGGACACCTCGACTGCGCAAACACCAACAAAAGTGTGACCACCAACACAAATGACCACGTTTAGATCTGACCCCTGCATGTTAGTAATGAAGCAGAGAGAAGAACATAAACACACTCTTCCTCTATGGTGTCAGCCATTAATGTGGGCCACTTACCGAGAGGGCAAACCGGGACAGTCTGACAGTGATGAAGGCAACCAAAAACAAGAGTGAGATGATTTGGCATGTAGCTATAGTAACACAAATAAATACTAAATGGATCGTGAATCAGAGAGATTGAAATGGAGATACTACAAGAGAAGGATAGAGAGCGCTAGATGTGGGGGGAAAAATTAGACAAAGGCGTTATGAGCTGTGGATAGAGATGAGGACACAGAAATAGGTAACAGAAGTTCACACTCAACCTTGTCTTTCATCCTCAATATATCAAGCTTTTTTTTCATGGTCTGTTATTGACTGTAAACATCTTAATTGTCTTTTAAAAATGCCGTTGTCAAAGCAACAGAATAAATAGGGCTTTACAATGATGGTAAAAACTCGGGGAAATGTTGTGGGGGGAGGTAAACATTTTCCAAAATGTGGGACATGCCAAAACAGGGATTTTCAGAGAAAACAACAAATGTATTTCATGGAGCTGCTGCAGATCCAACTTCTACGGACCCCTCATCCCGACAACTAAAAGTCCAAAGCTTCTGCACGCCTCTTCTCTACTCGTTCAGTTGCCATTGCCCAGAGAACAAGCTACTCTTGTCAAATTTCAGTGATGAATGGTGCTTTTTTAATGAAGTTAGATCAAAGCTTAATCAGTGTCTGCAAGGACACATAATGATTATATTCTACATAACAGAGCCAAATATAATAGCATAGCATAAAGTTATTGTAAGACAAACGACACCACCTAATTTCTTATGAGATTTTAGGATCATTATGCGAATGGTCCCATTTTTCTCTCATGGGGCTAAAACTAAAACAGCGTGCGCCACTAGGCAAAATAATAATATGTGCTTTGATTGAAAGAAAACGCAGGTATGCTACACCCCCTAAAAAACATATGAACACGTCATAAGCAATGGAAAAATGTGTAGAATTGCAAGAAATTAGCTTCACAAAACATTCTTTAACTCATCTTTCGCAATTTTCAAACAGAAATTGGGTTTGCCTTTGCTGGTTCATCGATGTGTCATTCTGGTCATGCGCGCCGTGACCGACGTAGCTGGTTTGTTAGCTAAGCTAGTGGTAACTCCTCCGGTATGTGTTTTTGGACTGATGCTGTAGAGATTGGTAAGAAATGGCACTTCATGTAGTCAAATATATTTCTAATCTTTTTGTGTTTGTTTTAAAGCATTAAAGGACCTGATATGATGGTGCATTGATCAGTTATACAGTTTAAAGCTGTTATTTTAGCGTTTTTAACCTTTAAAGTAACTCTAAAATGTGCCGTTTTGTAACACAACACAATGCCACAGACGTCTCAAGTTTTGAGAGAGCGTGCAATTGGCATGCTGACTGCAGGACTGTCCATCAGAGCTGTTCCCAACCAAAAGCTGCCTCCAACATCGTTTTTGAGAATTTGACAGTACGTCCAACCGGCCTCACAACCACAGACCACGCCAGCCCAGGACCTCCACATCTGGCTTCTTCACCTGCGGGATCATCTGAGACCAGCCACCCGGACAGATGATGAAACTGTGGGTTTGCACAACCGAAGAATTTCTGCACAAACTGTCAGAAACCATCTCAGGGAAGCTCATCTGCATGCTCTTTGTCCTCACCAGGGTCTTGACCTGACTGCAATTTGGCGTCGTAACCGACTTAAGTGGGCAAATGCTCACCTTGGATGGCCACTTGCAAGCTGGAGAAATGTGCTCTTCACAGATGAATCCCGGTTTCTGTACCGGGCAGATGGCAGACAGCGTGTATGAATTTGTGTGGGAGAGCGGTTTGCTGATGTCAACATTGTGAACAGAGTGCCCCATGGTGGTAGTGGGGTTATGGTATGGGCAGGCATAAGCAATGGAGAATGAACACAATTGCATTTTGTCAATGTCAATTTAAATGCACAGAGATACCGTGACGAGATCCTGAGCTCCATTGTCGTGCCATTCATCCGCCGACATCTTTTTGTTCAGGGTAGATTCATGGAATATTTAATTACATGCTCACATCACAAGATATTTTTCAACTCAGGAAGTCTGAAGAGAAGAGCATGGGAACTGATAAGGAGTTACTGTAATTAGAGGAACCCAGTTATATCCAGTTTTGATCACTGCATCCCAGCAGTGGAACCGAATGTGTGCGTCAGAGAGTAACAGATAGATCTATTTGGAAAGATTGAGAATGGGATAATGGCTGGGTGTATCAAGCCTTTTGGTCCAAACTTCAGGGTGACTAACTACAAACACTCAGCAGCCTCTTACCCTGGTTGTCTCTTGACAAATCAGTGGCGAGAAAAGGGGAAACAAACAAACCATTTCTGTTGTCTTTTCGGTGCAGGAAATTGGCCGATGGATAGCAACAAATTGATTCTAAAGGATGTTGTTGACGACTCTAGTCTAAAAACAGCTTTTCTTTGATGGATTTCCACGGTTTGCAATGCTCAAATGGTATCCCAAATATTGTGAAATCAAAGCAATTTAAGAAGTTCCACTTGTCAGTTGTTAATGTCATTCAGATCAACATTAAATCCAGCAATGGGTCTTTGTTGTATCATTGGAAATAAGAACACTATATGACCAAAAGTATGTGGACACCTGCTCATGGAACATCTCATTCCAAAATCATGGACATTAATATGGAGTTGGTCCCCTCTTTGCTGCTATAACAGCCACAAATCTTCTGTGATGGCTTTCCACTAGATGTTGAAACATTGCTGCGGGGACCCTGCAGCCACAAGAGCATTAGTTAGGTCGGTGTTCGATGGGGTTGAGGTCAGGGTTCTGTGCAGACCAGTCAAGTTCTTCCACACCGACCACGACAAACCATTTCTGTATGGACCTCGCTTTGTGCAGGGGGTCATTGTCATGCTGAAACAGGAAAAGGCCCAAAACTGTTGCCACAAAGATTGAAGCACACAATCGTCTATAATGTCATTGTATGCTGCAGCGTTAACATTTCACTTCACTGGAGCTAAGGGGCCTAGCCCGAACCATGAAAAACAGCCCCAGACCATTATTCCTCCTCCACCAAACTTTACAGTTTGCACTATGCATTCGGGCAGGTAGCGTTCTCCTGGCATTCGCCATACCCAGGATTGTCCGTCTGACTGCCAGATGTTGAAGTATGATTCATCACTCCAGAGAATGCGTTTCCACTGCTCCAGAGTCCAATGGCGGCAAGCTTTACACCACTCCAGCCAACGCTTGACATTGCGCATTGGTGATCTCAGGCTTGTGTGCAACTACTCAGCCATGGAAACCTATTTCATGAAGCTCCACTGTTAACAGTTCTTGTGCTGACGTTGCTTCCAGATGCAGTTTGGAACTCGGTAATGAGTGTTGCAACCGAGGACAGACGATTCTTATACACTAAGCGCTTCAGCACTCAGCGGTCACGTTCTGTGAGCTTGTGTGGTCTACCACTCCATGGCTGAAACGTTGTTTCTCCTAGAGGGTTCCACTTCACAATAACAGCACTTACAGTTGTCCAGGGCAGCTCTAGCAGGTGCCAACTTGAAAGTCACTGAGCTCTTTGGTAAGTCCATTCTACTGCCAATGTTTGTCTATGGAGATTGCATGGGTGTGTGATCAATTTTATACACCTGTCAGCAACGGGTGTGGCTGAAATAGCCAAACCCACTAATTTGAAGGGGTGTCCACATACTTTTGTATATATAGTGTATAATTCCACCAAGCCATCACAAATAAAGTGAATCTTTAGTTTGCACATCATACAGGGCAACACAATACCTGACACATGCTTCAAACGTTTCCTTGAATATTGGGCAAATTGTGTTCCTCTCCCTGTTCCTTTTTAAAAAAAGAAGCATGTCTCCTTCAGTCTACCGTCAATCTTACCTTACCACTCAGACAAGTGAAGAGATAGTGGAGAGAGTCCCTGTCTCCTTGTCAGAGACGGCCATTAAAACTAGTGGGTGGTGGCAGCCCCAGCTTCACACTGGGCCCTGAACCTCTTTTATAAAGACAGACAGGTCTGTTTACATATATTTTAGAGGTTATTTATATAGAAAATTGGTATAAAAACCTGTATAAACTGTATATATGATTATATGACAATATTTATGTTGACAATAATTCTATTACACAATTTAAAAAAATATCACATGCCTATGTTTTATTTTCCTGCGTAGTAAAGTCTGGATGATGCCTCTACCACCATTAACTCCTATTAGACTGGTTTGGATTTCTCCCTGACCAATATGGCTGCCATTTTTTAACCACATTCTGGAAGTTCGAGGATTTATGCCATAGCCCCTCTAGTAATTTAATAGGATATCTATGGTGCACCCCCCATCCCTCGAAATACAGGAAATTAGCTGTAAAACTGCTCTGCGAAACTGTGGTACGCAGCTGACGAGATGCTTTCTGCCCAGAGCCAAGACTTAATGTTGATTGCGAGGGCGAAATCTGATTACTTTTCTTTCTCGTGGGTGGTTGCATAATGCATTCTGCCCATCACTTGGGCAGGTATTGAAATACCAAGATTTTAAAGTAGTCCTTACAAAACTATGTAACCGGCAGTAGTCATTGGGGCATCTTTAGCATAGAGCCAATAGAGGAGAGAGATGGTTGTTTTGCAGCCCCTGTCTGGTGCCAATTAAGATGCAACAAGAGCTTCAAAAAGAGTAATATTTATCACAAGATTTTAAAAACAAGAACTGTTTACAACCTTGGTTAAATGCATTATAAACTGGTGGCTCATAGAAGGTGTTCCCACAATGTTCAACTAATGTTTCACTATAAAAACACATCTGGCTTTTTGGGGGTCACACACACCAGCCATGGCTTCAAATATTGCATGATTAATCCAAGGTTGCTTAAATGTTATTTCTGCATTATTAAGAAAACATTTGTGAAGCTGCTGAGCTGTCATGGGAAGATGGGATGAAGATCAAGAGGAAATGAGAGGTCAGTTTATTGGGGGTGGAAGGCTATAAATGTTTTTCTTGACAAAGAAAAGGATGAATTTAGCTAGTCAGACTTATCAGATGATTGCCATGGTGATAGGGAGAGGACGTTATCTCTTTAGAAAGCAGAGACATTATTTATTTGTGCCTTAGCGGAGATTAGACAGAATTCTAGGAATTTCTAAGAAATATGGCTTATATTCGGATGCTCTAAAATTAAAGGTTGCTCTCAACCTGGAAATGGGTTAACAGGCAAACATGAAGCATGACTCGATGAATTCTGCCTGACTTAAATCCAATGTCATGGAATAAAGAATCATCCAAGTCTCCAAGTTAGAAACTTCAGCTGTACAATTGAGATGGCACAGTGATGCATTTACAGTATTTTTATATTGAATATAATTATAATTATTTATTTTTAAACAACTTGATTGTCAATTTCCTCTGACATTTTCACATAGTTGCACTCTGAATTTCTAAAATACAACATACCAACCATATATTCTTAAAAAAAAACTATTTCAGTTGATTGAAAAGACCAACTCTCACTCAGTAAAATGGATGTTTCTACAGTACATCATGATTCATACCCAGTATATAAAGGAAACACATACAGTAATAAAGTCACAATCTGTTTTTCACTCTCCCAGTCTTCCTGGTCAAGGTCCTTTCTGATATGCCAATGTTTGTCAGTGCCATTACAATCTATCATTACATTATGTCATTACATATTTGACATTTCATTTCCTGTTTTGACCTGGGTGTATTGTATGCAACATAGAGCCTCAGTCTTGTCCACAGAAGCCAGAGGAATGTATTCATTTGATGATTATGTAACAACAACAGCTAACATCCGCTTTTCTCTCTTCAGCCCATCTTCACTCCTCCACACTGACATAATGTCTTCACAGGAGGGAGAGCGAGCAAGTGAGCGAGAGAGATAGAGAGGGGTACCACATGAGAGAATAGGTGCAGAAAAGCATTGCCTTCAAAGAAACACCTTTAAATCAATGCATTTGCAGCAATGTCTTTTAATCAATACCTTAACATCAAAGCCTTCTGTGAGTGTCACTTCATCATTCAAGTTGCTTACAATTACGTTACATTTTAGTAGTTTAGCAGAAGCTCTTATCCAGAGCGACTAACAGTTAGTGCATTCATCTTATCCTTCCACCTGACAGAAGCTGATTAAACAGCATGATCATTACACAGGTGCACCTTGTGCTGGGGACAACACAATGCCACAGATGTCTCAAGTTTTGAGGGAGCGTGCCATTGAAATGCTGACTGCATTAATGTCCACCAGAGCTGTTGCCAGATAATTGACTTTTAAATTTCTCTACCATAAGCCACCTCCAACGTAATTTTAGAGAATTTGGCAATACGTCCAACCGGCCTCAGAAGCAGACCACGTGTAACCACACCAGCCCAGGACCTCCACATCTGGCTTCTTCTCCTGCAGGATTGTCTGAGACCAGCCGCCCAGACAGCTGATGAAATAGAGTATTTATGTCTGTAATAAAACCCTTTTGTGCATCTGTAAAAGTTTGAGAAGGTTTGAAGGTTGAAGAGGAGCTGTTGCGCCTTCTTCACCACACTGTCTGTGTGGGTGGACCATTTCAGATCGTCAGTGATGTGTACGCCGAGGAACTTTAAGCTTTCCACCTTCTCCACTGCGGTCCCGTCGATGTGCATAGGGGGGTGCTCCCTCTGCTGTTTCCTGAAGTCCACAATCAGCTCCTTTGTTTTGTTGGCACCACTCTTCCAGGGCCCTCACCTCCTCCATGTAGGTTGTCTCGTTATTGTTGGTAATCAGGCCTACTACTGTTGTGTCGTCTGCAAACTTGATGATTGAGTTGGAGGCGTGCATGGCCACGCAGTCTTGGGTGAAAGGGAGTACAGGACGGGGCTTGTGGGGCCCCTGTGTTGAGGATCAGCGAAGTGGAGGTGTTGTTTCCTACCTTCCCCACCTGTGGGGTGGCCCGTCAGGAAGTCCAGGACCCAGTTGCACAGGGCGGGGTTCAGAGCTTAATGATGAGCTTGGAGGGTACTATACTGTTAAATGCTGAGCTATAATTCTTACATAGATATTCCTCTTGTCCAGATCAGATAGGGCAGTGTGCAGTGTGATGGCGATTGAATCGTCTGGGGATCTATTGGGGCGGTAAGCAAATTGAAGTGGGTCTAGGGCGGCAGGTAAGGTGGAGGTGATATGATCCTTAACTACCCTCTCAAAGCACTTCATGATGACAGAGGTGAGTGCTACGGGGCAATAGTCATTTAGTTCAGTTACCTTTGCTTTCTTGGGTACAGGAACAATGGTGCATATCTTGAAGCAAGTGGGGACAGCAGACAGGGATAGGGAGAGATTTAATATAACACTCCAGCCAGCTGGTCTGCGCATGCTCTGAGGACGCGGCTAGGGATGCCGTCTGGGCCGGCAGCCTCGCAAGTGTTAACACACTTAAATATCTTACTCACATCGGCCACGGAGATGGAGCGTTCACAGTCCTTGGTAGAGGGCCACATCAGTGGCACAAGCAGGGAGCCCAGGCAGTTGTCCAGACTTGAAATGACAAGCGCCTGGATTAGGACCTGCGCCGCTTCCCGTCTGTGGTATGGTTGTACTCTACAGATGTTGTAGAGCATGATCCTGCTTTGATGTTTGCAGAGAACAAGAGAGGGTTGTCTAGGGTCACACCAAGGTTCTTTACACTCTGGGACGGGGACACCTTGGAGTTGTCAACCTTGATGGAGAGGTCTTTGAGTGGGCAGTTATTCCCGGGAGGAAGAGCAGCTCCGTCTTGTTGAGGTTGAGCTTGAGGTGGTGGGCTGACATCCAAGTTGAGATATCTGCCAGGCATGCAGACATGCGTGTCACCACCTGGGTGTCAGAAGGGGAGAAGGAGAAAAGTAGTTGAGTGTCATCCCCATAGCAATGATAGGAGAGACCATGTGAGGATATGACGGAAGCCTGGGGGATACCAGTAGTGAGAGTATGTGGTGCAGACACAGATCCTCTCCACGTCACCTGGTAGGAGTGGCCTGCCAGGTAGGATGCAATCCAAGAGTCTGCAGTTCCATTCAATTTATTTCTTTTTATACGTTTTTCCATAAATATAACTTTCACTTACTTTAAAAACCATGCTAGTAACAATCACACAAAAACATACCAACACATCCTAGCGCCGTGGAAGTTGTGCAGAGCTGGGTCCGGATTCACAAAACCTTCTTAAGACATTTCTTCTTAACTGCCATTTTTTCCTTAACTATAGATTTAAGAAGAAAGTTAAGCAAAGTTGCTTTATTGGAAGACATTGAAAACCGTGCTTTTAGAAGGGAGAGAGTTTTCAGAGACCGGAATGACTTTTTTGCGCATGATGATCCATGGCTTATAAATCACTATCGTCTCCCAATAAAATGTTCTGTTAGATTTGTACATGGATTTAGCCCCTAATCTGGAAAAGATGACACGCTGTAATCATGCCATACCCGTATCTGTCCAAGTACTGTCCACTCTGGGATTTCTCGATACTGGGACATTCCAGAGGGAAATGAGTGACAGGTCGGGTATATCACAGCCATCATTCAGCTGCATCCTGCCACAAGTGATTGAGGCGATTCTACACGTATTGTCCACGAGATACATTAGTTTCCCATTTACAGCCAACGTTCAGGTGCAGTCAATTTTAAGTTAATTTGAGATTTATAGACCACAGGTGCGTAAGTTACAAATGGGCTTCTTAGAACCTGCGTATGCAAGGTTTTTTATGCTCAGTATCTTTTATGAATCGAACGTAAGCACACCTTCGGAAATTACCTTACGACTAAGTTCAAGTATAAATCTAAGATTTCTTTTATAAATGAGGCCCCAGGGATAAACTTGGCACGCAGACAGAAGGTGAAAGGCCTGTCATTGTGATGATATGATGATAATCTGTTCTCCTCAACCCGTTGACAAGAAGCCTCATGTTGCAAGAGCACAATAGCAGCCCAATGTGGTTTAACCTGAGCAAATAGAACATTGTCAATCACAGGCCACCTCAGACATACAATGTGTCTGCTACAGTGGTTTATCCCCAGATGATGTAGGTTTGGTCAAATACCTGTTCTGCTTTTATTTTATTTTATTTTTATTTCACCTTTATTTAACCAGGTAGGTCAGTTGAGAACAAGTTCTCATTTGCAACTGCGACCTGGCCAAGACAAAGCAAAGCAGTGCGACAAATAACAACACAGAGTTACACATTAAACAAACAGTCAAAAACACAATAGAAAATCTATATACAGAGTGCAAAATGTAGTGCAAAAAGCAGTAAGGTTAGGAGGTAGGACAATAAATAGACTATAGTGGTGAAATAAATTAAAGAATTATCATCATTAACACAGGAATGAAGGATGTGCAAATTATGATGTGCAAATAGAGATACTGGAGTGCAAGATTAGTGAAAATAAACAAAAATAAATATGGGGATGAGGTAGTAGTGTGGGCTATTTACAGAAGGGCTATATACAGGTGCAGTGATCGATAAGCAGCTTTGACAACTGATGCTTAAAGTTATTGAGGGAGATAGGAACCTCTAGCTTCAATGATTTTTGCAATTCGTTCCAGTCATTGGCAGCAGCGAACTGGAAGGAATGGCGACCAAAGGAGGTGTTGTCTTTGGGGGTGACCAGTGAGATATACCTGCTGGAGCGCATGCTACGGGTGGGTGTTGCTATAGTGACCAGTGAGCTGAGATAGGGCGGGGATTTACCTAATAAAGACTTATAGATGACCTGGAGCCAGTGGGTTTGGCGACGAATATATAATGAAGGCCAGCCAACGAGAACATACAGGTCGCAGTGGTGGGTAGTGTATGGGGCTTTGGTGACAAAACGGATGGCACTGTGATAGACTACATCCAATTTGCTAAGTAGAGTGTTGGAGGCTAGTTTGTAAATGACATCGCCGAAATCAAGGATCGGTAGGATAGTCAGTTTTACAAGGGCATGTTTGGCAGCATGAGTGAAGGAGGCTTTGTTGCGAAATAGGAAGCCAATTCTGGATTTAATTTTGGATTGGAGATGGTTGATGTGAGTCTGGAAGTTAAGTTTATAGTCTAACCAGATGCCTAGGTATTTGTAGGTGTCCACATATTCTAATTCGGATCCGTCGAGAGTAGTGATGATAGTCCGGTGGGCGGGTGCTGGCAGCGTTCGATAGAAAAGCATGCACTTAGTTTTACTAGCGTTTAAGAGCAGTTGGAGGCCACGGAAGGAGTGTTGTATGGCATTGAAGCTTGATTGAAGGTTAGTAAACACAGTATCCAAAGAGGGGCCAGATGTATACAGAATGGTGTCATCTGCGTAGAGATGGATCAGAGAGTCACCAGCAGCGAGAGCGACATCGTTGATGTATATAGAGAAAAGGGTTGGCCCAAGAATTGAACCCTGTGGCACCCCCATAGAGACTGCCAGAGGATCGGACAATAGGCCCTCCGATTTGACACACTGAACTCTGTCTGCAAAGTAGTTAGCGAACCAGGCAAGGCAGTCACTTGAGAAACCAAGGCTGTTGAGTCTGCCAATAAGAATGCGGTGATTGACAGAGTCGAAAGCCTTGGCCAGGTCGATGAAAACGGCTGCACAGTACTGTCTTTTATCGATGGCGGTTATGATATCGTTCAGTACCTTGAGCGTAGCTGAGGTGCACCCATGACCAGCTCGGAAACCAGATTGCATAGCAGAGAAGGTACGGTGGGATTCGAAGTGGTCAGTTATCTGTTTGTTAACTTGGCTTTCGAAAACTTTAGAAAGGCAGGGCAGGATGGATATTGGTCTATAACAGTTTGGGTCTAGAGTGTCTCCTCCTTTGAAGAGGGGGATGACCGCGGCAGCTTTCCAATCTCTAGGGATCTCAGACGATACGAAAGAGAGGTTGAACAGGCTAGTGATAGGTGTTGCAACAATTTTGGCTGATAATTTCAGAAAGAGAGGGTCCAGATTATCTAGCCCAGCAGATTTGTAGGGGTCCAGATTTAGCAGCTCTTTCAGAACATCAGCCGTCTGGATTTGGGTGAAGGAGAAGCGGGGGGGGCTTGGGCAAGTAGCTGCCGGGGGTGCAGAGCTGTTGGCCGGGGTAGGGGTAGCCAGGTGGAAAGCATGGCCAGCTGTAGCAAAATGCTTATTGAAATTTTCGATAATCGTGGATTTATCGGTGGTAACAGTGTTTCCGAGCCTCAATGCAGTGGGCAACTGGGAGGAGGTGCTCTTATTCTCCATGGACTTTACAGTGTCCCAGAACTTTTTGGAGTTAGTACTACAGGAAGCAAATTTCTGTTTGAAAAAGCTGGCCTTTGCTTTTCTAACTGACTGTGTGTACTTGTTCCTGACTTCCCTGAATAGCTGCATATCGCGGGGGCTATTCGATGCTAATGCAGTGCGCCACAGGATGTTTTTGTGTTGGTCTAGTGCAGTCAAGTCTGGGGTGAACCAAGGGCTATATCTATTCTTAGTTCTACGTTTTTTGAAAGGGGCATGCTTATTTAGGATGGTGAGGAAAGCACTTTTAAATAACAACCAGGCGTCCTCTACTGACGGGATGAGGTCAATATCCTTCCAGGATACCTGGGCCAGATCGAATAGAAAGGCCTGCTCGCAAAAGTGTTTTAGGGAGCGTTTGACAGTGATAAGGGGTGGTCGTTTGACCGCTGACCCATTGCGAACACAGGCGATGAGGCAGTGATCGCTGAGATCCTGGTTGAAAACAGAGGAGGTGTATTTGGAGGGCAAGTTAGTCAGGATGATATCAATAATGGTACCCGTGTTTACGGATTTTGGGTTGTACCTGGTGGGTTCCTTGATAATTTGTGTGAGATTGAGGGCATCTAATTTAGATTGAAGGACAGCCGGGGTGTTAAGCATATCCCAGTTTAAGTCACCTAACAGTACAAACTCTGAAGATAGATGGGGGGCAATCAATTCACATATGGAGTCCAGGGCACAGCTGGGGGATGAGGGGGGTCTGTAACAGGCGGCAACAGTGAGAGACTTATTTCTGGATAGGTGGATTTTTAAGAGTAGAAGCTCAAACTGTTTGGGCACAGACCTGGACAGTAAGACAGAACTCTGCAGGTTATCTCTGCAGTAGATTGCAACTCCGCCACCTTTGGCAGTTCTATCTTGACGGGAAATGTTGTAATTGGGGATGGAAATTTCCGAATTTTTGGTGGCCTTCCTAAGCCAGGATTCAGACACAGCTAGGACATCCGGGTTGGCGGAGTGTGCTAATGCAGTGAATAAATCAAACTTAGGGAGGTCATATGCTTGATGGTCATATGTATCTAAGAGGATTAAAAATAGAGTGACTTACTTGATCACATTGCTTTTATAACCCATCGTAAGGTGTTTGTTGGCGGCCCTGACTCGAGACATCCTGTGACAAAACAGAGTGTTTCTGACATACCTCTAACTTTAGCCTCCTCTTTCTCAGTGAGAGTGGAAAAGCTAATGGAAGTTGGATTCATTAATTGGTGTTCTTGCGTGACTCACTCTAACTCTTTCTATGACTGTGATGTAACCACAAGACAGTCAGAAAGATCTCTATAATCTTAACAATCACAGTCTGATTGCGTTACAAGGATATTACTGGTGATGATGATACAATTTGAATGATTTAACGAGTCTAATTCTATGAATGGAATGTCACAATTTTCCATCTATGTCACGTCCAGGCCAACTACATCGACGGTGCTCCTCCCACCCCGGCATGAGGATGATGGCCGCCTGATCCAATCACCCATCACCTGTTCCTCATTCCCCTAACTACTCCCACCCACACACACACTGGTTTCCATTCAGCCCCATTACACTCCCTATTTATGTCTCTCTTTCCTGTGTGTGGATTATTGTTTGTTGTTCATCGCATGTCATCGTTATTAAAGTATTCAGATTCTATATTCCTTTTGTTTCACCTCCTTTTTACGCCTCACGAATCGTGACAATCTATCTGCCGCTTAGTCCACAGAGAACCAGCCGTATCACCATCACTGTTTACTCATACCTCTTCCACAGCATGTCTCAGCCAATCAAACATGGAGACCAGCTGTGAGTTCACTGTTGAGTATTGACTGGGAGAAGGAGGGAGAAGGGGGAGTAGAGTGAGGGGAAGGGAGAGAGGGATGGAGAGGGAGAGAAGAGATAGAGTGAAGGAGTGAGATAGAGAGAGCCTTGACCTTATCCCCACTCGACGAGACAGAAGGACTGAATCCCATTTTGAAATTCAACCCTACAAAACAACAGCAGCGGTTTCCACTCAAACCGTTGTTTGTGCTCCTTCAGTCTGACTCCACGAATCAGCTACGGAGAGAAACACTGGATCATTTGCTCAGGGGATCGAGACTTTCAATCGGTAATCCATCCGTAATCAACCACCTTTTGACTTTGTTTTTGTTTGCCAACATGCAGGAGGGAGGAGAAAACTCCTAAAAAACAATAAGGGAGCTCTGTAAGACAAACAGAATGGATGAACACATGACATGAACAGTCCACTGGCTGATCCGCTGGATGAATATCTACTGTATTCAATCTAATAAATTCAGGAAATACATTTCCGGTGACATAGCCTACTCCATTGTTTTGAGTGCCTAAGACAATGTGTTATCTATGTGCTACCAGCCTGGAAAAAAAAGCACTCCAACCCAGAAGACATTTGCATCGTAGTCGAATTTTGTATCTTTCTAGGGTCATAACCCAATATAGAGTTTGCGATGAGGTTCCCTCCTCATGATGAATGGGACTCCCTCTACTGTGGAAATGTACACACACACACACACTTTAGTGCATGCTCGCACACTTGCACACACACACATGCACAGAAGTACGAGATGGGGAGGGGGGCGGGGGTAGGTTGACCTCAGGTCTCCCCACTGGAAGATCAGTCACAGTATAGTTTCACAGACATATTGTTGCATTTTTTTCTGGTTTGTGCGAAATTGTTAAGAATAATATAAAACCAGTCTGCACACCACCAAGGTGAAGTCTTGACTCTTGGTTGACAGTGTGATGGGTAATGTACTGATGCTCGAGTGCCAAACCAACACAAATGGATAAGAAAAGGTCTAAGCCACCAGGTGCCCAGTTTAGGAAAAAGAGGAAAGAAGAAGAGGAGAAACACACAAAAGATAAAGGTATGCAGCTATGTCATCTCTTTTTGAGTATAATATTATGCATGTAATGAAATAGCCTAGTATAACACTTCTGTTTGTTAGTCTTGTCCAATCGCTACAACTCCCGTACGGACTCGGGAGAGGCGAAGGTTGAGAGCCGTGCGTCCTCCGAAACACAACCCACCAAGCCGCACTGCTTCTTGACACAATGAACGCTTAACCCGGAAGCCAGCCGCACCAATGTGTTGGAGGAACCACCGTAAACCTGGCGACTGAGTCAACGTGCGCCCGGCCCGCCACAGGAGATGCTAGAGCGCAATGGGACAAGGACAACCAGGCCGGCCAAACCCTCCCCTAACCCGGACGACGCCAGCGTCGTCCAATTGTGCGTCGCCTCATGGGTCTCCCGGTCGCGGCCGGCAGCGACACAGACGGGGCTCGAACCCGCATCTGTAGTAATGCAGCTTGCACTGCGATGCAGTGCTTAGACCACTGAATATTCCGTTTTCTGTCCAACTAGCTTACATAACATTGGATATAATTTCACACAGTTTCATCATGATAATATGTGTAGCCTGCAGCAAAATTATTACAACCTAAATAGCACATTATCGATTTGGTTAACTTTCATTGAGGTGACATCATAAAGGTTTTCTGTGATTGTATTGACTAGGTCCAGAGCTCAGTAAGGGGAATTTCCAATGCTGTAGGCTTAAACTTAAAAGACGTCTACATTATGCTGATATTTTTTATTTTTTGTGATATATTGAGTCTTTTGTGGTGTCTTATGCCTAGAATTAGCCAAGGAGGTTGTATGGTTCATTTGGTTTCTATTCTGAAAGTTTGATAAATTATGCATAATGACATGTATATTAAATTGTGCAACAAATGTGTTTAGGGTGTCAGACTCATATATTATATTTCAGAGGAGTTTTTCAAAGCTGAAGCTCATCAAATCCTACCTGAGGTCCACCATGTCACAGGAACGTCTTAGTGGCCTTGCTGTCATCAGTATAAACCATGCAATTGCTGGGCAGATTTCTTATGATGATGTAATTGATGACTTTGCATCAAGAAAGGTCAGAGTTTAGATGGCAGTTGTGCAATTTAGTTTGTGTGTTTCTTGTTTGAAGTGCAATAGTGTGTTATTCTATTTGTATATTTTTGTGATATAGGATTTGAGAAATGTAGTTTTATTTGTGTGTTTTTTGTTAGCAGTTGGGCAATAGTGTAATAATTTGATTATCTTTTTTATTTGTATTTATACACTACAATTTGTTTCTATTTGTCTTTGCTACTTCTTTTTGATATTTATGAGTCTTATTTTTGTATATATTTTAACATTTATATAGTTTTAAATGTTATGGTTATTTATTTGTGTTGTTCCAATTGTCTGAATCAAAATGACAGTTAGTAACACACACACACACACACACACACACACACACACACACACACACACACACACACACACACACACACACACACACACACACACACACACACACACACACACACACACACACACACACACACACACACAAACACACACACACAGGGCAAATGGATCTGTATCTCATAACCCCATCAGCTGATGATACAATCAAGCGGGTGATCAGATGCTTCCAGGGCTATGTGTTCCACTCATTAAACCCTCATCTTTCTCTCTGTCCTTTCATTCTCTCATTCCCTCCATCTCTGTCCAATAAATCCTGCGTCTGCTCTGTCAACATGTTGCCAATTGCATTTCTCCCAATTTGATGCCTCTCCTTGCTAGTGCCTATTGAGCGTGTGCATTCACAAACACTCACACGCTCACAATGTCATCTCCAGTACATCTTATTTTAGAAAGAACACAGAGGGCACACATCAGGATTGGTCAGAGAGGATGGAAACTATGGCGTACACACACGCACACAAAGAGAGAGAGAGAGAGAGAGAGAGAGAGAGAGAGAGACGGACGGACGGACGGACGGACGGACGGACGGACGGACGGACGGACGGACGGACGGACGGACGGACGGACGGACGGACGGACGGACGGACGGACGGACGGACGGACGGACGGACGGACGGACGGACGGACGGACGGACGGACGGACGGACGGACGGACAGACAGACAGACAGACAGACAGACAGACAGACAGACAGACAGACAGACAGACAGACAGACAGACAGACAGACAGACAGACAGACAGATCCACCTCTGGGCTTGCAGCCTCATGGTGCTATGTGCTATAGAACACCAGTCAGCTAAAACAGAATATTACATATGAACAGTGGTGTAAAGTACTTAAGTGAAAATACTTCATCCTAAAGACATTAAAGTACTATTTACTCCATACATTTTCCCTGACAGCCAAAAGTAATTGATACATTTTGAGTGCTTAGCAGGACAGGAAAATTGTAAAATTCACGCACTTATCAAGAGAACACATGGTCATCCCTACTGCCTCTGATCTGGAGGACTCACTAAACACAAATTAATCTTTCGAAAAGAATCTCTGAGTGTTGGAGTGGCAAAAAGAGAAAAATTAAATGGTGCCATCTGCTTAAGGAATTTTAAGTGATTATACTTTTACTTTTACTTTTGATACTTAAGTATATTTTAGCAATTACATTTACTTCTGATACTGAAGTATATTTAAAACCAAATATGTTTAGACTTTTACTCAAGTAGTATTTTACTGGCTGACTTTCACTTTTACTTGAGTAACTTTCTATTAAGTTATCTATACTTTTACTCAAGTATGACTGAGCACTTTTTCCACCACTGCATATGAAGACATCACAATATGTGACATAGAAAATGCTATTTTCTCTCTCTGTTTCTGATGATCAAATACATAATATTATTCCTTCCTGATGTCTTTGGAATCTGCCTCTGTAAACCATAGTTTACTTTCATAAAGACCTTCACAATAGGTTCGTGTTCATATAGGGTTGTGTTCATCAGGGCACTCTGTATAACAAACAATGTAAAACAGAAAAAGAAACATTTTAAAACAGAAAAGAAAATAGAGCTCTTCTTAAGTCCAGGTTGTCTCACCCTGTTTCAGTCCATTGTCTTCTGTTTTGTGCCAAATGAACACAACCCTGCTCTGGGCTACTCTATAATGCTGTTACTGGCCGGAGATGGGAAAGCAAGTATGGCTAAATTACTTTTGACCTTTGACTCCGTAGCGGATGAGACCTGAGGCTCCCCACAAATCAGAAAAAACAACTTCTGTTTCCATTACATAACAAAGGTTAGCAAATATACATAAATAAAATAGACACAGAATAGAAATAATAACTTGAGGAGATGAAATGTGTATAGAGCATTTATTAGTTCTGTGGATGATTCTATGTGTTCTATGGGAATACGGCGATTAGGCTTGGGTGGAAAATCAAACAGTGACTTCCGTTTGACTTTTTTCATCTTTCTCTCCGTGTCCATTGACTGTAAGTGTTAGGAACATAGAGGAAATTGTGTGAACCAAGCTCTGCTTGGATAGGGTGTGTTTAGCTGTGTACAGTACAGGTAGGGGACAGATTGTGTGTGTGTGTGTGTGTGTGTGTGTGTGTGTGTGTGTGTGTGTGTGTGTGTGTGTGTGTGTGTGTGTGTGTGTGTGGCTGAGACAGATGGGTGAGTAAACATAGTAAGAGTCTGTCTCCATGCCTCTCCTTGACTTTCTGTCAATCTCACTCTCTTTCTCAGGTGCCTTCTGCCTCTATGCTGCACACTCTCTCAGCTGGGCTGAATGGGGGTGTGAGCTTGTGTGGATGAAAACACAATCACATGTGATTTTCTCATCTACTCTACGGAAATGCAAACAGTGTGTGTGTGTGTGTGTGTGTGTGTGTGTGTGTGTGTGTGTGTGTGTGTGTGTGTGTGTGTGTGTGTGTGTGTGTGTGTGTGTGTGTGTGTGTGTGTGTGTGTGTGTGTGTGCATAGGTCTGTTATGGAGACGGAGGAACCAGTAGCCACACAGGCTCATTAAGATAAGACCTTCCTCCCTTTCAGACAAAGTACATAAACAAACCCTGAGACAGACCTCCTGCTGTGCTCCCATCATGTCACACACAACCACACACAACCACACACCTACTGTACACACATAATGTAGCACATCAACATACATTAGGCCTACTCTTCTCTACAGGTATAGAAAGGATCAGACACACATTTATTTATGTATTCTTTTTTTTTTACAGATGAGCCCTGAATGACAGAAAATACAGAAAATACACACATCAAAAAATAAATACAAAATGAAAGCCTGGTCATTAAAAAACAAACACATTCATCAGTAATAAGATCCTCAATCAGCTTTCTGAATTACCCTAGAGACACCAGAACATCACATTCATCAGTAATAAGATCCTCAATCAGCTTTCTAAACTCTCCTCAAACAATAGCATGGAATAGTAAATTAGTAAAACAGATAGTAAATTGTTGAAACGAAAACAAAGATTCACTAGAAGTTGACGGGTTAACTGTTGAGTAAGCTAGGGGCTGACAGAGGGAAGTGTAGTCGATTGACTGACCAGGGTCAATTAAACCACCTTTGCCAGAGTCAGACAGAACTTTCTTAGCCAGGGAAGAGGAGGAATTTGTACACTTCAGTGCATTTACTGTTTTCCAACATTTAGAAGGATCAGCAATGTACGAATTTCCATGTTATACTCCAACAGAATTTTGGAGGACGTACTGAATCTGAGTAAATACACAGAGGTTGGATTGAAGAGGGACAGTTTATATAAACAGTGGAAATCAAATTAACATAGCAAGAAAGATCGTGGAACGTCAACACCATTTTGGAGACAGTCTCACCTACAAAATCCCAAGTTTCAGTCTTATATACAATTGAAAACGAATGAGTAGTAAATCAAATCCAACTGAAAAGTATACTATTTATCACAGCTGTTCCCTCACAACTGAGAGAAAGGCTACTGCTAAAGGCACTGAAAGTTGCATTCACGCTTTGAAGCTGTATTTGACTGACTCACTCTGTATAATGCAGAACACCAGAACACCTCTTAACTTTCAAATAAGTGGAAGATTACAGTAAGCTTGCAATAGTTAAAAGCCCAGTGCAGTCAAAAATGTTCTATATATATTTACACACTATGAGGTTGGAATAAAACTGTGAAAAGTATGATAATGCCCTTTTAGTGTAAGAGCTGTTTGAAAAGAATGCCTTAAATTTCAGCCTGTTTTGGTGGGATGGAGTTTTGGCCTTCCTGGTGACATCAATAGACCAATAAGAAAGTTCTAAACCTCTCTGCTAATAACAGCTAGATTTAGTTTTTGTTTTCAATCAAAATGGTCAACAATAAAACACAGTAAGGTTCCCAGAAATGATTTCATATTGAGACGGCATTGGACCTTTAAGTACTTCTAGGTAACGATAGGCTAGCTAGACTGTTTCACATGCAGCAGTGGCTCAAGACTCCACTCCACTACATGAAGATACATTATATGGAAGAGAGTGGTGCTGGAATTAATTGCAGGGCACGTTATAATGCAGACTTTATAATGCAGACTATAACAGACTTTTAAAGGTAATTTATGATTGAGCCGACATGCACAGCGTTTACCGTGAATGCCACACACCCGGACTATTTACATTGACCCTCCCCTCCATTAGTTTTTACACTGCTGCTACCCACTGTCTATTATCTATGCAGAGTCACTCACTGGACCCTACCCACACACTCACACATACATACTACACTGACACTCCAACACACACTCACTGGACTCTACCCCCAAACTCACACATACATACTACACTGACACTCCAACACACACTCACTGGACTCTACCCACACACTCACACATACATACTACACTGACACATATACACACACACAACATATGCTCACACACACACATAAGCATTCTGACGCCACACACACTCACACATAGACACTCTCTCCCACTCTTCACATACGCTGCTGCTACTCTGTTTATTATCTATTCTGATTGCCTAGTCACTTTTACCCCCACCTATGTACATACTACCTCAATTACCTCAACTAACCTGTACCCCCTGTATATAACCTCGTTATTGTTATTTTATTGTGTTACTTTTTATTATTATTATTATTATTATTATTATTATTATTATTATTATTTATAGCACCAAGCTATAACGGAATTAGAATTTAAAACATGCACAACATTTGTGTTGTGGCCTTGGGCTTACATACTGAGGGAAGGACCAATACAAAGACAAACAGTGGTCACTTAATTGGCCACCTACAAGGGCACGACAATACCTTTTCCCCCTCAGTTTAATGAAAAGATTTGGCATGGGTCTCCAGATCCTCAAAAGGTTCTTCAGCTGCACCATCGAGAGCATCCTGACCGGTTGCATCACCGCCTGGTATGGCAACTGCTCGGCATCCAACCGCAAGGCACTACAGAGGGTAGTGCGTAGGGCCCAGTACATAACTGGGACCAAGCTTCCTGACATCCAGGACCTATATACTAAACTACTCCTACTGTTTATTATCTATGCGTAGTCAAGTACAAATGACCTCGACTAACCTGTACCCCTGCACATTGACTCGGTACCGGTACCCCCCGTATATAGCCTCGCTATTGTTATTTTATTGTGCTACTTTTTATTGAATTTTTTACTTTAGTTTATTTCGTAAATATTTTCTTACCTCTTTTTCTTGAACTGGTCTACACCTGTTGTCTTCGCCGCATGTGACAAATAAAATTTGATTTGATTTGAAAACGCCCCAGATGTGCCTCTCGAGTTAGACCCCAAAACAACACAAGCACAAACAGACACACAGGCATGCACACACACACACACACACACATATATACAAACACACCACAGGAGGCTGCTGAGGGGAGGACAGCTCATAATAATGTCTGGAATGGAGTGAATGGAATGGTATCAAACCCACGGAAACCGTTCCATTTATACCTGTCCAGCCATTACTATTAGCCCGTCTTCCCCCAAGGAAGGTGCCACCTGCCATCTGTAACACACACACAAATAATTGAGGGATGTCATGGAATACTTGGAGACCAAACATCAGGGCTGGTGTGAGAGTGTTGCTACTCAACGACAGTGAAGAGCAGTGAGCAGCTTGGTGAGTGGTGAAGGGTGAAGCTGCTCTAGTCATTGAGGTCATAACGCCCTCTAATACAGCTAATGATATGGAGAGCAAGCCGAGCAACAGATGTCCTGCCTGGCCCCACACGGCCCCACACACACACACACACACACACACACACACACACACACACACACACACACACACACACACACACACACATACATATTAGCCAAAACAAAGACAAGCCACAAGGCCACACCATGTAACTAGGCTTCGGTTAGAGATATCATGCAGAGATCACTTTTTTGTAGATAGTCCCCCTATTATAGGGGACCAAAAGTATTGGGACGTGTATTAAAGTAGTATTTGGTCTCATATTCATAGTAAGCAATGGCTACATCAAGCTTATGACTCTACACACTTGTTGGATGCATTTGCTGTTTGTTTTGGTTGCGTTTCAGATTAGTTTGTGCCCAATAGAAATGAATGGTCACTTTAATAGTTAATAAGAATATAATATGTTTCTAAACACTTCTACGTTGATGTGGGTGCTACCATGATTATGGCTAATCCTGAATGAATTGTGAGAAAGTTACAGACACACAATTATCATACCCCCCAAGACATGCAAACCTCTCACCATTACAGTAACGAAGGAGGTTAGCATTTTTTGGGGGGTATGATATTTTTTTATATTTCTCACTCATCATTATTCACAATTCATTCAGGATTATCCGTAATCATGGTAGTATCCACATTAATGTAGAAGTGTTTAGAAACATATTCTATTCTTATTTACAATAAAAGTATTACATTATTTACTATTCATTTCCATTGGGCACAAACTAATCTGAAACACAGCCAAAACAAACAGCAAATGCATCCAAAAAGTTTGTAGAGTCACAAGCTTTATTACTTTAATACACAATGGGTGGCAGGTAGCCTAGCGGTTAGAGCGTTGGTCCAGTAACCGAAAGGTCGCTGGTTTGAATACCCGAGCCGACAAGGTGAAAAAATGTGTCCTTGAGCAAGGCACTTAACCCTAATTTGCACCAGGGGCTGGCCCTGTAGGTAGGCCGTCATTGTAAATAAGAATTTGTTCTTAACTGACTTGCCTAGTTTAAATAAAGGTTACATAAGTGAATTGGTCCCAATACTCTTGATCTCCTAAAATGAGGGGACTATATACAAAAAGTGCTGTAATTTCTAAACAGTTCACCCGATATGGATCCTATACCCTCAAATTAAAGCTGAAAGTCTGCAATTTAACCTCATATATACTGTTTTATCTTTCATTTTATATGTAATGTAAGTGCTGTAATATGTTTGGACCCCAGGAAGAGTAGCAGCAGCTAATGGGGATCCCTAATAAATACAAATACAAATAGTCAGAGCTAAAACAACAAAAAATGTGTCACTGTCCCAGTACTTTTGGAGCTCACTGTATTCCCCTCAAAACATCAGTGAGAGTGGAAGCCACCTTGCTATAGTGGAAATGGTTTGCCATGAGAAACTATGGTACAAGCCTGTCCTCAACTGTTCATTTCAGAGACTACACCCAATGCTGCGTTAGAGACACTGCAGTATCGACACAAACGGTCTCTAAAGAGAGATGATTTTGCTCTATGTTGAGATCTACTCCTGTAAATTGCAAATCCCTCCGGTATTCAGACTGGTTAGATCCACAAATAAATCTGAGGGCTTCGATTCTAGCTTGAAGAGTTGAAGGAACTTAAAAGTAGCTCCCAGCAAAGACGGACCCGCACAGGATCCACTCAGCCCTGGCAATTAGCTCAACTACAGCCTCCAATAATGAGTCATGGGCCTCGTGCCAGGGCTGATGTAGAGCTGTGTCAGTCCCCGAGGTATGCTGTCAAATACACGCGTCAGACTTCAGGTCTCCAAGAGGAACATTCTGTATTGAACTAAGATGAGCAAAATAGAATGCCTTAATGTGCACCAGGTGATTCACCTACAGATTGAGGTACTCAAAGCAGCGCAGATCAAATACATTTAGTTATTTGATTTCAGATATCTAGTTATGGCCTAGGTTTAAAATCTGTAACTTCTGCAGTCCCGAAAAGGCAATGTTTTCGATGGTGGAGATTCAATTGTATTTCAAATCCAATTCTTACAGATTTTTCATGCAACATAACTGGCTATAATGTATCCCAATCATATTATTGTACATCAATGAGAATACTTTTAGCCACAAGATAGGTCTAGGTTGAGTTTTACAAAGGGGATGTGAATCTAGTATTGTCCAAAGAAAATTGCTAAACAAACAAACTCTGGAGATTCCTCAAGACATGGATAAAGCTCAGATCAATAAATATTTGTTGGACATTTTTGAATAGCAGACATTGAGAAGTTGATATGGTCCGTAGTCAATGAAATGTAAGAAGTTGAGGGTTGATAGAGTCGATGTGTGAAATTGTCTAGGTCACCATGCTCCTGACAGAATTCAAATGATTCCACTTCGCTGACACCCGACCGCAGCAGTTGGATCTACAGTACATCATATAGAGGCATGCTAAGAGATGAAATGCTTTTTAAACTTTCAAAACACACTTCTAGCTATGTTCTTCAGATAACGGGAAGTCAAGACAATATCTTGAAGTCCATAGAAACGTGGGATCTCATAAATAGATCCATTAGAGGCGGTGTAGTTTGGTATAGTCAGAGTGGCAATGTTGCCTGACAGGTGCAGGAACGTCAGTGTAAAGTGTGTTATTTATTAATCGACATAAAACCGTACGAGTGGTCAACTGTTTCATCCCAGCAAATGCATCTACAGCTAATAGCAGGGAACGAACATTGTATTCTTAACTGTTTAAGAGTATGTATATCCTTGAACGTATTTAAGTAAATTGAGAAGTTCAAAGAGCAAGTAAGGCTCATGCAGTGTCTGAAAAACCCTCTGAAAGCACGTGGAAGAATCTCTGCTGGTTGACCTGTGATGCTGAGCTCAACGAGTTTGTGGAATCTGGAGAAATGGGGTTGATTACTATTGATTACTGCATTGTTGGGGTTAGAGCTTGCAAGAAAGGCATTTCACTGAACTTGTGCATGTGACATTAAACATGAAACTTGAATGAAAATGTGACTGTTAAAAGATACCAGAGAAAGAAGCAGCAGTTATAGTTATACTGTGAATCGATTTTTTTTAAAGGTGAACAGAATTTCCTTTTACAGAAACACTGTATACATAGCAGAATTAATGGACTGCCGCCTTGTCAACCATTTGGGTGTCTTTAGCGCTCGCTTAATAACGGAGAAAACGTCCCTAGACTGACTTGAACTAACCTAACGTGACCAGATGGTGGTGCTGTGGACTCATGCATGTATTGGATTCGGATCTGAGGAAATCAAGATCATATCATTCACTACTGTGCATCTTAAACTTTATTGTGAATACATTTTTTTTTAAATGTACTTACTGTGTCTGAGTGGATTACAGAAGTACAGTAGGTTTTCATTCTCATCTATAATCAAAACATTGAATGATTTGCTTTCAAAACCGCACAGTATTCAGTATTCCATCAATATTCTTTAATCGAGAGTTATAGTATTTCAGTTAAACATGAAAAAAAAAAACAGTATGAAACTCGATATCATTTACATTAGGCAGTTACATAAATGTCTCTTTATACATCCAGAATGATGCATCTACTGAATTAAAAAGTGTTGTAAATTGACACAAAGGTCAGATTTAGGGAGTGCATCTCTTCAAAATACTACGGTCCTAACAAGAACGATATTGATAAAGTCTTAGCATTTCTGAAATAAAGTCAAAGTAGGTATACTGAACAATACTGTATTAAAATACAGGACAGATGTTTTGCCTTTAGAATATCAATAACACGATGTTGGACAACCTGTACAAAGAAAAACATAAACAACATTTATACATTTGAACAAACCCTTCGAGTGTTATAGTTTGAGATTATCTTGCTTCAATACACATTTGAATTGTATGAACAGCCCACAGTTTCTAGTTCTGCTACTTTACTATCTCTTCACCATTTAAAAGTAATGCAAACTATGACGCTCCAGATTATACATTTGATTTAAAATATATACACCACATACATTCTTAGTAATATTGCACAAAAGGACTCCAATGTATCATGATGGATCCAAACGAGGATTTCCAAAGAGGAGAGAGCGAGGGGTAAAAATCGGGCCAGTTTAGATACATTCACATCTGCAAGAAGAAGTGGGTCAAGAGGGATCTGCAGTTGGGTGGTGGACTTGGATAAGGACACAACATTTCACCAGGAAAAGAAAAGAAATAATCATCCCAAAAAAATTCAATTGGATATCTACGTGATAGAGCGCGATAGACTAATAGCCATGCACTGAAACTGTCATCCTTTTATCATACAGTAGGGGGCAGAAGATAATGCGTAATTGAATCCACTTGTACACCATCCATCCATCCATCCATCCATCCATCCATCCATACATACATACATACATACATACATACATACATACATACATACTACCACTGTATCATACACACACACACACACACACACACAGAGAGAACGGGTTTATGAACGGCAGCAGCCAGTACTCTTCATCTCCTTGTTGACATAATCTTGAAGCTGAAACTTTGGTTCGTCAGGCTCCTTCATTGACCGGTGCGTCAACTCTCTGAGAGAAAAGAGAACAACGACAGAGCAGAGAAAGCAATGAAGAAACAGTCAAACGACAGGGAGAATCTCGTACTGGCTATTTTGATTATGTGTTTACTTCGTGATCACGTGTATGACAAAACAAAAGGCATTGATTGACATGTCATCTCTATGGAACACAGCAGTGGTAAAAGTCCTACTCACTTGGCCACAGCAGTGAATGACAGCTCCACGTTCAGGCCAGATTTAGCACTAGTCTCCATGAAGGGCACACCAAACTCCTGCACAGGGTAGAGTTTTAGTGTATTGGGTGCCTGGTGTGTGTGTTTTGCGTGAGTGGAAAACTGAGAATAAATTATCCCATTGAATTTGTGGAAATACCAGTCGATGTAAATGTATTTGACCGTCATGCTTATCTTTCTATAGGTTAATTTGCATAATTTAGTGGAATTAAATTGACCTGTGTGTATTTTTATCAGTCATGTATCTTATTTATCCAACACAACCAACCATCACACGTGCACAGCATACGAAGCCTATTTTGAATGGAATTTCTCCTGCAGTTCCATAGCTGGTTTCTACTGGAGTAAAACGTTTAAGGCGGCAGGTAGCCTAGCGGATAGAGCGTTGGGCCAGTAACCAAAAGTTCGCTGGTTCGAATACCCGAGCCGACAATGTGAAAAAAACTGTCGATGTGACCTTGAGCAAGGCACTTAAGCCTAATTTGCTCCAGAGGCTGACCCTGTAGGTAGGCCGTCATTGTAAATAAGAATTTGTTCTTAACAGACTTCGTTAAATAAAGGTAAAAAATAAAACGTGCCTTTTATTTCTCAACTAATTGAAGCGCGCCTCCCATTCATTCACCGTTCAAGTGCAGGCAACAGGCTATCAGCGCGTCACCCACCACTTTACAATGTGAGCTGGAGGCAGTATGAATTTTGAAAACATACTTAATTGTTTGAAACCTGAATATTTTATTTAATATTATGAGGCATGTCTTACCTTGCTTCGAAGTAGCCTACAGGCAAAATCCGAGCAAGGCAATTATTGTATAATGATTAAATAGACAGCGCGTGAGTTTCAAGTTTTGGGAAGCTTACAATTTATCCTACCATTTTTACCATTCTGCGTGCCAGTTAGGATTTTCATGTGCATGTTTTTGTGGAACAGTTTAATTTCAATAGAAAAATTGTTAAGTCAACTAATGCGAGATCACCAGCTTCTGCCATATGGACACATTGATACATCGTGATCCATTGGCGGCTAAATAAATTAGCCCATGGAACTCATAGCCAATACGCCAATGCTGCAGTAGGCCTATAACTTCCATTGCTCATTCACACGAGGATTTGGGATGATCGAGGAGGAGATTGTTGGAAATATTTTTCAAATAGCTTACTGTGAGGAACTTCAGTTATAATATATTATAATTCGGAATGGATGTTGTAAAAAACACTCCATTACATTTCTGCGCAGCAGGCCAGGTACTTCCATTAGGGCTCAGATACACTCTAATTTCTCTACACTCCAAACAAAATACATTGAAAAAAAATGACAAATCTTGTAAATGATGATTATGAAATTAATCCAAACTTATTTCTGACAAGTGCAGTAGGTTGTGAACTTTGCAAACAATGTTTCCACTCTGAGCCTGCCTGGCAGGGTTGGTCCTACAAAGCCCCTTGTTTGGGTGAGGATAATATACAAGGAATTTCTCAAAGCTGCTAATGAGAACCTTGACGACATTGTACCTAGCAGGTGGAGATTCCGTTGGGTGCCCCCACCCAGGTAGTGGCAGTGCTGGTAACAGTAGCTAGCTGCAGTAATCAGAGAGGGGGCAAATTATTGTGGCCCTGGTGTGTGTGTTTCAGGGGAAAGGGGAGTATCTGATCTCAATCAGCTAGGACTTGACAATGGTTAATCAAAGCTACATTTTGCATGCCTTCTCAAACAGCTACAACTGTATATGCATTCGCACATCAAAGTCCTTTCTTGAGTTGGGCTCAGGGATGGAACAACTGTTGAACATCTGAGCTTGTGGTTGTTTGTTGGGGAAAGGGGTTGAGTGTGTATGAGTATGTGTGTGTGTGTGTGTGTGTGTGTGTGTGTGTGTGTGTGTGTGTGTGTGTGTGTATCCCACATCTGTTGCTATGGGGTAATGATGTTAGGGACAATATAGGATGAATCACAATAATTGTTTGCTAAAACAACAATTGCTTGCCAAAAATTAAATGTTTGTAATGGCAATACTGGTTATAGGTAACAATCCTTGGCATGAACTGCCTACATTATTACGCATATTATTTGTCAATAGTGAAAATTAGGATTTTCATTTTTTAAATATATTTTAATATTTTTTTATAACTATATATATATATATATTACAAATCGAGGTGAGGGCTTTGGAAATGCTTTTGGTAGTTGATCTGCTTCTGTTCTGTGGGTGGCACTCTGTGCTCTTTTCGAAGGATGGGTCCCGGTCTCTCAGGGCCCTGGGATCCGAGGGGATGGGAGTACCTTCGGAAAGTATTCAGACCCCTTGTCTTTTTCCACATTTTGTTACTTTACAGCCTTATTCTAAAAGTAATTACATTTATATTTTTCCTCATCAGTCTACACACAATGCCCCATAACGACAAAGCAAAAACTGTTTTTTAGAAATGTTTGCTAATTTATAAAAAACTAAAAACTGAAATATCACATTTACATAAGTATTCAGACCCTTTGCATCCTGTTTCCATCAACCATTATCCTTGAGGTGTTTTCTACAACTTGATTGGTGCTTTGTTGAAGCACCTTTGGCACCAATAACAGCCTCAATTCTTCTTGTGTATGACGCTAAAAGCTTCCTCTCTGCAGCTCCTCTCAAGCTCTGTCAGGTTGGATGTGGAGCGTCGCTGCACAGCTATTTTCAGGTCTCTCCAGAGCTGTTTAATCGGGTTCAAGTCCGAGCTCTGGCTGGGCCACTCAAGGACATTCAGAGACTTGTCCCAAAGCCACTTGTGATTTAAAACAATCCACAGCAATTTTCTTTAAAGAAGCTAATGATCCTTGATTACTCTGTCATACTTTCTGGTGAAGCGTTTTGAATGATTGTATTTATTTCTGAATTGACAGGAGTAATTATATCTTTTTGGCAAATGTATTTCCATTTACTTCCCTATTGGACCCACCGCCATGCCATTTCTCTCCTGTTTTATTGGTTTTCTTGTACATTTTCTTTCGTTGTCCAGAAGCCAAAGGCACAATCCTAGTCATGTAATCAACCCATCCTAGTTGTTGCATCTTTAGATTCCCCCTCTTTCTAAGTTTCTAACATGTGGAACTGCTATCAGGTGCGCTGTTTAGAATGGTGTTTTAAGGTGTTTCTGTTTAGTTTTCCCTGAATTTATTTTTGGTAAATGTTTGAAAGTTCAGTTTTATTGGCTGCCTCATTACATGAGTTGCATGTTCTGTTAAGATGAATTACCATAATATGTCATTCTGAACACCGTGGGTGGACGCCCTAATGGGTTATGCACCCAATGCATATGGGTCCAGTAAATTTCTCAAACGTCTGGTAAATTAACATTTTCCCGGTCACGTGCGCCGGCGCCACATTTTCCTAACAGAAACCCTGATGTATGCGTGCATGACAGAGGAGTTTTACTGTGTGTGTGTGCGAGAGAGAGAGAGTTTTGTAGGGAATTTCTGATATTGTTATTATTACAGTCTGACAATAACAAGGGTATCTGATGTCCGTCTTCCTTACTGCCATGCACAGTAATTTACTGTTACAAGCTTGTGAACTCACCAGAGTGTACTGATGTGAAAAATTAAGTTAGCGAACTCACTTCAAAGACTCCAAACAATAACAACAGAAGGTGCTCCTATGAATAAATAATGAGAGAGATCAAGACACACCTGGACTGTCACCTGGACTGTCACCTGTCTGTGTAGACTAAAATAGGTATCAAAAGGGTCAATACTGTGTGATTGAGTTTTGGTGCATTTTTTACTTTCATAATAGCTCACCTTGGCCAGTTTCTCTCCCTCTTCTCTCTTCACCACTCTCTCTTGTGTCGCATCAGCCTGTAAGAGATCCCAAACATCGCCTGAAAACATGATCTCCAATCATCTATTCTCTCTTTCATCATCTACTCACAATGACCCCATCCTCTCCTTTATTTTCTGCATGCGGAGACACATATATCTACCTCCTTTCACTCGCTCTCAATTCATAGTAATACACTCATCATCCATCCATCCATCCATCCATCCCGTCATTTCAGTGGGAGGGCTGACCTTGTTCCCCAACAGCATTAGCACCACGTCCTGCTGAGCGTACTCATGGATCTCTGTCAGCCATGCCTGGAGAGCGGGAGGGAGAGATGGAGAGAGAGGGACAGAGAGAGAGAGAGAGATAAAAAAAATAGAGAGATAGAGGGAGAGAGATATATATATATATGTGACTTGTTTCAGGAAACTAGGCTTATGTCGCGCATCACTACTTCACAGGAACATGTGAAGTATCATGTGCCTTAATAACAAACTTGTATTCCATCCGTAAATACGAATACAATTTTTAAATTACGAGCCTAGTTGGTTTAAAAAAGACAGGAACCTTAATGATAATGGGTGGGCTGGACATTAGTTTGGATTGGTCTGCCATGAAGCATGCTTCGGTCTATAATGTGAGCTGTTCAGTATGTGTTGATAGTCCTTTTTCTATTTTTTTATTTTACCTTTATTTAACCAGGTAGGTCAGTTGAGAACAAGTTCTCATTTGCAACTGGCCAAGACAAAACAAGGCAGTGCGACAAAAAACAACATCACAGAGTTACACATGGGAAATAAATAACACAATAGAAAAATCTATATACATAGTGCAAATGTAGTGCAAAATGCAGTAAGGTTAGGAAGACAATAAATAGGCCATAGTGGCAAAATAAATTACAGATTAGCATAATCACTGGAATGATGGAATGTGCAAATGATGATGTGCAAATAGAGATACTGGAGTGCAAAATTGAGCGGAAGTAAAAAAAATAAAAATATATGGGGATGAGGTAGTAGGATGGGCTATTTACAGAAGGGCTATATACAGGTGCAGTGATCGATAAGCAGCTTTGACAGCTGATGCTTAAAGTTAGTGAGGGAGATAGGAACCTCTAGCTTCAAAGATTTTTGCAATTCGTTCCAGTCATTGGCAGCAGAGAACTGGAAGGAATAGCGGCCAAAGGAGGTGTTGGCTTTGGTGGTGGCCAGTGAGATATACCTGCTGGAGCGCATGCTACGGGTAGGTGTTGCTATGGTGACCAGCGAGCTGAGATAAGGCGGGGATTTACCTAATAAAGACTTATAGATGACCTGGAGCCAGTGGGTTTGGCGACGAATATGTAGTGAGGGCCAGCCGACGAGAGAAAACAGGTCGCAGTGGTGGGTAGTATATGGGGCTTTGGTAACAAAACGGATGGCACTGTGATAGACTACATCCAATTTGCTGAGTAGAGTGTTGCAGGCTATTTTGTAAATGACTTCGCCGAAGTCAAGGATCGGTAGGATGGTAAGTTTTACAAGGGCATGTTTGGCAGCATGAGTGAAGGAGGCTTTGTTGCGAAATAGGAAGCCGATTCTAGATTTCATTTTGGATTGGAGATGGTTAATGTGAGTCTGGAAGTTGAGTTTACAGTCTAACCAGACGCCTAGGTATTTGTAGTTGTCCACATATTCTAAGTCAGACCCGTCGAGGGTAGTGATGATAGTCCGGTGGGCGGGTGCGGACAACGTTCTATTGAAGAGCATGCATTTAATCTTACTAGCATTTAAGAGCAGTTGGAGGCCACGGAAGGAGTGTTGTATGGCATTGAAGCTTGTTTGAAGGTTAGTTAACACAGTGTCCAAAGAGGGGCCAGATGTATACAGAATGGTGTCATCTGCGTAGAGATGGATCAGAGAGTCACCAGCAGAGAGAGCGACATCGTTGATGTATATAGAGAATAGGGTTGGCCCAAGAATTGAACCCTGTGGCACCCCCATAGAGAATGCCAGGGGACCGGACAGCAGGCCCTCCGATTTTACGCACTGAACTCTGTCTGAGAAGTAGTTGGAAAACCAGGCGAGGCAGTCACTTGAGAAACCAAGGCTGTTGAGTCTGCCAATAAGAATGCGGTGATTGACAGAGCCGAAAAGCCTTGGCCAGGTCGATGAAGACGGCTGCACAGTACTGTCTTGTATCGATGGCGGTTATGATATCGTTAAGTACCTTGAGCGTAGCTGAGGTGCACCCATGACCAGCTCGGAAACCAGATTGCATAGCAGAGAAGGTCCGGTGGGATTCAAAGAAGTCAGTGATCTGTTTATTAACTTGGCTTTCGAAGACTTTAGAAAGGCAGGGCAGGATGGATATAGGTCTGTAACAGTTTGGGTCTAGAGTGTCTCCCCCTTTGAAGAGGGGGATGACCGCGGCAGCTTTCCAATCTCTAGGGATCTCAGACGATACAAAAGAGAGGTTGAACAGGCTGGTAATAGGGGTTGCAACAATTTTGGCTGATAATTTGAGGAAGAAAGGGTCCAGATTGTCTAGCCCAGCAGATTTATAGGGGTCCAGATTTAGCAGCTCTTTCAGAACATCAGATGTCTGGATTTGGGTGAAGGAGAAGCAGGGGGGGTTTGGGCAGGTTGCTGCTGGGGGTACAGAGCTGTTGGCCGGGGTAGAGGTAGCCAGGTGGAAAGCATGGCCAGCCGTAGCAAAATGCTTGTTGAAATTTTCGATTATTGTGAATTTATCGGTGGTGACAGTGCTGTTTTTTAAAGATATAACATTAGTCATCGATAACTACAAAAGTTTTGCTACTTTTCTCAACAACAATAATGCCCTGAATTTAGCAGGTCCTAACGACATATCAGTTGGAAAAAGTGATGGGCTACTTTCTGCACACGCCACGGTCAGTGTGAACCGGACTGACTTGACACAGCGCTGGCCAAACAAGATGTAGCTACAAACATAACAAAGTTAAATGGTTCCTGTCTGCCATGAAGCGTTCATCCATGTACAGTGGGGAGAACAAGTATTTGATACACTGCTGATTTTGCAGGTTTTCCTACTTACAAAGCATGTAGAGGTCTGTAATTTTTATCATAGGTACACTTGTGAGTGTACCTCTCACAACTGTGAGAGACGTAATCTAAAACAAAAATCCAGAAAATCACATTGTATGATTTTTAAATAATTAATTTGCATTTTATTGCATGACATAAGTATTTGATCACCTACCAACCAGTAAGAATTCCGGCTAATGTAATGAGTGTTCCCCACTCATTACCTGTATTAATTGCACCTGTTTGAACACCTGTTTGAACTCTGTATAAAAGACACCTGTCCACACACTCAATCAAACAGACTCCAACCTCCCCACAATGGCCAAGACCAGAGAGCTGTGTAAGGACATCAGGGATAAAATTGTAGACTTGCACAAGGCTGGGATGGGCTACAGGACAATAGGCAAGCAGCTTGGTGAGAAGGCAACAACTGTTGGCGCAATTATTAGAAAATGAAAGAAGTTCAAGATGACGGTCAATCTCCCTCGGTCTGGGGCACCATGCAAGATCTCACCTCGTGGGGCATCAATGATCATGAGGAAGGTGAGGGATCAGCCCAGAACTACACGGCATGACCTGGTCAATGACCTGAAGAGAGCTGGGACCACAGTCTCAAAGAAAACCATTAGTAACACACTACGCCGTCATGGATTAAAATCCTGCAGCGCACACAAGGTCCCCCTGCTCAAGCCAGCGCATGTCCAGGCCCGTCTGAAGTTTGCCAATGACCATCTGGATGATCCAGAGGAGGAATGGGAGAAGGTCATGTGGTCTGATGAGACAAAAATAGAGCTTTTTGGTCTAAACTCCACTCGCCGTGTTTGGAGGAAGAAGAAGGATGAGTACAACCCCAAGAACACCATCCCAACCGTGAAGCATGGAGGTGGAAACATCATTCTTTGGGGATGCTTTTCTGCAAAGGGGACAGGACGACTGCACCGTATTGAGGGGAGGATGGATGGGGCCATGTATCGCGAGATCTTGGCCAACAACCTCCTTCCCTCAGTAAGAGCATTGAAGATGGGTCGTGGCTGGGTCTTCCAGCATGACAACGACCCGAAACACACAGCCAGGGCAACTAAGGAGTGGCTCCGTAAGAAGCATCTCAAGGTCCTGGAGTGGCCTACCCAGTCTCCAGACTTGAACCCAATAGAAAATCTTTGGAGGGAGCTGAAAGTCCGTATTGCCCTGCGACAGCCCCGAAACCTGAAGGATCTGGAGAAGGTCTGTATGGAGGAGTGTGTAGACCAAGAGTCTGTATGGGTGTAGACCAAGAGCTCTCCAGTAGGTGTACCAAAACATTCAAGGGCCATTTTCTCAAAAGTGGGGTTACAAGTTTATCAACTTTCAAAGCAGAATTACTTTCCCATTGTTCCTCAACTGTAGTGTATGATATACCATGTTCTAGCTCTGAGTCACTACTTTTATCCAACGTAAAAAACACAATTTCAAATTTTGCTACATAAGACCGAATCGAGCCATTTACTGACACTGACCATATTCAACGGGTTTTGAGCGTTCGTATATTCGTCAATTATTCTGTGCTAAAGTTTAGTGTCCCCGGCCACCCTCTTACCTCTTCTGGTTAAATAGTGTCCCTGGCCACCCTCTTACCTCTTCTGGTTAAATAAAGGTTAGTGACCCTGGCCACCCTCTTACCTCTTCTGGTAAAATAAAGGTTAGTTGTCCCTGGCCACCCTCTTACCTCTTCTGGTTAAATAAAGGTTAGTGTCCCTGGCCACCTGTCACGAGTCGGGATGGTGAGAGACCAAGGCGCAGCGCAATCATAGTTCAACATATTTTATTTCTTATACTATGTATAAAAGATACAATGAACGAACTAAACAAACAAACAAACGATAATCAAAACGTCTCGCTATACAACAACAAACACGAATGAAAGGAATGTAAATTATAACACGTTACGTTACCCGTGACTGCGACATACATCGATAACGACCCACACCAGCGTGAGGGACAGACTCAACATATATTGGATCCCTAATTAGAGACAACGGGTAGCAGCTGCCTCTAATTAGAGATCCACCCAAAACCCACAAAGAAACAGAAAAGAACGACACTGTCAGACTCTGACCATAGCTACATAGAGAAGCCTATTGCTTCTCTATGGCCAGAGCCTGACACCACCCTCTTACCTCTTCTGGTTAAATAAAGGTTAGTGTCTCTGGGGACCCATGATAGATTTCATGAAGGAAACCAGCCAAACACGTAAACATTACTCTTTCTATGAATCCCCCTGTTTACACACCTCCCTCTCCATCATTTCATTATCTGTCCACTTCATCTCCTCTCTCTCCTTCTTCTATTTACTCTCTCTCTCTCCATCTTGCTTTCTTTCCCTCTACTCTGTCTCTCTCATCTAGGCACCTCCACTCATCCATGCTTCATATCCCTCGTTTCTCAGCACTTAACGCCACCGGTCGTCCTACGATCTGATTGGGAGTCTCAGGCACACCTGAAAGCAGTAGAGGCTCATGGGACACGCTCTGGGACACTGTTCCTGTAATTAGTTTTGATGGCAAGAGGCTGTATAGAACGAGAGGGACAGGAGAAAATAAGTGAGTGAAGACATGAGCTAGCCATTAGTCCTCCTGTGCTGTGTCCTCCTGTACCTGTTAGAGCAGAGCTCCATGTGTAAACGTCTGCTAATGATAGCAGCGTTCTCTGTCTCTGCAGGTATACATTAATGTTTTTAATTAGCCCACATAATAATGAGACATATTGTCAGTTATTGTAATTACTATTCATTAGGTCTACTGTAGATCTGTGGCAGAGTGCTCAGTGCTGGGAGGGAGGATTGCTTTTGTTTAGAGATTGTGCCCAAAGCTATTGCAGTGTGTCTGTGTAAGTGTTTGTGTTTGTGTGGTCCACATGCAGGCTCTAATGAACAGAAAGTAACAAACAAAAATAACCAAAAAGTATATTTGAAAGTATACTGTATCCATCTCTTCCATCTCACTCCTTGGTAGCCACTATCCTACCACTGAGACCAAGGATGGATGGATAAGCAAGCCAGCCCTACCTCTAACCTGGAGTGTCTCTCTCCTCTACACAAGTATCAGACCACGGTTACCATGCTCATCGAGAGAAAGGGGGAGGAGGGAGAGGAAGAGAGAAAGAAAGAGAGAAGGGCCGGTGAGAGAGAGAGAGAGAGAGAGAGAGAGAGAGAGAGAGAGAGAGAGAGAGAGAGCAGG